>JAJEJH010000017.1:612382-1139747 GCA_026122585.1 Anacardium occidentale
AAATTTTTTTAATATTTTATATTTAAATAAAATTTATTTATTAATTTATAAAATTTTAATATTAAGAAGACAAAAATACCCCGAATTATTACTGTGCATTTATTATTTTTAATATTAAAAATGGTTGATGGGTCGGAGACTGTCTCCGCCTCAAACTATGGGTGAGAAATTGTCCTTTGGCCTTTTCGAAACACCCGACCCCATGGAAAACCATTTTTGTACACCAGTCAATACTTTATTGAACAATTATCTCTAGAGAGTATTCCAATCGTACGGATGTAATTAGAATCACGAGTATCTTATTGTGGACTCACTTTCAGGTTAATATTATTGTTTATTTATCTAAAATTTTCAAATTCAGTCATATTTTTGCGCTATCAGTACGCAGAGCACACGGCAAACAAAGCAAAGCAAAGCAGAACAGAAAATAAATAAATAAATAAATATATCCATGAAACTTTATTTCTTTCAACCTTGATTCTGAAGTTAAGCGAGTCAGTGACTCGCGCACTAATGGTACATTTTCTTTTATTTTTTTTCCCGATAGATCTTTATTCAGTTTCTTCTACACATACTTAAGAAAATTTACTTTGTATTTTTTGTGTTTGAAAATTTCTGTGTATGCTTTTCTGATAGTAGATTTGAAAGTTAGAAGAGCCACATTTGTCAGGTAACTTTCAGATATAGTGGAAATCCAACTTATACGTGTTCATTTAGTGATTACTTTGCGTTGGTTCTCGTGTAGCATTTTTTTGTGGTTCTGTATCCGTAGCTGATCCCGAAGTTAAGCTCCTTAAAGTAAGTAATTTGTGCTTGAATGCTAGTTTTTGCTTTCGCGTTGATTTCGTGTCGTTATCTTTGAATTTTATGGACCGGAATGGATTAGATCAGGGTGTTTTACATAATTGGTAACATTGCTTCACTGCAATGATGATGCCTCCAATTTAAGACATCTGAGTAAGTTTTCAAAGCTCTAGCTCTTAAATATTGGAATTGAGATTTTAAATTATTTATACTTGAACCGGTTATAGGATGTAATAATTCTAGTCAAAATCAAGGTAAAATACACTGTATTGCATTTATATTTTAAAATTAAATTGCAATGAGTAGTAGTGCCCCTGTACTGTTAGGTTGTTGGTACTAATAACAAGAAATAGTGCATTATTATAAGTATATCGTCCTAACAAGTATCAAGCCTTTTTTGATGGTCTCCACAAAAAGGCTTGCAACCAGTAGTCATTGAACTTGGCATCCTTACTCAAAATTTATCACATGTACTGTTGTTGAATTTGAATTTCTTTTCTGAAAATGTGCAGAGGCAACAGTTTCTGACATTTGAATAGGACGTGATATGATAAAGAACAATATGATAAATTATTTCACATGTCCCTTTGAGTTTAGGAAGAGTATCTGAAAGAATAAATGTTGTACTTGTACATGGTTCACGTCCAATGGATTTCTGTTTCCTTTATTGCATTATACTGTTTTGGTTGTAGATGATTCCTTCAAATTATAGTTGATGGATGGAAAAAGCTAATATCCTTTGCATGATGCAGGAAGTAGGATCAAAGATTGAGTTACTGCAAATTCTTGTCTTTTAGCTATGGGGAACTCACCTGGAAAATGGATCAAGACTGTACTTTTTGGCAAGAAATCTTCTAAATCTCATACTTCAAAAGGACGGGAGGTAAATCTGAAGCTGCAAATATGCTTGGTACTTTCTAAAATAGCTTTAAGTTGTTTAAACAACAATGAATTCAAATTTAAAGGCTATTGATGGTGAGATGAGCATTTCCTCGTCAGTCTTCAATATTTTAAACTTTCACAAGACCATTGGTATGGTACTTTTCTGGAACAAATATATAGTTTAATTTTTCACAATAGATTGCAGTTTGAATAAGTCAACTGTTATATTGGTCCTGTGTGCTTTGATGGTATGAGGTTGATGTTGCCCATCAACGAAATCAAATTTCACAGCGAAAGTTTTAAGTAACGCAGAGGAGGAACACAGAAGAGGAAAACAGAAATTTCTATCAAAAATGTATCTCAATTTTTAATAGTGTGAGTTCTGGTTTTTATATACAAAACAAAACTCTGCCAGCTCAGCTATATAAACCAAACTCTGCCAGCTCAGCAACAATACAACTAATAAATATAGAACTTGCTTCTGTACTTCTTCAACCCACTTCCTGAAAATCATTACTTGGACCTGAAACCTTCTATGAAAGATTCATTGACCCATGGTTTTGTGACACTAGTAATTAGCTATAGCTTAAATGACATAATTGCTTTTGGGTAATTTAGAACAGATTTTTGTGGCCACATCTTCATCACAAGGACATTGCTGCATGTGCTCATACTAGCAATTTACTACATTTTCATTTACTGGATGGACAGTATTAGTCATCTGCTTTGGTGCTATTGCTTGAATTAGACAATATATTTTAGATACATATGCTATAGTTATCATTGTTATGATAAATATCTAATTTTTTATGTGGGTTTTATTAATTTATATCCAACAGAAAGCTGCAAATGAAAAAGTGGTTTTGGTTTCTGTCAAGGCAACAGACACTGATGATAATTTGAATCTTCCTTTGGCTTCTCACCCCACCACATTTACCACTCATCAAAATGAAAGGAATTCAGTGTTGGAAAAAAAGGAAGCAGCAGATACATCAAATGACGGGCCAATTTCATTGCCTGGGGTTCAAGCTGCAGATTCACAAAACTTCACATCCCAAGATAAACCATATTATCCTGAGAAAAGCAGGATAGAGAAAGCATCAACAAAGGTGCAGGCCGCTTTCAGGGGTTACTTGGTAATCTTCTTACTTTGTGAATGTTTTCAGGGGCTAGTACACTCATAAACTAGCTTTTATTTTCTTTCGTTATAAACTAAATGGAATCTTGATGATATATAGCCTTGATCTTATTCAATATGTTAGATTTTGATTTGTGGACATAATTAAACTCTTGATATTACATCTATACTAACATAAGCTTATGCTATGAAGGCCCGCCGAGCGTTTCGGGTGCTCCAAGGCTTAATAAGGTTGCAGGCTCTCATTCGGGGACACCTGGTGCGGAGACAAGCAGTTGCTACCTTGTGCTCTATGCTAGGGATTGTGAAGTTACAGGCTCTTGCTCGTGGCAGAATGGTTAGGCATTCTGATATTGGACTTGAAGTGGGCAGAAACAGTAATCTAGTGAAGCTTTTGGTAATTTCTTGAGTACTCAGTAAATTGGAAAACTATTAAGCATAGTTCATGTTTTCTGGTTAAACTTTGTGAAGGGATTCCTTGAATCAATTAAATACATGTTTGTCTGAGTTTAAAGGATTTGTGATGTGTAAATTGCTTTTTTATTATTAGTCTTTTGCAATGTGGTTGGATTGCAACACATTCAGAATTGGGGGAGCCCACCATTTGATGGTTTATACGTATATGAACTTCCGCAGTCATCATAATAGAGTTATAAAGTTTATTGATCACCATCACCCAAATTCCAACGGTTCATTGTCATTTCACTACCTAATGTCTCCCGCACAAATTTCTATGATTGTACCTATTCATTATTTGATTGTGAATCGTACCTTTCATGAGTCACCCTATTTTGGACGTTATAAGGTACCACATGAGCTTGGGATCTTGGTCACATATGCTACTTTCAGTTATGGAGTAATTTTCTGGATCTTTTAGTGTTAACTTCTAGATTTTCTCTATTATGATGCCATTTTTAAGCTAAAGGTATTGGTAATGTACATTAGAAAGATGCATCACTTACACATTTTCGGGACATTGTTAAACTTCCTTAATTTCTGCATGCCGTGGTTTATCTCTAATTATTTATTGTCTTTTTCTATTTTATGTTTTATCCATCAGGAAGGCAAGCCTGTGAAGTCTGTTGGAGATAATTTATCCATTCAAATGAGAAAGCTTTCAACAAATGCTTTTATCTCCAAGGTATAAGGCTTAGAGTCATGTCATACCTCTGTGTGTTGCTCTGATATTTATTTATTTCAAATAAGCAATAGTTTGAGTTACCATGACTTTGTGTTGTAACATTTAAGGTGACCGAAATGTGCATCCTGAATATTGATGTGCAAGTAGTTCTTTTGTTTTAAACTAACTAAAGAAAAACTAACTTCTAGTCTGAATGCTGAATCCACCGTATTGGTGGTCAGGTACCTGCTTATTGAACTAATAATCCACTGTTAGCTATTCAAGGGATTTAGTTGCAATTTTTTTAAGTGAATGTCCACCCATGTTGGTTATTTTATTTTTGTATGTCAGCAAAGTGATTGCTGAATTTGTTGATTTAGCTGCTTGCTCCATCACCTACTGTGATGCCTTTGCGCCTCCAATATGGTCCTGAGGAGCCAAATTCAGTCACAAACTGGTTAAAATGCTGGTCAGCATCTCAGTTCTGGAAACCAGCTCCCCAACCAAAAAAAGCATTAGAGTCAAAAACTCAGAAGAAGCAGGTTAATTCTCAAACCATTGAAGCTGAAACAGGGCGACCAAAAAGAAGCGTCTGGAGGGTTCCTACTACAAATGTTGAGAATATCTCATTTCAGTCAACCCCTGAATTTGAGAAATCTAAATGTTGTTTGAAGAAAGTTACTAGTCAACCAGTGGATCCAGTGCATGAAGATCCACAAAGTGAACTTGAAATGGTTAAGCGTAGCCTAAGAAAGGTTCATAACCCCATGTTAGAGACTTCTGTTTCTGTGCAGTCAGATTTTGAATTTGAGAAGCCAAAGGCCAGTGTGGAAAAGGTATCAGGCACTTTAAGCCATGAAATTTTAGAACAAAGCATGGGTACTTCCAGTGAGAAGATGAAGAAAGAGATGACTTTGACACTTTCCAAACTCCCTGATGTAGAATCTACTCCAGGACCAGTTGGGATGAAGGAGACAGCAGATCTACCTTCTGGTGTTCAAATTGTGGCTGAGTCAAAGCCTTTGATAGACAACGGAAGTAAAGATGAGACTATTCCTGTAACAAACAGTGAGCTGAACCCAAGGGAGGATTTGACAAACAATGATAATCCCAAACCAAGCAAGAAAGCTTCTACTCCAGTGAAGCAAGAACATGTCGAGAATGGGATGCAAAATAGTCCAACACTTCCAAGCTATATGGCGGCAACTGAATCTGCCAAGGCAAAGCTGAGACTACAAGGCTCCCAAAGGTCTGCCCAAGATGTTGCTGACAGAAGTAGTGCCACTCGACGTCAATCATTGCCATCTTCAACTAATACCAAAGTCTGCTCTCACTCACCAAGGACGCAGAGACCTGTTAATGCTGGCAGCAAAGGTGCTCATAAAAGCGATAAAAATCACTCATCATTGAGAGATGGAAATGCTATTAAATGTGGGCGCTCGGTGGAGTTATTGGGTCATATATTTGTTTCCATTATAATCTCAAAACTATTCTCTCTGTTTCTCTGCTTCTTGTTTTTTTAACATTTTAGTAATTATACTCCTTGGTGACTGGATTTTTGCAGCAAAAGTTACCCAAGAGTGGAGGTGATCTTCTGGAAAAATCTGATTTCCAGGAGTTAGTGAAAGAGTTTCTCATCAAGTATCTTGGTGTATGCTTATACTGTAGAACAGAGACCGGGTCATAAATGGGAGGTATGTGTGCTGGCCGAGAGACTTTCAAAATTCCTGATTTGGGATGTATTTTTATTGCTGTACATCATAGGTTTTGAACTTTGGTTGGTTGACTTGGTATTTGGTTGTTCATAGTGTGATTGATTGTATACTTCCACTCTCGCTTTCGTGGTGGTTCTTATTTTTTCTTTTGGCAGAGGCTGCAGAGCTGAAATTTTTCATGGTAGTTTGTTATAATTTTATTGCTGGCTTGTAAAAAATATTAGTGTATTAGCAAAAATACAATGATAATCCTGATATGCCCCTAGCATGTGTCTGCTAACATTCTATGGCTAAATTTTTCTATGTTGTATTGAAGAGATCATCCGGCATTTTCAGTGAGTGTTTTTAAGAACTAAGTTTGGATCAAAATACTTTATTACAAACTGGGATATTTCGTAAAATACTAACAAAGGTAAATTCAGCTTAAATTGCTCATAGATGTTTGAAGACTACATAGAAGGTGTTTTTTCTCCTCCGTATTAGTTAGTAGAAACATCAAACAACCCAGTAGAGTAAGCAATCTCAAGAGAGGGTAAATGTGACAAAACGTCTCCAAAATATGATTGGCCTCATTTATTATCCAATAAATATTTTTAATAAATTCATTTTGAAATGTTACCTATCTTTCTATCTCATGCTAATATCATCGGTCTAACTGGTTGACCCGCAGCCTGACCCTTACACCAAGTGCAGGTCTGAAAACATTATAATGAAGCAAACATGTGTGTGTGTGTGTGTGTGTTAATTATTATAAAAAAGGGGTGTGTACACAATAGTCGTTTGCGTTCACACTAAGGAAGATGTTGAGGCATCAATCTGCCTGGGATCTAGCACGATTCCATGAATTGGTCTTCTTTGCCCTGAGAAACGTCCTTGGGAAGTTGATGCTGAGGGAGCTAGTGACTGCACATTAGGCGGTATAGGACTTTCAGTAGAGTGACCAGAAATGCAGAGGGCACCAGAATCATCTTGCTGCCAGTATACTTCAACCATAATGCCTCTAGGATTCTCTCCACTTTCTGTTCCTGGGATCCCCACAAACCTTGCTCCTGGAGGTATCTGCATTATCATTTAGGAAAGATTAAAAAAATAAATGCATCAAATAGTCCCTGGAATTTTTTTACAGTGCACTGCATTATGAAATGCAAAAACATTCAATATGGAAAAATAAACAAAAAAGTACATACCTCAACTGAGGCCCCTGATGACAAGTTTAGAGTGACCAGTCTCCCCTCAGCTGCAGCATCGTCTAGCTCTGCTTGTCTTGCGATATTTAAGAAAACTTCTTCAAGTGTTGAAAGACCTAACTGAATATCAACTATACCGAATTCTCTTTCTCTATCTTGCAGCTCCTTAAAAAATTTCTGCCCATGTTTATCAAGTCAGAGCAAAAGAAGAGAAAAAAAAATCAATAAACTCTCAAAAGTTTCAAATCATCTATTTCACTCTTAAAAGCTTATTTATTTACTTTAAATATAGGGTAATTCATAAACATATATAAGTTAAAATGCAATAATAAGAAAATTAGAAAGTTAGAATAATTTTTGTGCTGAACTTGAGTTAGCCAAATCTATCTTGAGCTTGAGTGCAAGCCAAACCAAAGTTGCAACAATGAAAGTAGGACAATTCCATGTAAAGTAAATGAATTGAACTGGGAGAAATGCTTACTGTCAAAAGCTCCTCTCTATCATGGGGGATGATATATGTCAGGAACGCTTTGTTCTCCTCTTTCGGCACTACATCTAAACGCTGTCAATATATTGCACAAATCAGATGACGCCAAATCTTTCATGGTTATAGAAAACTATAGATCTTTTTATTTTATTTATTCTGCATACATTTTTAAAGAACTGCTTCACTGCATCATGATGAGGAGTTGCAACTGTTTCTGGCTCATTCGAAGGACTTTGTATGCTTTTGCTTTCAGCGAAACTGACAGTACAGACAAAACCAGTACCAAACCGGGACTTTAATCTGATTGAGGTTCCAATACAGCGGAGCCTACCCTTTGCCATGATTCCTATGCGGTCACTCAGAATATCAGCTTCTTCCATTGAGTGTGTTGTCAGGATAATGGCACGACCTTTCTTTGCATCTTGTATTATGTCCCACACATGCCTCCTTGTTACCGGATCCATTCCAGTGGTCTGCAGATCAAAATAATTGAAAATTAAAAGAATCATTGTAACATCCTGGTCCGTGCTATTTGGATTTTGCATATCAAATCATAGCTTGATAGCATAGAAGCTCCCAGACTATTTAACTAGTTTTATTCTAGCATTTCTAAGAAATAATATATACTTTATTGATGTGGGATTTGTTTAGGGGTGTTACAATCATTTATATAAATAGATGCATTACTCAGGATGAGAAGGTTTTTCTAATCTACTTACTGGCTCATCCAGAATGACCAACTTTGGGTCACCAATAAGAGCTATTGCAACACTCAAGCGACGCTTCATTCCTCCACTGTAACTCCCAGCTCTTACTTTGGCCACCTTAGTAAGCCTCACTTCTGCTAATGAATTCTCGGTAACCTGTACTTAAGTTGAAACATTTGCTCGATAAAAATGATAGTGCAAAGAGTCATTTATATATAAATGAACTCATCAAGGGTAAATCCCAAGGCATATTTGGAGTCTTCGTATATGATGACCAGAAAAGTGGCTATGAGGTTGACAAAGCACATACCGATTTGATTGAGTCAGGACGTAAGCCTTTGATACTAGCAAAGAGATGGAGGTGCTCTTCACCAGATAATGCATTCCAAAGAATATCAAACTTCAAAGATAAAAAGTTCAAAGGAAAGGTTAGTTTTTAGAAAGTTATAATTAGTGAAAACCATTCAAACATTACCCCAAGAGACAGAGAATCACCTGGGGACAAACTCCTATTATTTTCCAAATCTTTGACATGCCAACAGAGCTTCCAATGGAATTTCCATAAATCAGAGCTGATAATTAATCAAATTTTGTTGTAAACATTCCACTGGAAGTCATATTAAATGTAATTGAACTAAGCATTGACAAAAACACAACTGGCACTCAAACAAGAGTTTTACCATCTCCACCAGTCACTGGTGTTATGCCCGTCAAACAGCTGATCATTGTAGTTTTTCCAGCACCGTTGGGTCCAAGAAGACAAAATAACTGATCCTTTGCAATGTTTACCCATAAACCCTGACAGATAACTAGAAAATAAGCAACAGATTTTATTTCACGGAAGCCACCAATAACATAAACATGTACCCCCAGCATCTTTTTTCACATTATATTGACATTTGATAACTCATGACTAAAACATTTGATAATTCACGACTAAAGTAAAAGGAAATATGATTGTGATAACAAAATACTAATGATCAGAAAAAAAAAAAAAACTAAACATATCCTTCCATCCATCTAAAGGATTCCAATGATTCTGCAGGAGGACTCGTAATGGCTAACAATCAAATGAATCAAATGGTTCTTCAGGAATATTGCTTACAACCAATTTCACCAAAACATTCAATGAATTTTAAATTTGAAGTTTACATAAAAATAACACCAAGTGCATTAACAAATATTGTGATTATCATTTTAAGATGAATCTACTCCATGGAAGCAATACTGTGGTATGTCCAACTAGAAAAAATGTCTTTATTCTACCTCGTCAAACAAAGATTATCACTTTAATAGGCGTTCTTACTTTAACAGCATGGTAAGGTGAAGTCTTCTTGCATTTGCAGCAACCTATCTTCCTAGTTCCAGGATATGTTTTTACAAGGCCACGTATTTGAACTGCCACATTCGGCTCAACACCTTCCCTAATTTGCTGTTTAACAATGTTTTCCTCTTCAAGAACATCAGCATCATCTGGAGTAATATGCTCCAATGGAGGGGCTGAGCTGATACAACTACAAATGCCACCCTCTTTGAAGGGAAGATAAATTAGCAATTTCATAATATTAGCCAACATTGCCAAAAAGAGCTGATAAGCATAGACTGAATTTTAATCTTGCTTACCTTCAGGCTTGCTTCCACCTTTCCCCATCCAATACCAGGGATTTAAAAAGTAAAATATTGATTTCCTCACACCAGCTGTATTTGCAATTATATTATCGAAGTAGATAGCCAATAGAAACCATGCAAAAAATGTTGCCAAAAGCCACATGTAGATACCATTCTGTCAAGAACATGAAAAACCACAAATATTGAGATGTAAAGTCAATTAATCATCTTTCGAAGTGAGGAGATAAATTAATACATAAAATAAACATAGGATAAAAGTTCCAAAAGATTAATGGAGTAGCAACTAAAGCAAAGATGATTTCTTCGCAGATGTAGAGTGAACTATCATGAATTTTAGGATTTTGAGCTTAAAAGATTTTAACATACAATTGTTATCACACACTGTGTATCATTTTGTGCACACTCTGCCCGTCTACTCCAACTTATCCCAGCATCTCCAGGTGAGGAAGTTGCATCAGCAAGCAGGTTCAGGGCTTGGGCAAGAAGATTAGGTGGGAACAGTGACCATATGACTCTATATGCATTAGAAAAAGTTTCAGAGTAGGGGAAACCAGAAACTGTAACAACCTGTGACAACAAATGAAGACCTATAAGCACAATGGACATATAACTGCAATGCAAATGGTAGAGGAAACTTGCCTGAGTCAAAGAGCCAACTATAAATATGCAGAAACCCACCGTCGTGGATGATGATGACTTACTAATGAAGGATGAAAACATGAAGGCCCAACCAGTCTAGCATCAAGGATCAAAAGAATATATTAAGATTATATGCATTCAAAACAATAAGAGAACTCCAGGATTTGTAAGGATTTTTCGGAAATGTGCTTACCATATTGAGTTCAAAAAGGAAGAACACAAAGAACAAGACTGCAAAACTATTGTTCAAGAAAAAATCGAACTGGAACATCATTCCAAAAAGAACTATGAAGAGTGATGAAAAAAGCGCAATAATTCCTTCCCATAATAGCCATGATAACCAGTAGGCAGAATCATAAAGACCCATCATAGTCATTGCCTGTTGGAAAAACATAAGAAATCATATGGAAACATGGATGACTTTTCAGGGAAGTAGAAATGCTAATCCCAATCGAACTTTAATACCTGGCGAAGTTTGAGCTCCTTCTCAGTCACCAAAGAACCAATTTGAAACACCAAACCAAACATGGCAGCCGCAAGGAAAAAGCTTGGTCCTATTGAACCTACCACATTGAAAAGCTCCAGTGCAGGATGAGCAAATTCCTTGAGTCCTACAACCCAGCTAAAGGCTGGATCTGAACATGCCCAGAGTCACAAAAATGAAAAATTTAGCAATCAACTACTCAAAAGAAAAAGAAACAAAAAACGTTGGAAGTGCTTAGAATATAACAAACAATACCATACCTCCAATCATTAACCTGGCAATTTCGCGCTCAGCAGCAATCTGTAGTGGGATTTGAAACTTGAATGTGGGATCTTCATAAACCCCTCGCCTTTCAACTGCAGTAGAATTAGTCTGTAAGCCATAACTTATAACTGTAGCATTTCTATCCACAAAATGCAGAGCTCCTGGGCACCTCAGAGGATTATCAAAAAGCCATTTATCAACTTCAGCTTTCGTTCTAAAAGACATAACCTGCACCATACATGCATAGACACAATTTTATTTCAACTTGCCGACAAACTTAAATCGAACCCAGTTTTGTTTAGCATCGAAATAAACCACATAAATATTTTCCACAAAAGAATTGAACAAATCCTCAAACAGTTCATATAAAGTTCTTTAATCAACAAGAGACCAAAATTTGGCTTAATTAACGTTCACAACTAGAATTAAAAAGAGACACACTTTTTTTTTTATCATAAACCAAACGCAACTTCAATCTAAACATATGAGAATGACGACAATGTTATACAATTACAAATTTTTGTACCTTATTTGAAGGAATAGCTCTACCGGGATTATTCTGCATAATGGCGCTAACAATTCTCTGAACTCTAACGCTATCATTGCCGCTCCACACAAAGTCAATACACGGTAAGTTCACGTAAAACTTGTCTTCACAAGGCGGGATAGACGGAGAGACTAAAGACTTTGGATCCCGAACAGCGGTGTACTCAGTTGAAGAGGAGAAGCGAGCGTCGATAGCCAGCTTAATTATGAACATAAGCAAGATGAAGAAGAAAGAAGAAAACAGTTGGAGAAATGTGGCAGTCTTGTGTTTCCATGAAAGTAAGAAGTTTTTGTTGAACAACGCCTTGAATTGCTGAAACAGGAGAGGAAATCCTGTTAGCGTGGTCATGGTAAATTGATTACTCTTTGATTGGTTTCGATTTTTATACCTATATTGGCATACAAGAGCGCGTTTTTGGCTGTCCTTGTTCAGTTTTCTGACAAAGGAATAACTGAAATATGTTGGAATGGGACGAAAAGGCGCTCGATAGAACCTCTACCCTTTGGCTAATAGCATACTAAATAGGATCCCAATTGGTTGCTGGATTTTCCAAAGAAAAATAAAAGCCGTTTTACCTCGAGGGTGCGTTTCCGTGAGAAGGGCAGTTTGGTCAATTCGGGAAGGGCAGATTGGTCTTTTCACAAAAGGAAATAACTTAGCAAGTGTGGTCTAGGCCCTCATTTGAAGCCTAACTTTTCCTCCGCCCATTCCGTAAAATGGACCACACTAAACTATCAAGCCGCCAAGTCTACCACTACCAACTTTGCTTGGTTAGTGGGTTAAGAATTGTCAACAACACGCTCTGAATGATCCCCATTTGGGAATGGCTCTGAATTGCAGCGGCTTCCTTTCATTTCCTAACAAAGTCCAGATTTTGACCAAATCCATTAATGGGAAGGGCTCTTAAATTCAATTTTGTTGTTTTCCTGGAAGTCGCAGGAGAAATTTGGCTTTGCTTTCTGTTAAACAACTTCCTGGAATATTTTTCCTTTTCTAACATGAATCCCAGCTTTCTTCTGCCCCAAGGCATGTAATATACCATGATACTTCAACCGGAAATTTGAAGAAAATATATATATTGTTGTACCACCGTCTTAATCTTATCTTATCTTTTCTAGCATTTGCCATGTAAGTTTCCAATGTCCTTGTATATATTACTATAAATGAATAATACATTCCAAAGGTCAACAAAAGGGTACTATAGTCATTGTGTGAAGAGCATTCTCGGTATCCAATCTTCATTTATGGACGTTTACTATTATCTTCTCCCAAGACAACACGCATAAGAGAGTTGAAAATTTGCATTACATAACGGTCTTAACACTGAAACCAGAAATACACTTGGCGGGTAATTTCGATCCTCCGTCGGAAACTGTTTTGACGTTCAAATAATTCAAACTAACATCAATGGCGACCGGTTTCTGCTCTCAGGCAAATGCTTTACTCAGAAAGAACCTAACTTTCCAGGTGGGTCTCTTTCTCTCTCTCCAATAAGTTTTTTGGCTGCTGAAATTCCTAGTGTTTTTTTTTTTTATTTTGCATTTTTTCCGAATGAAAAAAAAGGGTTCTTTTCAGAATTATTCTTGTTTGATGAATTTCCTTCATTGGGGAAATTTCGGGTATATCGTAAAATTTTGATTTTTGTCATTTTGGATTTGTTTGGCTGCGATATATTGAATGTTCTGGTTCGCAATGTTGGGGAAATTCTATTTTAGTTGAATTTGTTTCTTTTTCTTTTGTGGTGTCAATTGGTTTAGCATATAGCTAGGACCAAAATTTCAGATTCCTGATCATTTATGCTCTCACTGTATCTCTAGCTTAATAAGTGATAAATTTTATAGTTGACTTTCGTTTGTCAGATTTGTAATATATTAGCATTTTTGTTTCTCTGTGAAAGTAAAAAGGGAAAAATTGTAGCTGGGACTGTCATACTCTGATGTCAATAGTGTTGAAGAGAAATTTAAGGTCTCTGAAACTATTGTTTAGCGAATATATCTGACAATGTTAAGTCTGTGTTCTTTTTGCAGAAACGAAACGTGGCGGTGAATATTCGGCTCGTTGCGTTTCCTATTGTCCTCTGTCTACTAATTTTTGCCCTCCAAATCATTTTAGATAAACTAGTGAACAATAACCCTGACAATAAGTGTGGTTGTACTTGTGTAAGAAGAAATGGAGATAAATGTGAGGAGGAAAGATGTGGGATACAGTACTCAAGTGCGAGTCAAGCAGCTTTTTGTCCCATTCTTGATCCTCCAGAATGGCCTCCATTGTTACAGATACCAGCACCTGAATTTCGTGCTGTTAGAAATGATTTTATGACATTTACAGACTTGCCAAATGAATCTTGCAGAATTGCTGGTTCCTGTCCAGTGATTTTCCTCCTAACAGGAAACAATCATACTTTTGGAGAAAGTATGGCCGTCTCTCATATTTCTTTGTTTCTCATTAGTTAGAATTTTCACAATTTCATTTTCTCACCTACTGGTGTAATAGCAACATATATTTTAAGCTTTTTAACTTGGGTGTGGACTTTAACAGTATTGGGTGAGAATATGTTGCCAAACACTTCTACAATAAATCCCTCCAATCTTATAGGTACTTTGGCGAGCAATGTCATGGTAAGTTGTTTTTTCCTGCCTTTCTTCTTAATGCTGTTTGGATTTTTTTTGGTAGTACTACCTTGTACTTATATTCTTGGTATCAACACTATATGAAGCATAATTCTCTTGACAACTGTTTAAGCTTTGCAGCTAATGTGGTATTTTGAAAATTTCTCAGGGGTCAGAATCAACGCTTGACACAAGTCAATTTTTTGATTCTGCTTTTATTTCGGACCTTCCAATGTATAATGTTCAAAGTCGGTGTGCATCATATTCTACGATTTCTGTTCCAGTTCAGTTGTCATCCATTAATACTACGCTAGGTATATGTTGTGTACCCTTGGATAATTTCTTTTGAATCTGATTCTCTAAAATCCTTCAATTTCTCCGGTAAAGTTGAAGTTGTAAAATACGTTGTTCCATGAATGTGAGAAAAATGTTGACTTCACACGAGAAAGAATTTGGAGGATGTTACAGATTTCGACATAGCAAAGAAACAAGAAGGTTTTTATCTTCAGGAGGTCAGGGAAAATTCACTCTCCTTTTCCATTTGGTGGTGGAATTGCTGTGAGCCATTCTGTCTCCTTAATCAAGTAGAGAAGCAGCACTTGACGAGGCAATTATATTACTGTGCAACTTCAACCATCCGATTGCATTACAATATTAAAAAGAAAAATCATTGTGTCTGAGCAAAAAAGAGTCACCCATTATTTTAAGTTTCTGATTGTTTATCATTCTTCCTTGATGTAGAGATAAGATGTGTGGAAGGTTTAAATCTATGGCGCACTAGCTCTTCAACAATAAATGATGAGATATATGAAGGATATGTGAAAGGGAACTCAGAAGAAAAGATTAACGAGATAGTTGCAGGTTAGTTTTCTGGGTTTTCTTATATCAAATCTTATATGGTCAATACAGTAACATGAAAGTACTTGTACTTTGACTTTTCTGCAGCCTATGATTTCTTAAACTCTGACCTGAGTAAATTTAATGTGAGCATCTGGTACAATTCGACCTATAAAAATGGTGGAGGGGATTCTCCCATTGATTTGGTGCGGGTTCCACGCCCAGTTAATCTGGTATGTATAGCAAATTGTATAATAATTGAGATTTGATTTCTAGTTATGTATTTTCTTTTTCTAATTATTCTTTTGTGAGACCTTTATTAGGCCTGCCTTGAAACAGACTCCAGTGAGTGACCTTAAAATACATAAAAAAGTAAATGGACCAGATTCTTTGACAAATTGAAAATTTAAGAATTAAATTTTCTGCCAAACCTTCTTATGGGATGTATAATGTTTTAACCTTTTTCCTTTCACTTTCACATTTAAACCTATAAACTGCTTAATTTTTTTCATGCTAACGGCATGGTGTTGTTCAAAATAATTTAAAATGCTATTGAAGTGTTATTTATCAACTTTGTGGAGGATCACCCTTTTCCACTACATTTTAACTCTATCTTTTCACCCATCATGGGTTTTGTTTTATATGTGATCATAATTGACAGGGCTGCCTCAGTAACAATATTGCACTGTAATTGTGTTTTGCTTTTCTACTTCATCTTATACTTTTATTCCCGCTTTCAGGATTCAGATTTTTTTGTATTCTGCTTTTCTTATACTCCTTATACTTTTATACCCACCTGCATGGTTCAGATTATTTTATATTCATCTATTCATCTGCATGAAACAATAAATCATTATATACACTGACATGTGAGATTCTTGTATTCTAGGTATCAAATGCGTACCTTCAAGCTTTGCTAGGGCCTACTGCACAAATTCTTTTTGAATTTGTCAAAGAAATGCCCAAAACTGAAACCCAGCTAAGGTTGGATTTGTCATCTATTATTGGCACACTGTTCTTTACATGGGTTGTCCTACAGCTATTCCCTGTAAGTATTCGTTTGTATAAGGACATATATTTTTCTTCTGGGATCATAAGTAGTTAAGGCTAGCATCAAGTGAATATTTGTTAGTGTCCTGAATTGTATCATAGTTTTCTTGGCTGTGTCTTTTAAAGTCCATAACTAAATAAGTATTCTTCTGAGTAATCACACTTGATTATGAATGTTAAGGCAATTTTTTGATCCTTAATGGGTAACGATTAATCATAATTTGAATTATCTGGTATCGCAAATTCTAAATAATCCTATAGTAATGCTATAGTAATAAGTATCATATAAGTAGTGTAAATGCATTCCCATTTAAAAAAGACTTAGAATGAATGTATCTAGTTAGAATTGTTCTTTTAAGTTATCAATTTAGCCAAAAGCTTACCTTTAGAAGTATTACTGATATATTAACTCTAGCATGCCTCCCAAGTTTGTAAGGCATGTGTATCCATACAACACTTGTATGGAAAGAACACAAACATAAGTAATTATAATTTAGTTAATAGGAAGAAATTCAAACTTAAGACCACTTGATCAACCAGGCTTTGATATCTTAGTTACAACTAAATATTAGAGGCTTAAGCCTCACAAGGACCCAACTCAGTTTTACAGCTCTTTACATGGCAAAGAAGTTAAGTTTAGTTAAATAATCTCATAGGTTTTATTAATGGTGTATCTGATACTTTCTCAAGTTCTAAATTTTTGATATGATTTCTTTCCTGTAGGTGGTCTTGACAGCTTTGGTATATGAGAAACAACAGAAACTGAGAATTATGATGAAAATGCATGGACTGGGTGATGGACCTTATTGGATGATATCATATGCATATTTTTTTGCCATATCTGCAGCGTACATAATATGTTTTGTGATATTTGGCTCAGTCATAGGTAATGATCTACCTAGCAATTATCTATCTTCTTTATCTTTGAATCAACATAATTTTTTGCTATTGACTTGCAGGGTTGAGATTCTTCACACTCAATTCATACAGCATCCAGTTTGTGTTTTATTTTCTTTATATAAACCTGCAAATTTCTCTGGCCTTTCTTTTAGCTGCAATGTTTTCAAATGTGAAGACTGCTGCAGGTTTGATGTTAGCTTTTCTCTTTAGTGGTTGAATTCCCACATTTTTGCTGTTATCTGTGAACTATTTTTTTTAATTCTGTGAATGAAAATTTGAACAAGTGCAGTGGTCGGATACATATGCATTTTTGGAACTGGCCTCTTGGGTTCCTTCCTCTTTCAAGTCTTTCTTCAAGATCAATCATTTCCAAGTACGTAAAATTGCAAAATAAAGTTATTATCTTATTCTTGTTTCCATTTTTCTTAAACATGAACTAGTATCACTCATCATGTGATCTATTCGCTCTCTATAGGAGGCTGGATCATTGTAATGGAGTTATATCCTGGCTTCTCTCTTTATCGTGGATTATATGAATTTGGACAATATTCCTTCAGGGGCCACTACATGGGGATTGATGGTATCAGGTGGGCAGATTTGGCTGACAGTGGAAATGGGATGAGAGAGATCTTTATTATCATGCTGATTGAGTGGCTGTTGGTGCTTGCTATCGCTTATTATATTGATAAAATTGTATCATCTGGAAATGCAAAAGGTCCTATGTTTTTCTTGCAAAACTTTAAGAAGAAACCTCGTTCATCTTCTCAGAGGCCCAGTTTGGGAAGGCAGGAATCTAAAGTTTTTGTTGAAATGGACAAACTTGATGTTGTTCAGGAGGTAGCTTTTCTTGTTTCTTGTCGGTTTACTTTATCTTCTTTTACTGGTACAGGTTTCTGAAGAGTGTTTATAATTCCTTGATGTGTAGACTAGCAAGTTGGTCTTTCAGAAAATATTGATTTATCATATTGTCTGGAGTAGTGATCCATCGAAAAGATTTAAACCATCCACATAAAAGCAATTCCGTGACTTTTTCCCTCTATTCTTAGGGTTTGTTCCACAGCAAACACTTCTCTTTAAATATTCATAATAGAAATGTTTATTGCTGAATTATTTATCATGGAAGAAGAAATTTGTTGATGCGGCTCTTGAGTGTGATTCTGCTGCTTTGTGGGGCCTGTTATCGCCAATGAACTTTTTGCTGCTTATTTGTATAAATCTATGTGACTTAGTTCGTTCTATAATTCCAATTTCACTTATCTTTTTACCGTCCAGAGAAAGAAGGTTGAGCAGTTGCTGCTTGAACCAAGCTCAAGTTATGCGGTCATCACTGATAACCTACAAAAGATACACCCTGGAAGGGATGGTAATCCTGAAAAATTAGCTGTTAAAGGGTTATCTCTTGCTTTGCCCTCAGGAGAGTGTTTTGGCATTCTTGGTCCTAATGGTGCCGGCAAAACCTCTTTTATTGGTATGGTAAGTACAACATACACTTTTTGCTCCTCTAGATAAACATGGTTGAATATTCCCTTGACATTTCTTGGGATCAGTACAGCACCGAGGCTCTTCAGACCCAGAAGTAGGGAGACATTATGGAACAATCTCAGCATGGGCTTCTGTTTAAGCATATGAAATTTTTTGGTTCAATTACAGAGCTGTTTATGTTAAAAACATTTTTAGCCACTTACATTGCTGCTAGAAGATGTGTATTTACTTCATTTGTCAGAAGTTTTGCTTATTGTGGACTCTTCTTACGTAGTCAGAAATAAATATCTGCTGTGCTTTCTGCAACATTGAAGATTTATTTTTTGTTAACAGATGATTGGGATAACAAAGCCAACCTCTGGAGCAGCGTTTGTTCAGGGTTTTGACATATGGACTGAAATGGACACAATATATAGCAGCATTGGTGTATGCCCTCAAGAAGAGTAAGCTAGAAAATTTTTTCTTCTATAGCAGAAGAATCTTATCATCCCTATATAAAATTTGAAATATATTGACATTTCATTCTATTTATCGGACAATTTTAGCCTACTGTGGGAAAACCTAACAGGAAGAGAGCACTTACTATTTTATGGAAGACTTAAGAACCTCAAAGGTTCTGCCTTGAAACAAGTAAGTCAATTTTATCATTTACTTTTCACCTTTTTTTATATTGGATAACTGGTACTTGTATCTGAATTTGTACATGTAATTTTAATATTAGCCTGTGTCTTTCTTCTTGTTTTGGTCCTTCCCAATGGAAGTTGAGTTAATTTTAATAATCTAAAACTACTATAGTTTAGAAACTAGGGGCAGTTATAGCACAGTAAATTGGTACCAAAGAAGTATGGGGGAGTTAATCTGAAGGTAAATCTGCATCTCTTGGATGTATTCTGCTCTAGCAACCTGATCAAAATTTTAGTGCAGAGCTCAGTCTTATGGAGGCAGGTTGGAAGATGGGAAGAACAATAACAATACTTCTTTTACTAGCAACCTTCAGCAAGTAATAACTTTGACTCTCTTGTCTATTCCTGTTTTGTTGCTGTAGGCAGTAGAAGAATCCCTCAAAAGCGTCAACCTGTTTCATGGAGGGGTTGCTGACAAAAAAGCTGCTAAATACAGTGGAGGTATGAAGAGGAGGCTGAGTGTTGCCATTTCACTGATAGGGGATCCCAAAGTATGTTTCTGTCTTCAATGTTCTTGTATGACTGAGAACTCTTAGATAATTATATCCTACGATGCTACTTTTGGCTAATCCTTGTAAATATTGCACAAGGTTGTTTATATGGATGAGCCTAGTACTGGATTAGATCCAGCTTCAAGGAATAATTTATGGACTGTTGTGAAGCGTGCTAAACAAGGCCGGGCTATTATTCTTACCAGTACTCTCTCTCTCTCTCTCTCTCTCTCTCTCTCTCTCTCTTTATCTACACAAACACCCATCTACCATCAATCAAAACCTAAGTCCATTTCCTATTCTTTTTGGTTTATGTTTCATGGATGCTACTGACAGCAGAAACTGGAAAATGTTTCCCTTACCGATAAACTTGTATATATGTTTTCCAGCCCATTCTATGGAGGAGGCAGAGGCCCTATGTGACCGTATAGGAATTTTTGTAGATGGCAGCTTGCAATGCATAGGAAACCCAAAAGAGGTAAATTTAGAGAACATGTAGACTGTTAAATGTCTTTTGCACAATGAGATGACATAGAAATGGAGACCTTCAATATAGTTCTCAAGTTGTAACTCAGCATTGCATGAAGTTTCATGACGCAGAAAATCAACACTTTTGTTTTCCAGTCACAGTGTTCTTCATAACATCGTACTGACCTTCCAAATAATGTGGTGTCTGACAGTTGAAGGCTAGATATGGAGGATCATATGTGTTCACAATGACAACATCTGCAGATCATGAGGCAGAAGTGGAGAGTATGATAAAGCACCTCTCCCCAAGTGCTACCAAGATATACCATATATCTGGGACCCAAAAGTTTGAGCTTCCAAAACACGAAGCTCGGATTGCAGATGTGTTCCAAGCTGTAGAGGATGCAAAGCGGAGGTTCACAGTTTTCGCTTGGGGTTTGGCTGATACCACTCTAGAGGATGTCTTCATCAAGGTTGCTCGCAGCGCCCAGGCATTTATCGATCTGTCATGATTTGTTATATGTTAGATTTCTTTTGTGCTTGCTTGCATATACACACTCACACATACACAATTCCTTGAGTTGGCCATTTGTTTATGCTCGAAACTGTAGATCAATATTGAATAATTTGAATGAGCTAAGATATTGTAAAACAAATCAAGCCAAAACAATCTGGAAGTAAAATCATGCATACAAGACAAGATGATTTTACATGGCTTAAATAATACCCATATCCATGGTTGCATTAGTGTTTTTTTTTTTTAATTAATTTTAAGATTATAAAATACGAAAGATATAACTGCATATAGCGCTCCTTCCCTTTGACCCCTGTTTGCTGGAACCAATATTGCAAAGATATACTCTATGGATGATAGTCCAGCATAAGCTAAGGTATAATGTCAATGGATGTCTCTTTAAGCCATATACATACGGTCAGTTAGATTGAGAAGTCAATGGAAGGGTCATCGCTCAATATTTCTGTTATCCTGTTTGAATTATATATAAATGTGAGTGGAGGACAAAGACAAAGTCAATATTAATATTGCTGCTTGCTTATCTCCTAGCAGCTTTTGCTTGAACCAGAAACTGCCCATACCTCCAACAAGAAAGATATAACCCCATACCATATTCCCTTCCAATTAATTGACAGTTACCTTTTCATGTAACTCCGTCTCTAAACCGATTATTTGACTTGCAAATTATGTAAATGGGGATTTCAAAAGTGGGCCTTTTATTATATATCGATCACATAAACATAGGTTTGCAAAAAGGATATTCTAATCAGTAATTCAACCACACTAATAATAAGTTAAGTTGATAGCTAAGATTCTTGTCACATGTAGACCTAAAAGGTGGAGGAGTAATACAGAAGAAGAAGAAGAAAATAGATGACCCGCTGGCTATTGCCTCAAGTAAATCTCCTCTCCTAATATTCATATTCATATTCATGCTCAGCTGCCGCTGCTATTGCATAAGCAAGTTCCGGATTATAGCAGCTTGAGCAGTGTCAGTCGTCGCCAACAGCTCAGAAAGTCTTTCGCTAAGATCATCAACCTCTCTGTGCAAGTTTCTAATATAGTTGCATGTCTCTTGTAACACTTTGGCTGCCGAAACCTGCAATTAAGAGTTCAAATTTCCGTTCAGTATAGAAGAAGCTCTTTTTCTTCAATCAGATTACTAAATATGGACGGCTGTAGAAAAACATTCTATTTAAGACTCGCGAACGAGTATTTTATCAAATTCTGGACTTCTCTCTACTTGTTCTCCAAGGATTGTCCTGCATGGATGGATTCATTATGAGAGGTCGAGGCTTCTTAATGCAAGACTAAAAGAGAAGTAAATAAATTTGCATAACAGTCTCATGCTTGCTTGTCTCTATTTCCAACATTTTCATCACTTCCATGCCAATAGAAAGAGCAATATATCTCATGAATCTTAAGAGTTTCTTCATATTTTTGTACTCGTTTTTGCCTGGTTTTCCTATGAATTCGGAATCAGCTGATGTTGATGCAAAAAGCCATGCACCAATGAAAAGTACAGAAGACTCGAGATGATAATGGTGTGTGAATGATTATGTGTCCATGAGCTCGGAAGGATACGTCTATATATGATTCTATTATTTACGTTTCTGGGAAGTTCCGCCTTAGTTTTACCACAGAAGAACTGGCCAATCTTCAAGCAAACAATCCCTAGAGTTTCTTTGTGTTGAAAGTAAGCATTAGGTGTTAGAGATTTAAAATGAAAATGGGTGAGGTGATCCGAAATCTCTCTCCAGGGAAGAACCAAAACCTAATGAATATAAGAATATGGAGAGTAAATAGATATAACAAGTATACCTTATCGGAGCGTCTATTTCGAAGCTCGGGAAGAAGTTGCTGTAACTTGGAAACAAGATCATTGATCTGATCATCAGTGATCCTTGATGCACAGGACTGCCTTGATCTTGACCTTCTGCCAGACATCTTTGATCACAAACAGTGTAACTAGTGAGTAGTGAAGTCAAGAGAAAAGATAGCAAGCAAGTAAAGTGGAGAGACAATGAAGTTATGGAGATATGAGAAAGAAGAAAGAGATAGAGAAGACAATTGCATGGGAGAAAGCAGAAATCTAAGGAGGTATTTAAATAGGGTTTTGCAGAGAGAGAGAGAAAAAGAGAATCAAGTCTCTAGAGATACGCCATACTCACTGTCTTCTTTTTGTCTCTCTGTGTTTGTGCTTGTGATTGTTTCCAGGCTTGCTGATGAATGAATGAATGAAGCATATCAGCCATTTCCCAATTCAGGATCCATCTCATATGATCTCATCAACTCAACTCAACTCAACTCGAATCTCTCTTTCTCTTTCTCTGAAGCCAGCGAGTGCGATGTCAGTCCCTCACGCAATATCATGTTTTTTATTCATTTTTTTCTCATGGTTTCAATCAGATACGAGAAAATTCTCACCATCTCTCTCTGGTTTTCAGTTGACCAGTCAAAAAAGTTCACAACATACCATGTTCTTGCCCTAACTCCATATCCACACACCATCACTCACACGTGCCATCCCAAGTCTTTACACCGACCACTTCCGCTGCAAATTAGGGCCTTCATTTCCTTCTATCTCTTTTTCGGTTAAATTTTGTCCTTATAAATAGAATTTGGGATAAATTTTGGTAGGTGGGCATTGCAAAGATATCTAGATGGATCATAATATTCTTTGTATTGGGTATATTCTTCTTACCATATATACCACCAAATAATCAAGTAGAATTGAGTCAAATGGATTTTAAATAAAGGGTCAATTCAAGTTAAATTTGAATCCAAAATCAAATCGAACAGTTAAGAAATAAGAATTGCTAAGAAACAAAAAGAATTAATCGTACATAAAAAGAAAAAGAATCATCAGGAAGTAAATTCTGATGCAATAATATGAGTGAGACATTGATACCAAGTTGAATACCAAGTTGAACTCAAGGTTATATTCTTCATCAACTCATTCTCAATTTGTTCTGATATAGCTGAGTCAAAACCAAGTTGGCAGGATTTGTATTGACCCTTATTGAGAGTATATATAATCTATTTTATTTTGATAATAATAATAACACTTATAACCTAACGATTCTGTTTTGTTTTCTCCTCTTCTTCTTAGACTATCTGAATAAGTTAAATTCGTTTTGATGCTTGTTCAGATAAACTCAATTTGAATCCACATAATTGGTATTATAATTTGTACCACTCTTAATCCATCTGCTCCCAACTTCATGCAGGATAAATAATACATAAAGCTCCTCAAATTTTTGCATGGATTGGTGTAAATATAGCTATACTAGGTAGCTAGGTTTCTTTTATTCATTACATGCAAGAAAGCCATTTATCCATCAAGTCTCGAACGCCTAACAATATATACAAAAAAAAAAAACAACATCTTTTCGAATTCTGGACATTTGAAAATTATTTGTTTTCGTGGTTTCTAGAACGGAAATGATACTGATATTATAAAAATATAAGAGTTAGTTGAGTCGTATGCATGACGCAAAACCAAGATTCTTAAGTGAATTAAACAAAGAAACAAACAGAAAATATTGAGTCGATTATGAAGGGTGATGATCAATATCAGTTGAAAATAGCACGGTGGATGTGGAGGTGGAGGTGGCTCGGCGTACATCTCGGGGCACATGACATTCATCCAATGGACAGCGAAGACTGTGCTCACATTCACGAGGAACCCTTATTTCTTTATTTCTTTCTTGTAAATCCATCCACCGGGCTGGTTTCTTTCCCAATATTCTTAGAGTTTTTGGAAACTCCAAGAAACATATATTTATATATATATAACCATCTCCTTGCCATATGCTTTGTACTGTCTATTATCTGAATGCTTTCGTGCGTGCATTGTTTATTCCGATAAGACCTCACTATTATGTTCTGTCTCTTGCTAGCTAGCTCCCTTAGTCGGTGAAGGAGACCCATCGAGTTTGTTTGATTATGGTATGTTAATGGGAGGCCTAAAAGGTTAAGATGAGCTTAATGAGAAGTAATGGAGTTGAAAAACCAGTGCACGTGCACCACCTTCTCTTCCTTCTATGTATGCCTTGAGAGAACAAAACTAAACCACGTATTAAGATGATGAATGCGACAAAGCCTAAGATAATTCTAAATTCTCACATAAATATCATAATGGTAGGACTTAATAATCTAAGTTATTAGGATCTGTGATTGGGTCTCTGAAATCTGGTAAGACGGTAATGGAATGACTCGTGCATGGAAACATTCTTGTTCATACAAAATAATAGTCACTCATTTCATAACCTAATAATAAAGGCGGATTCAAATCAAATTAATTTAGACTTAAATTTATATTCAAATTAAACAAATTGATGTGAAGTTAAAACTCCAGTTGACTTTGTACTGCCAGGATTCTTTGAGGATTTTGAGCGGAAACACATTTTCGCCAAAATATCTGCATTCAAATCAACTCCATTTTTTTAATTCTTTCAGGCTGGTTTTTTTTTTTTTTTTTTTTTGTGGTAATTAATTCTTTCTGGCTGTTGATCTCCTTGATCATGATTATTTTTCTGCTCTTGGGTTTTTATTTGCCTTTGAAATCCACCCCTAGTCTGATATTGGTTGGGCTTGGAAAAATTTTAATGGGGCCAAGTTCAGGCCCAGGTGTCGTCACTTTCTTAATTGAGTTAGCATAGACCGATAATCATGAGTAGTAGCTGTAGCCCAGGCCTCAATTTAACACTGATCATATGGATTCTTAATCTCCACAGAGCTGATAATGATCCGTCTTTAGCAGTGAAAAGTGATGTGATTCTTGAAGACATAATAATGGCGGAAGATGCAGAAAGAAAATATATCCATCTGGAAATCATCTCATGCAAGTGCAAGCAGGTCCTTGTGCAAATCCATATCCATAAGCAGTGACAGTGTGATTGTGGAGACGACATGGACAGTACATAGTAAATTCCTTTCACCGTTTCCCAGAACGTTTTTCTGGCGTTCAAACAGTATCCCCCATGAGGACCTTTTTGAACAGAGAAAGCAGGCTTCCAATGCAAATAATAAGACAGAAAACAAAACTCAACATCAAGTTCAACAACTCTAGTTACAGTCTACAGTATATCTGGTGTGTGGTATCATGTTATCGAGCAAACAAAGTTTAATTGATATTGTATTTATGTTGTGTCAAATCCATGCATGAAAGATGGATCGAGATGACCCGCTTCTTCAACTCATTAACTCATCCATGGGAAATCAACCCATTAATATGTAAAAGCGAACCATATGAAGATATCATTGCCTTCATGCCTCCTCTTATTTGCCTTTCTTCATTAATTATTCATCTCATGTGTCTAATACATCAACTACCCTATTTATACTTTATTATAATGCATGCATGCAAACTTTACGTCAACAAACTGATTCTCCGTCTATTGTTACATTAATGACTTAGGTTAACCGTGTTTCCCATTTTAGATCCTATCTTTCTTTGATCAACCATTCCCATGAGTAAATACAAGGCTGGATTTGATTTGAATTACTAGATTTTGTACTTAAACACGAATTGAATGAGTCAAAGCTAAGATGAAGATTTGAATTTATTTTCATAAAATAAGTTGAATTATGACATATTTGAACATTCAAATTTAAATTGGTTTGCATTAAATTTAAAATAAAAATTATTTTTTAGTTGAATTTGAACTTTAATTCATTAATCTCGAATTAGACTTTATATTGTAATTTTAATATAATTATTTAATTTCCTTATAATATGATCTCTCTCAACTCTCAAGCATGCGCTTTTACATCACATCTTTTCCATTTTCATTTGGAAAAATAACAATTCATCCGTTACTTGTTGGTGAAACTTGGGTTGTTAGAGTTGTGTCCATATAGTGAAAATTTAAAAACTCATAACAAAGTTTGAGAAATCGTTACTTAGGATCAATGTCTTCCAATATGTACGAGAACAATATACAAAACCTTCATGAGATGTTTTAGAGTCATTCCTATGTTTAAAGGCTTTTTCATAACTTTTCGTGGTGCTTTAGCTTGCTTTTCCTACCTATGGATGGTATAGTGCTACAATATCTATACAAATTAAAGCAAAAAGAGGCTATCGATAACTTTTCATGGTGTTAGAATGGGCAAAACCTATTTGACTCTGATTGTATGTGACCCACAAGTTCAAATTGAATTCAAACACGAATCATAAATGACCTCTAACAAAACATCACGATCATCAAATTAACAAAGTGTCAATACACATCTTTAAACTTGCACAACAATTTCTTCGTTATATTATATCTCTCGAGATTGAGACATAAATTTATGTTCATCTCAGTACGTTCTCGTATAAGTTGATATATATCCAAACCAATTACACTAGATTAGACACCAACCTAATCCCGCTATGGCCAAAGATGAATTATATTCGAGTTTCAGCAATAGTAAAAATTCGTAAAAAATAAAAATAAGCTATTTAATAAATAAATATGAAATTCAAATTACATGCAATCTACATATAATTTGACAAGCAACATACATGATCATGTGCCATTGACAAAGCTTGAGCTCTAGGCTCAACATTTGCAAAATTTTACAAATAATTATTTATATTAACATGATATATATCATACTAAAGCCAACATCATGGTTTGATCAAAATGATCCAACGATTGAAATGTGGCTTGACATTATGTGGCTACTTCAACCATGGGTCAAATTTGTCTAAATACCACTCCCAAATCTTACCTTATCTTAGGCAAGTTCAACTAATCAATTAGTCTGAGTGTTAAAAAACTATCCCAAATCAATTCTTGTTTAGACTCGACTCGACTCATATATATATATATATATGAAAATAATTTTCAAGACTGAAACACAACTAAGAGGGACTAAAACATTATTAAAAAGTTATACAAGATAACTTATAGACCAAGATCCATGCAGGGACTAAATTGTAATTATATTTATCTATGTCCTTATACCCAACTACTTACCATTTTTGAATCCCATGTTCAATGCACACAACTATTCATTTAAATCCAAATCTGCCCCAAAACAATAAAAATTGCACCCTCATAAATACCATGCCTTAAAAAAGGTAAAGGAATCTGATATGCATAGAGAATTGAATGGCATATTAGATTCCCTTTAAAGATATAAATTTGAATGCAAAATGTGACAAGATTCAACAATTAAGAGAGAATCAAATTATATTTCATAAATTTTCATCTAAAATTAGAATATGAATTTAAATCTTAATTGCAATTTGGTACGTGACAAAAGAGTTGTTGTTTTTTATGTTTTTTTATTGAATTTGTTACCATATTTTTGAATTTGTTTCTAAATATGGGAAATTTTCTAGATGTATATTTCTTTCCTTTTCGTTTATTTTGTTTATATTTTTTTGTTGGATTTTTAAAAATATTTTCATTTTTTGGGAAATAATTTCTTCACTGATAAATAATAATAATAATAATGATTCATATAAAAGTAACAATTAAAGACTGTTGACTAAAGAGTTTGACTTTGATTTTCCTATTGTATTTTAAACAAAAATACTTTGTACAGTAACAATGGATGCAAATATGAAACTATCGTTAACATTTCATCATATATTTGAATGATTTTAAATTAAATTTCAAGTAACACTCACTAGCAAAATTAAAAAAAACCCCTAATTTTACTGAATTTTGATCAAATACTTAATAAAATAATTTAATAGAAAAAAATTAGGGTTTGATGGAAAACCCTTAAATTAACTAAACATTGAATAATTAATTCGTTTACCTCATCTTCAAACGACAAACGAGAGTGATCGTTATTCTGAGCAAGTATGCACAATTATTTATATTGGTTGATTGTAGGATTGGGGTCGGAATGGTAAAAGGCTATGGTTGACACTCAGATCCCTATTTAGAATCGTCGGAGTAGGATACATGCATTGATCTAACCAAACTTGCAATCTTTTTAAAGGTAAGAATCATTTGACCATCGAAGCAAGAAACTAGCTTCTAATCTAACCTACTTTGATGGTCTAAGTAGACGAGATCTCTCGATGAAACTTGTGAAAATTTTTGAATGAGAATAAACAAATGAAGGATTTGAGACGAGAGAATTAAAATGCAATATTTATACGGGGTCGGAGCCTCAAAGGTAATGACACGGAATGTAAATGGTTAATTATTAATTAATCGAGAACAAGATAAAATATAAAATAGAAGAATAGGTCGAATTCTTACAAACATATTTATAAACCCTAATTTTAATACATATTAATGTGATAAATACACTTAAAAATAGAAAAATATAAATAAACTTGAATTTAAAATAATTATATACAAATGCTAATAAAATGGTTTATTAAATTTGATTTTTATTCATTGTTTTTTCCTATTTCTATTTTCATGCTAAATTTATAATAAATTTTAAAAAGATAAAATTCTAAAAAATAAAATAAAAAAAAAATGGAAAAAGGAAGTTGAGAGAGAAGCAACACGTGCAGAAAAAGCCGCTGGATTCTGGTTAAAATCTTCTGCAACAAGTCCCACAATAAGCTTCTGTACACCCCAGGCCGTTGCCGGACCCACTCACTCTCACACTATAAAAAGCCCATTCCTCATCCCATGAAAGCGCACACAAAAAATAACACTCGAGTCTGAGCAGAACAAGAGTGAAAGAAAAGAAGAGAGAAACCGAGTTTGGTTGAAAGAGAAACTCAACACCCACACGTACACACTTGAGTTGAGAGTGATTAAATTCAGTAACTGGGTTTCGTTTTGTTTTCACAATTCAACGGCAACAACGCCTGCAAAACGCAACCCATTACTTTCTTTTTACTCACTGTGAGTTTATTTTCTTTCGTTTGGCCGTGTCATTTACCTGTTGTTATGGTGTTTCTGTTTTCCTTTTTTTTCCCCGTTGAGAGGTTCCATGTCATTGCTGGCGTGAAATGAAATGGGGTTATTTTCACAATCATTCGGAGCTTTGTCTGTGTTACTGTTTGTTTAGAGGGAAGTTTTTTCGCTGAATTATGATCTATATCCCTGTTGTCATTTTGATTCAACCGTGTTTCTCTGTTATTGTTAATGGATTTTTCTTTGTTTTTCTTCGTTTCTCTGAAGGAATGGATATCTGATGTGAGTAATTGTCATCTCTCACTACGGGGTTTTATTTATATATATATTTTGTAAATCTGATAATTATATTTCTTATTGGTTTCCATTACAAATTGTTTTGTTTGTGCATGAATTTGACACAATTTGATAAGCTTGATGATCGGTCATAACGTTAATGTTTGCATTGTTTGTTTTGGTTTTATTATCATCATTATTTTTTATCTTTTTTTCCGAATAATGTCAAATTTGAATTGATACAGACTGTTCCTAGATGAGTTTTTCTTGTTCTCATTTATTTTTCTTATTGAACTTTCAGGAATTCCAGCTGCATGTGAAAATCAATGCTGTGATTCCTTTAAAGATCACAATTTAGCTGAACTGCTCCGTTCTATTTTATGCAATAATTTTTACGCCATTTTTGTGCTTCTTGACACGAATGTCCATGGTTAACTGTTTTCCTTAATTGAACGCATATTTAGCTGATTTCATATGATTTTGCATGTTGAATTTATGAGAGTTATGATTCTGTTTCACTGTTTTCTTATTTTTGATGATTTTAATTCTAATAGACTGATTAGCTTTGTACTTTGTTGTGACGAGGAAGAAAGGAAACGATTTTGCAGCTCAAATTAGCTAATCCCTGCAACATGTTCAAGATCTCAGAGGAGTTTGCAAAGCAAAAGGGCGAGCAGATCTCAAAGGAGTTGGTAAAGCAAGAGGGTGAGCCGTTAAGAAAAGAGTTGCCAAAGCAAGTGGGTGAGCAGATATCAAAGGATTTGCTAAAGCAAGAGGGTGAGCAGATCAAAAAGGAGTTGTCAAAGAAAGAGGGTGAGCAGATATCGAAGGAGTTTCCAAAGCAAGGGGGTGAGCAGATATCAAAGGAGTTGACAAACCAAGAGGTTGTGTGGACAAATAACAGTTTTGATGTTACTGACAACAATAAACGCCCACTAGAAGATGCAGAGGACCATGCCGCAAGAAAGACCTCAAAACCATTAGAACTTCATGAGAAACAAGAAATAATGAAGATCCCACATGATCTTTCTCTTGCCCAAATTGAGCAACCAAATAAACCAATTCATGCAAGTTATCATTCAGAGTCAAGTTCACTCATTTCTGAGCTTGGCCGAGACATATCAATCAACTGTCTCCTTCACTGCTCAAGGTCTGACTATGGTGCACTAGCAGCAGTGAATAAAGCATTCCGGTCTCTCATTCGAAGTGGAGAACTTTACAGGCTGAGGCGAGGTATGGGTATCATTGAACATTGGGTTTATTTCTCGTGCAACCTGATGGAATGGGAGGCATTTGATCCATTTCACCACAGATGGATGCATTTGCCACGAATGCCTTCAAATGAATGCTTCATGTGTTCAGACAAGGAATCGTTGGCTGTTGGTACGGATCTGCTTGTTTTTGGAAAGGAAATAACTTCCCCTATTATATATAAGTATAGTTTCTTGGCCAACACATGGTCACTTGGCATGAGTATGAATTCGCCTAGGTGCTTGTTTGGATCAGCTAGCTTGGGGGAAATTGCTATCGTAGCTGGCGGTTGTGATCCAACTGGCAAAATTTTGAACTCAGCCGAGCTATATAACTCAATAACAAACACGTGGGTTACTATCCCTAGTATGCACAAACCCAGAAAAATGTGCTCTGGGGTATTCATCGATAGAAAATTTTATGTAATCAGTGGAATTGGGACAGAAGCCCCAAGCATGCTTACTTGTGGAGAGGTTTATGATTTAGAAAAAAATACATGGACTATAATACCTGATATGTTTCCACCACGACATGGAAACATAGGGGTAACAACATTTGCTGCAGGTGGGGCACCACCTTTGATTGCTGTTGTGAAAAACGAGTTGTATGCAGCTGATTATGCACTACATGAGGTCAGGAAATATGACAAAAGGAGGAATGCATGGATCACTCTTGGGGGATTGCCTGAGCGAGTAGATTCAATGAATGGATGGGGTTTAGCTTTCAGGGGATGTGGAGACAAGCTCATTGTTCTTGGTGGACCAAGGAATTCAAGTGGAGGTATAATTGAGCTAAATGCTTGGGTTCCAGGTGAAGGCCCTCCTGTGTGGAACTTGCTTGCAGCAAAGGCCTCTCCTAGTTTTGTGTATAATTGTGCAGTGATGGGATGCTGAGGTGCTAGCTTTGGTTATACAGCTGACTAGATTTCGGGGGGTTCTGGACATTGGGTAATATCTGTTTCTTTGTGGGAAATTTTGGCTTTAATATAGAATTGTAGACGCAGCTTTATAAGGTGGTCTGGACGTTTCATGCCTTTTAACTTTCTGTCGTTTAATGTTGTTGAGTCCCTTTTTTTTTTTTTTTTTTTTTTACCTTGGGGAGGGGTTGAGGGGTTGGAAGTTGTAAGAGCTTTGCAAAGGTTGCAAATATGTAGAACAGGCACAGGTGAATTAATGAAAGTCTGGGTAAAGTTGTAGTTATTCTAATTACTTTTTGCAAAGTTTAACTTAGTGTCCTGTAAATTCTGCAATAATTCTCTGAATTTTCAGTGTTTTTATTATAAGACAATTAAAGAAGCTGTCTGCCTTCTCTCATAAGAGAGGAAAAAAATTCAATGATATCTAAAATTTATATTGACTCAAAAATAGTTGAAAATAATAAGGGAGAAAAAACGTTTATGTTAACTGAAATGAAAGGGAAGTACCTAAACTGGACGTTTATGGTTCAATAAGAACATATAGTTAAACTAGAGAGAAAAAGATTGGAAAGATTGAGTCCTCTCATACTGTTCCTTTGCTCTTGTTTAGTGCAAATTTAAACAGTGCCTGTGCATAATCTTCATAGGGCTGAGGCAGTTCTAAACTGCCTTGCTTCAAGGCTTATCTTAGAAATGCTTTCATGAGTTTGCTTTTCTATGTCTTGGCTAGAGGGGAATTAATATATTAAGAACCTAAAGCTAACATTTTTGTCTTTCTTCAATTACTGTGTGCTAGTATAAAGCAGAAATGTTAGTTTCATATTTGCTTAGCTTACTATATATCATGCTATCTCACTTAGAATCAACAACTTTATTTTCCCTGTTTAGTTGTTTTTAATGTTCAGTTATCTGATTTGTTACTTATTTGCTGTCATGCTTTGCAGGTTCTGATGAAAGACTGTGTCCTACTTAAGTCTCTGATGAGAAGCTCTATATGAGCTTGTAAATTGCCTGTAAATGCTATGAGCCCAAAGCAAAAAGCAAATGATCCTACATTGAGGTATGCGGTTTTTCAGCTTACCCTGGAGCTCTGTCTCTTGTTTGGAAATTATTCCTTCTAGCAAGGGCTGGATTCAAGTCTAGTTAGCTTGAGTTCAATTGCTAACTCGACTCGATGAACTCAAAATTAGCCACTCCTAAGAGAGCTTGGGTTTAATTGACCTGAAAAGGTTAAAATACATTGTTTTGAATCGAATTGAAACTGTTTAACTCCTTTTGAGCCTAACCAAACTCAAGCTTAACCCAAACTGGAGCTCACTTGAATCAAATCCATCCCTTTTAACTTTAAATTGCATTATTGATTGAATCAATCAATGTGCAAAACAATTCTCTGTTTGTAACAGGCTAATTTTAGCAAATATGGTATATCTGACTTTATCAAATCTCACTGTGATTATATGATAGCAGAGTAGTGAAAATTTTCCCTAGGTGATTTTTGTTGTTATGCCGAGTATGCTTATGTCATCAGCTGCAGTGGCACATATATGCCTGGCATAACGTTACCCACAAGAAGAAGAAAGGCTTGGCATATCTGAGAGTGTGTTGGAGATGGAATTTTGGTGCACGTGCAGACAGAAACGCCAAAGAGTAAGTTGCGGAAGGAAACAAGCAAAGCAACCCTTTTAGTTAGTTTTGTACGTTTACTTTTCTGGTTGTAATCTGAAAAGGTAAAAAATAAATAAAAGAACCTTAATCAGTTCCAGGTTTTTGCTGTAGCCGGCAGAGGCCACCAGGTTCGCAAGATACAGTACTCACATGGGTAAAACTCTGCGAGCCACCAATGACAGGGGATTTCTGTGGTTTATGGATTTTTCCGGATTAGATAAATTAGGAATAGACTCTGGTTATAATTTCTGTAGTTTGAATCCTGATTACGAAATATTTACTCTTTATCACTTGAATCAACAGTTAGGATCGACTCTTTTTCACCTTTAAAGGTGACTTATTATTTTCTCGTGTATTACTGTTTACAATCAAAGCCGATTTAAGTTCCAATTTAAATTTATTATTTCGAATGTAAATTGAGTTCGAATTAAGTTTTGTTTAGTTACAGTGCGGGGCTTGAGTTCACTGCTGCGTTCAACTGGGTTTCATTATGATTTGTGAAGGCCAGTGGGTACCTTGTCTTTCGGTTGAATGGGCCTATCTTTAGGTCCAGATCAAGCCCAATAAGCAATAGAACAGCAGTAGTCTGGTTCTTGATCGGCCCAATTACCAACCGACTTAGGCTCATGTTTTACACCGAGTCTCGATTCGACTCGGTATTCCTACCATTTTAGCCAAACAGAACCTTATATATCATGTCTCATCTCTCTTTTTTTCTTGCACATGCGCCGCGTAGTTCTATCGAAACCCTAAAATGCCGCCGCTTGTGAGTCTAGTTTCTCCATGATGTCAAACAATCTCATTGAACCCTAACTCTGCCTCCAGCTTCAACTATCTCTTCCCCTGCTCTCTCCTCTTTCAATGATAGCCTGACTGCCACCTACTTTCTCACACGTGCCACGGGCATCGCAACGAGATCGAAACTCTTTGTCACGATTTCGATCGAGGACTAATCGATCTCAATCGCTACTTCAAATCCAAGGTTATCACTTACTAATCCTTTTTCGATCGAGTCAATAGTGGTCTCGGATCAAGTCATTGTTAAGTTGAACGATCTCGCTTCGGTTAGTCATTTTCTAAGATCTGTTTCAGGTTCTTTTACGTCCTATATTTATATATATGTGAAATGGGGTTCTGCATGCGTACTTATGCGTGGATGTATTGAATGTTTATTGATTTTGATAGAGTCCGGAATCTGAAGAATTATGGTTTAAATCGTGTATTTGATTCTTGTATGCTATTTAACATTGTGCGTAGATGGAGGGGCGAGAGATGACCATATGTTGGGGGAGGGGCTGCCGGTTCTGACCAATGAGGTGGTGCATGGGGGAGTTCGAGCGAAGGCTGTAAAGCGCTTTGTTTTTAACTTATTTTTAAAAATTACTGTGAAAGACTGGGGGATGTGTCATATAATTGAAATAGCAATTTTTTGGCGCGTTTCTTAGCCTTCTATCAAAAGAGCGAAAAAGGTTGGACTGTGTTCATAACTTTTGTTGGGGCTCTAAGTTTTTGCAGCCAAAAATGTCAATAATAGATGGGAGTTTTTATGGGATGCACTTTCTCGGGCTCCAGAAGTTTGGCAGCTGCTGTAGATCGGCTGCTGTTTAATGGTACTATTATTATCAGTGCAAAATTTTATGATGACAGTGTTAAGAATTTGTTTAGTGATTTGCAGGTTTTGGTTGTGGTTTTTGGGGCTTGGTGTTGGAGACCTGAAGGATTCTTAAGTGAAGGCTTGAAGTTGAAGATGGGGCTATATCAACTTCAACGTAGAGAGGTGGGAGGGGAGAAATGGATGAAGGATGATCGGATTAAGCATTTGAGTGTTGCAAGGTGGAAAAGATTGTTAAATCAGTTGTATACAACGATATTAAAGGTGATGTCTAACTGGCTATAGATGCTGTTACTCTAATCCTTCCATTTCATGGTAGGAATATGTCAAGTATCACAATCCATGTATATGTTTTTAAATCATACGCCTCCCCATATGAAATCATACTTGGGTCTTTATTTTAATTCTACCAATTACATAAACCTTTCTGAACATAAATATCCGTGAGTGTATTTTTCTTGGTTTATGCATGCAGGGGATAGTCACCTATGTGTTTGTTATTGAATTATAGAGCTTGGTTAAACTCACAATATTGCCCGCTAGGATAGCAATTTCCCCTAAGCTGGCTGATCCAAATAAGCACCTCTGCACACTCTACAAATATAATGATCAAGCAAATTTACTTCATATCAATGAACAAGCAATTCCTTTCCGATGGCAACGAATCCTTGTATGAACGCATGAAGCATTTATGGACAATATTTTGCGTTCAACCAGCCTAGGGGGAATTGCTATCTTAGCTAGCGGTATGATCCATAAGCAATATTTTGAGCTCAGCTGAGTGCTGTAATCTACCAATAAACATTTGGTTGACTATCCCAAGCATGTTAAGCCAAGGAATATGTTCTCTGACTATTTATGAATGTTAAGTTTTATGTTATTAGTGAGATTGGTATAGAATTTCAAGTATGTTTTCTTGTAGGAAGGTCTGTGATTTAAAAACAACTATATGGATTGTGATACATTACTTATTCTGACCATAAAATGAAATGGCTAGGTTAACATCTGCTATGAGTGAGGCATCACCTTTAATTATTGTTGTGATAAAAGAGTAGAATTCCTGAGCAAGTAAATTCAATAAATGGATGGGGTTTAGCTTTCAGGGCGTGTGGAGACGTGCTCATCATTGTTGGTGCACAAAGGAATTTTGGTGGAGCCATGATTGAGCTAAAATGCATGGCTTCCAGCTCCAGGTGGAGGCGCTCCAGGGTGGGAAATTTGTTGGAAATGTCCTTATATGGGAAGTTTCAGGTTTAATATAGAATTGTAGACAGCTTTAGAAGTGGGTCTGGAGGTTTACTCCCTTTAAGCTTTCGGTTGTTTTATGTTGTCGAGTCTTTTACTTTCTAATTTGTTTTTCTACCAGCATTGGTGGGGTCTCTTTGCTGTTCTTTGCAGGTTCAGATGAAAGATTATGTCCTACTTTAGCCTGCGATCAGAATTTTATTATTACTTTGTAGATTGGCTGCAAATGCTATGAGCTTAAAGCAAAAAGCCAATTACTCTGTGTGGTATCTGCTACGTGTTTTATCGGATTTTTCTCCAAGTTCTGCCTATTCTGAAGCTTAATGTCTTGTTTGTAAATGATTTGTTTTAGCTTTGAAGTGCATTATTGATGAATCACTGAATGTTTATGCACATATAATTGCTAGCTAGTTATTTCTCAAGCCAGTTTCCTCTATATTTTTATTGGCTCTTGAATTTATTTGTAATTGGATCAGGAATATCATAGTCGCACCTTATTGTCAATTATACTTGTACTGTGTACTTGCGATAAATAATAATATACCCATTTTCCATCATGCTCTTCGCCTGCATTTTAAACATTCCGTTAGGTGGACTATACTTGCGGTCAGACAATAAAGAATTCTGTACTTTTTTGTTTTGACTGGTTGGACATCCAATCCTGATGTGCAAAATAATTATCTTTTATGTATCGGGCTGATTTTTGTGAACATCGTAATATCTATCTTTTGCCTATCAACCACCCTATGATTATTAGGTGTATTTCTTCTTCTGGCAACAATAATTATCTGATAGCAGTTTTGTTCTCTAACTCATATTTTATTTTGCCTGTTAATAGTCAGAAACTTGCTTGATTTGTTTATAAAATCATAAAATTATTTCATTAAAGAACTTTCTAGGGTAGAATTATTTATTGCTATTGAATTGGAGGCTAACTGCAAAATATGGGTTTTTTGTTTCTCCTCCTAATTCGAGCATGTAATAATGGCTGTTATTGTTATGCTCCGTATTTGTAGTCATCAGCTGAAGTTACACGTACATATCGAAAGTACACCGGCGAGAAAAAGAAAAAGCATAGCATATCTGAGTGGGTGGGGATGCAACTTTGTGCGCGAGTTCAGAAAGAAAAGTCGAAGTCTGAAATTTACTCATTTCCTAACTGATCTCAATTGAAAACAATATTGTATATGCACATATATTTACATTCGTATAATGTATGTCAAGAATAAAAATGGATGACTTTATTTCCCTTTTAGTTGTACTTTTTAACATTAGCCATCTTCATCCCATTTTTTGATTAAATTTGGTTTTTAAAAATTTAAAAATAAATCAGCTTATGGGTGATGATTTTATTTTAAAACATAAATCATTTTTAATGATTTTATCCTAACCAAAACTTATTTGCTCGTTCATATCGAACAACAGTATGAAACCTTACCTCCTCACTTGGTTTAAATGCACTAGAAGTAGAATACCAAGAGTATCCGAGGACTCGGTTTTGCTTCCGTGGCGTGTGTCATCATCAGGTTTCTCAACTTGGTATTCCTTCCATGGTGTCGTCATCAGGGCTTTTATCTCGTATTTTTCTTTTTCAAAAGATGCATCGTTCATTGAAACCCTAAAATGTCCTCATTCGTGAGTCTAATTTCTACTATGACCTGAAAGTACCATCAACTCTTATTCAACCTTAACTCCACTTCCAACTTCAACTATCTCTTCCTCTGCTCAACAATAAACTTATGAGCGCTCAGTGCCTGACACATGGCACGGGTATCGTCACTGAGCTCAAAACTCATTGTCACCATATCAATCGAAGTATAATCGAGCTCAATCACCGCCTTGAATCTAAAGTCAATGGTCTCTCCGATCAAGTCAGTGTTAAGTTGATCGATTTGGTAACTTGCTTGCGAATCTCTATTTCTGGTTCGTTTACTTCCTGTATTTGCATTTTCAAGAAATAGAGTTACTTATTCTTGAGCACTTAAGTGTAGAGGTATTACATGTTAGTTGATTTTATAGTCTGGAATTTGGAGGAGGATTTAAATCGTGCATTCATTATTGAATTTTTGTATGTTTTTTGAACATGGTGTGTAGATGGAGAGGCTAGAACCGAGCAGATAGTTGGGGTAAAGCTGCCGGTGCTGGCTAAGGAGGTAGCGAGTGTGGAGGCAGTTCGAGCTTATGCTCGTTAGCGCATAAGCTAGTGGAGCTAGTCTTCCCAAAATCCTTATTCATGTTGCATATGTTGCCAATCATTTAAATATTTCATACACATCTTCCCCCGAAATTACAACCGCAAAATACCTGCCATCTCATCGGTTCTCCATTTGGATCTTTTTTTATTCTTCTTCTGATAAGTTTCTTCTGTTTTTCGGAGATTGATTATAGCTAGAAATTTTGGTTGGTGATAGAATGAATGGAAAGACTAGGAAGTACCCATCTACACAGAACTCTGAAGTGAGAATCTGTTATCTGAAGCTAGTTGCTGTTGCAAAGATAATTTGCTTACATCATTCTTAGTTTTCTTCTTAATTTCTTTATTATTGCAGGACATGCGGTTGCTTGCTATTAGATCACTTAAGCAAACGGAAGATATGTCAGGTTCAGTCACAAGAGAAAGCCCTCAGTGGGCACGTCTTGTGGCGGCAGTTGATCAATGAGTGGATCGAGCCCTAGCAATAATAAGATCCCAACCAATTGCTGATCATCGAGCTCCTCCTGCTTCTATGGGATGGTCACCACCATTTTCCACTTTGACTTCCTCCAATTTGGATACAAAGGACATAACCTGAAGTCCTGAATCCTCATTTTTACCATGAAAGCCAAAGGGGATCTGAAACAACAATACTGTAAAAGCTTTTTTGCTTTGTGCAGCCTTCAGGAGTTGCAGAGACGAAGAAAATCAAGGCAACTTGTAGGAATCTGTAAGTTGCTCTTCACCAGCCACTTTGGGCGATTGAAGACCTAGTCAATCCTATATCAGTTGCAACTTAATGCCAATTCTCAAAGTGGACTGATAAGCCTGAGTTCATATTTGCTCTTGTATATAAGTTGCAAGGGACTATGTTGACTCCATGGATGAGTTAAAGCAACCATTGGTGGATGAAGCTATGCTGGTTGGGTACAGTTGCAAAGAAGAATGGATTTCAGCCATGGTGACCACATAACTGACATACTTGGCAAAGGAAGTATTTCCTGCTTATGTTGGTAAATTGGATGAAGAGAGTGTTACTGGTATCAAATCAGAAGCTAGGAAATCGTGGCTTAACCTTGTTGACTTGACGATCTCTTGTAGCAAAGTCTGGAGTCTTGCTTTCCCTCTAGGAAGATAGGTATTTGCGGAAGATTTCATCTCTATCTGTCTTCTGTGATCATCCTGACTGACTTGATTTATGGGCAGAAATAGAGCTTGCTGATAAAATAGACAAGCTAACAGACAACATTGATGATGAAAGAAACTGGAAAATGAAAGGGGGGCTAGCTGTTCTGTTTGGTCCTGAAGATTGCAAATCTCCTGCTGTTTCCAGTGCCTTTCTTCAGCGTCTATCACCAGTAGTTGACTGATGTCGATCGCTGCCCACCATTTCATCTAGTTAAAGGTTTCTCAGATTAGCTGGTGCACCTTTAATACACAAGTTTTTGGATTGCATACTGAGGTGCCACGAGGCTGAAGGATTGACTACCTTACAAGATGATGATGCCCTAATAAAAGTAGCAAGCTCAGTTAATGCTACTCAATATTTTGAATCTGTTTTAAAGGAATGGTGCGAGGATGGGTTTTTTTTAATTCTTATTTTTATTTTTTATTTTTTTGAGATGAGGTCATGTCACTGTCAGGACAATCAACTAGTAGCATCCCTTGGTGGTGATACTAGAGCTGAGGGGGCATTTGAAGGATCTAGAACTGGAATTTTGAGCAGGTACTGGGAGGAATTCAGAATGGAAAGGTTCAGAAAATGTCAGTAATTGTTTTGAGAGGATTTGATCTTTGCTGTTGAGGTTATATGAAAACAGGAAGGTTGTACCATGTCCAAAACTTTAGTTAGAGCTCTACACTTTTTGCAAGGAAAAATGTCGTTTGAATGGGATGGACTTTGTTAGGCTTTGGAGAAGTTTGCCGTGGATCAGCTGCTATTTAATGGTATTCTTATGAGCAATGCAAAATTTATGATGGCGATGTTGAGAAGTTGGGTAGTGACTTTCAGGATTTGTTCGGGGTTTGGTGTTTGAGACCTGACGGTTTCTTCCGGAGGCTTGGAGTTGTTGAAGATGGGGCAAGAACAACTTCAACATAGAGAGGTGGGAGGGAATATATGGACGAAGGATGATGGGATTAGGCATTTGAGTGTTTCTAAGGTAGAGAAGATTGCTAGAAATAGAGTTTTCACGAGTTGAAAGCTTTTGAAATTGATCACTTTTTTGTTCTTGGCCGAAGAGCTACAGTAGAGTTGTACTCAAAAGGAGGTCAGGTGAGTTCACTGATACTCTGTACCTGCGGTTCTGACTATTTGTTCTGTCTAAAGTGAATGTGGAAATAAAAAATTATTTTATTTATAATGAACATTATTCTATTTGCTTTAAAATGATTACAGAATTGTCAGTTTCTCTTTCTCCGTTGTCAATTGTTATAATTTCTTGTTCTTAAACTTAAATAGAGGCGTACTTGGTAGAGTTGATTCTTCTTTTGCCCTAGTGCATAAAATCAGGAAATTTCTAGGCATAAACAAAACGGTTATACCTCTAGTTCTTGCTAATATGTGTTCTGGCTAGGGGTGGATTTGAAATGATCAATGTTTAGTTTATCAGACATCCATTCCTTCTAAAATAATAAAGAAACCAATAAACAACATTCAAAATAATCTTCCTACTCTTATTGCACCAATGATCCACAAAAACTCCAGGAAAGTAAAAACTAACAAGTAATATGAACCCTAAGATGACAATAATTAGATTTTAACCACAGAATGAAAACATCTTCCACAGCAAAAAGTTCCCTTCTCTTTAAATTAAATGAAAACAGAGAAGGATTTACATCTAGTAAATTAACCAGACATTGCCATAATGAATACATCGATTATATGATAGCATCATTAGAGAAAATGGCCAAACCAACATGAAAAAACGTATCATTTTTCAGAGAAACATTCAATTTAAGATAATATCATGTGAGCAGAAATTTATAAATACAAAAAAGCTAGCATGATATATGCGGTGGAGATAAATATTAGACGTAATAAAAACTCAACTACCACCAGCAAAAGATAAGAAGTCATCACTTAATCCTCGTCCTCTTCATCACCATCTCCACCGGCAGCTTTCTTAGCAGCTGCCTTCTGGTTCCTTCTCTTCACTCTTCCAGGACGACCACCACCAAATGGACTAGTGAGTGAGAAATCAATGTGCTTTTGTGAATCAACTCGAACCATGAAAGATGGGATGTTCACCACCTGCCTGCCAACCCTGCCCAGTGAAAGAAAATCCACTTAGTACAGTGAAAATACTTGAAAATAAGAGCACAAGCTCTATATGCAACACTTCCAAAATGTACAACAAACCCACTTCAGTCCAGGCATCATAAATGATTCCTCAGGAAAACAGCGACCATAAACTCAATCACTACCATGAACTTATTATCAACTACATGCAGAAGAGTCACAAAAGAACTCCAGGTTAAATACAATCATGCAGAATCCAATATAGGTGAAGAGTAAAATCTGAAACTATTACCGCCTATCCATAATAACCAATTAATAAGCTTACCTGATATGCCTCTGTCTGATGAGCACTCGAGCATGATGGATAGACTTGGCCATACCCATCTTAAATACATGGGTTTGCAAGCGCCGCTCGAGGAAGTTCTCAACAGTCAAGGCCAAAACATAATCAAGCTTGTTCTGGCTCTCGTCCAAAAGCCCAAAGCGGTTCATCCTGCGAAGAAGGGCCTCACCCTCAAATATCCGACGTGGGTTCTTCTCATCAAGCGTCAGAAGCTCCCTTGCAGCATTTCGGATGCGACTCAATGCATATTGAACTCTCCACAACTCCCTCTTGCACCGTAATCCATACTCTCCAACAAGCCTCAGCTCAGCGTCCAGACGTTCCTTCTCATAGGGACGACGGGGCTTCTTAAATGTCTTCCCATCTTTAGATATTCATACAATATTCAGCAACAAATCGGTTTCTAAACTAATTTGATAGAAATAGTTATCATCTCTAATAGTGAAATAAAAACTAATTCCACCAAACCAATCTAAACCTATAAGAAATATTACATCATAAACAATAGTAAATAATAAATCAAATGTCAAACAGATCAATTCGCATCTTAAAAACTTCAGTTTCATCGCATTGTTATGGTCATCGAGCAATTTCAACTGCAAAATCCAAAATCATAACAAGTTTATACGGAGAGATAACTTACAGTTACGGTAAAACGAGACGTGTACCATGTTGCTTCTTCTGCAGGTCCGTCTCTCCCGTTTCAAATGCCAAGCACCATATAGTAAGACTATAGTATGAGATCCTATAAGCAAACCCTAAAAACCCCAAGAAACTGTTCCCAAGCATTTGTCAAATTGCCTTCAAAGTTGAGGCCCATCCAAGCCCATGCCGTTGTATGAGTTAGGGCCCAATTCCCTCTATGAGCCCATAAAACCCCTTATATGGCAAATATTTAAAGGTCCTTTTATTTTATGTGTTAACATACTATGATTTGATGGAAAAATTAGTCAATATCAAACTGAACTAACTTAAATTGAAGCTCACCCTTCGTTGATAAGCAAAGGAGCATTATCTATAAACGGGTTTTACCTCCTTAAGACTCATTCTTCTTATTAAAGAGGACTCTACTTTTAACTGAAATCATATAGGAATTCTTGAAACCCAAGAGTTATATGTAAATAACATTTCTTATTGTTAAAATATTATATATAAAATTAAGTGACTATTCTATAAAAGGGCAACAGAGGTGCTTACATAGTATTGCTAAAATATTATATGTATAATGAATTACTATATAATTATAAGACTCTTAATGTTATCTAATAGTTAATTATTTATTAATTAATTTTAATTATTCACCTTATTAGGAAAAAATTTAATCGAGAGTTTGCATTATTCAAAACAAATTGAGTTTGAATTGAAACAAATTAGATTGTTTTCAAATTGAGCTAAGCATCATTGATTATTTTAAATTTAAATCGATTTCAAATTGAATTTTGCTCGTGTTGGGTAGGGTTAGATTTTTATCAAACATGTTTGTGCTTATTTTCAAATTCAACTCAAAAGAGTTTGAAACAAAATATTATATCTTAAACTTAAATTCAAACTCGAATTATGATTTTGAAAATTTTTTAATTCAAACTTAAATCATAGGAATCAAATTCAAAAATGGTTTATAAACTCAAATTAAAACTTTTTATTAATTATATTTTTTTAATAAATTATATATACATTTATTATTAATAAATTATAATAAATATAAATAAATAAATAAATTTTGAACTGAACTTGAATCAAACTCAAATTTTGTCTATATAAAAATTCGTTTAATTTGAATTCGATTTCTTTAAACTGAACTAAATTCTGATAAACTTAAATTCAAATTCGATTAGATTCGAATCTAACTTTATTTTTTGTTAAATATGCAATCCAACCCTAATCCCTTCTTGCCGCCGCTATAAATATAAAAAAAAAATAAAAATGAAGTATTTATTTTATTTGGTAATAAAATGAACGTTAAAAATAAAAATAGAAACGGCACCTTTCAGAGGCCAGTGCCTGCTATTTTTTTTTTTTGCTTCATTGTCTGCTTTCTTTCGCTGGCTTTTCTTCTTCTTTCTCCTCGCTTCTTGCCTTCTCCAAAGTAAACTCCCTTTAATCACGCCAGAGCAGAACATTTTCTCTATCTCTCGCTTTGAATTTTTAATAACAAGAAATGGCAACGAACATTGGAATGATGGACGGTGCTTATTTTGTTGGGAGGAATGAGTTGTTGACGTGGATCAATAACAGGCTTCAACTGAACCTTTCTCGCATTGAAGAGGTACACTTTTCCCTTCTTGCTTCATATTTTTGTTTCAGTGTGTTATTGAGTTGGCACTCGAATTATGCGTTTCGGGTTTTCGTTTGTAACAGAGATTGGTGGGTAAAAACGTTTTTGGTATTATTGCTATTGCTTGATTTTTATGAATTCCTTTCATCTTTGATGGAAATGTAGTTTTTTTTTTTTGGGAAAAATCCCTTACTTTCTTTTCAAAGAAGGGGAAAAAACAACAACCACCATGGCTTGCTTGTTATTTGAGTGTAAGGGTTAAGGCTTTGCTTTGAAATGTTACTTTTTTTTTTTTAACTGGATGTTTTTGATTTTAACATGTTGAGTTGGTTGGTGCAACAGTAGACGAATGTATTAACAATATGTTTCTTCTGATCATACAGTGGAAATTGATTTTGTAATTTTATTTTTGGGTTTGGAATTTTAACCCTTTTTATTTCTCCTCGTATGAACCATTGATCGGCAGGTTGCATCAGGGGCGGTGCAGTGCCAAATGATGGACATGACCTACCCTGGAGTTGTTCCAATGCACAAGGTGACAATCACGCTTCTACTACTTTACTACTTACTTTTTATTTCACCTTTTCTTTTATTTAATCATTTTGATCACCCTTCTATTTAGTTATTTTTTTCCCCTGGTTGCATTTTTGTAGGTAAATTTTGACGCGAAGACAGAATATGAGTTTATCCAAAATTACAAGGTCCTGCAGGATGTATTCAATAAGTTGAAAGTTGAAAAGGTAATTGCATGTTTTCCGGTAATGCTCATATGTTTGTTCATTGCTTGACATATGAAATTTTGGCTGCTCTGTTAGGTTTGTTTCAGTATCAGTATATACATTACCCTCAACTCTCATTAAAAAAGTATTAGCAATTTCTTCTTTATAGTCTCTCAGCAAACATTATGTAAATGACATGGACAACTCTGGATCGAGATTTTCTTTTAGCAGCTGTATGTAGTGGCAACTTGGTTGGTTATTGGCAAACTCAAAAATGATGAAGTGGAAATTAATTAATGGAGAAATTTATGGCGGGATACATTTGAAATCATCCTGTTTATGTTAATTCTCTGATAGATAGAGTTTTGTAACTGAAATGTATACTATAAATTGGCTTAACTCAATGGATACAAACTGTTGGTGTCTCTGTAAGCAATAGTGTTATCAATAGGTTTAGGTGGTTTAGTATTTATTCTAGTAGTGGACATTTGCACTGACCATAATCACAATTTTGTTTTATGTCAGCATATTGAGGTCAACAAGCTTGTTAAAGGTCGACCTTTGGACAATTTGGAGTTCTTACAATGGCTGAAACACCATTGTGAATCTATAAATGGTGGCATTATGAATGAGTATGTTATTGTCTTTTTCTCTTTCCTCTCTAGTATTTTTTGGACTCCTTGATGAAGTTACGCCAGCATCATGATATCTTTTTTTTTTTTTTGCATATTTCTGATTTTGTGGCATGGTTTGTTCTTCTAGGAACTACAACCCTGTAGAACGAAGAAGTAAAGGTGGGAAGGAGCGGATTTCTAAGAGTGTTTCACAGAAGATTTCAAAATCATTGCAGACTAACAACATGCATAATGCTGGCACCAGGGACACAGTCGGCCACAACAAAGCTTTTGGTTACCTTGAACCTCTTAAATTTCATACCTGCTTGTGTCTTGTAGTCTTAATTAAACAAATGTAGTGTTTGTTAATTTAATGCATACTGACATAGGGCCCAGGCAAGGTAAGGCATATGCTGCAGCAGGTGGAGTTAATTCTTCAGAAGAGGTTCAGGCTTTGTCCAAGGAGGTATTGGCATTAGTTTCTTGCTGGATATCTTATTCTCTTGTTGAAATTCAATGCTGTGTAATCTATGATGCGGTTTGTTTATGGTTTCTGAAATTCTTTTTATTGCGTATTATTTTTACAGATTACAGATCTTAAGCTCTCTGTGGACCATTTGGAGAAAGAAAGGGACTTTTACTTTGCAAAATTGCGGGATATAGAAATACTTTGTCAGACTACTGAAGTGGAGCATCTTCCGGTAAGAATTGTTGGACTTGTTTTATACTTTTGAAATATATCATGATTATGGTTTTACATATCTTTTCTCAGACTTAATTCTCCACCTTTTTCCTCCTTAAATGTGACATTTTTTTAATATCTTGGTGTTTTCTTTCCCCTTTAAGTTGTAAATCCAATTATACTTATGGATGCAGATGTCTGTAGCGATCAAGAAGATATTGTATGCTGCTGATTCAATAGAGTCAGCACTAGCAGAAGCTCAGGAGTATCTGTTGCAGTGTCTTGATGATGCCGATAATGAAGCAAAAGATGAATGAGTTTTAATGAAAACAGTAGGTGCCCTTGTGCTTAAAGGGTGAAACATGTACAGGGCCTCATTTGCCGAGTCAAGATGCAAGAGATGCGTTCACTACACTCGGGGCTTCAAACACCATCCAATCGGAGCTGTAGGACTCTTTTTTTCTCTGTTTCCGTTTTTTTTTGTGCTTGATAAATGATTGTGAACTAAATTCATTGGTGGTTAGTACTGCTGGTTCATTTCTGTTATGTTTTTGGAAATATCAGTCAGTTTAAGCTGTGATTCACTGCATAGAGTTCGGTCGGTAAGTTCTTAGTTCTTTTCCTGTCAATGGGTCCAAAGAGGCATGAAAGAACTTGGTTATCAAGATGCTTCAAATCGTCTGTTCTTCAGAAAATAGCTGGCTTTAAGCCACATATAATAGCTAGCTTTACATCTAATAATACTATTGTTCATCTTGCTAACAACATTGTCCACTCCATTGGAACCTTTGGCTGTCACCATGCATTAGTTCCAACAAGCTCGAGTTTAAACTTGACATTAAAGATTCAATTAGAGGTCAAGTTTGACCTAGGCATTATCGATATTCTAAACTCGAGCTGGCCTCAAACTCCGTTTAGTTTAGATCCAATCCACCCTTATGAACATCTGCTATACTTAAAAGTTTTTGTCAGCTGCAATATAAGCCATAATAATTTCATGATTTAATGTTATAGCATTCAGCAATGACACAGAAACCAAAAGCTGAATCCTGAAAGGGGGTAAATTAACAACTATCAACAGCAAAACATGATTCCCGTAATACTAAACATATTTCTCTCTTTTTCCCCATCAAGTATCTAGGTTATAGTTGATAGAAAGCAATCTATCCAGCTCAATACCTACTGTCGTATTCGGAAAACGGGTTCTCCTTTCCTCGCCTGGACTTGTCAGCCTGAAAAGTGAGGAAAATTTGTTAAACAGTTTGCTTAGACACATGATATTCAATCTGCATCCATTAAAGGACACTTATGGAGAATAAAATACCCTGTGAATGAGCTTCTCAAACGCATCTGTCCCATTCTCTTGAATGTATTTCTCTGCAGCAGCCAGAATATCGTCTGGCTCACTGAAACTGACCTTCTTCCTTGGCATATACAAGATGTTAATGGTCTGAGGGTTGACAAAGAAAGGTCTCACGTAATGCTCATAAACATATGCAGCACCACTGAAGTATGGAATGACTAGCCAACACATAAAAATCAGCTTTGCATATGACCAGATAGGAATCCTGTCACACAGGTTTGGGAAGTTTCAAAATGAAATAGTCAGAATCATTATCCGTGCCATACAGATGCTGTAAAATATAATCCAGGAAATTACAATAAAACAATCATCAATAAAGAAAAATCTATGTTATGATGCATCCCTGCACAATCAAGTTTGTTGCCCTTTTGTGGCAGCCCAAACCTAGGAGAGTTTTAAACATAGCTTTAACTACACTTTCATAGCAGTAAGAGAGTAAAGGAGCTCTCAAGAATGAACATAGAAGGGAAAAATACAACAGAAGCACTTGGCAAAATGAGTAACACAAACCAAATGATTGTGAATTTGGAAACGGCTCCATGTGTTTTTCATTAAAATTCATTTCTTGAAAAAGCACACAACACCAACCATCCAAAAGTACGTATAAAGGAAAAGTGATTCTCTTTGTTAAGAGAAAAAAAAAAAAAAAAAAACAGTTAAAGAAGAAAATATACCTAAAATTAACATTTTCTACAATCATAAAGTACAGCTCTGCATTTTAGATTACAATTGAGATTCATTGTAGATGCTGGATCAGCAATTTTTTGTAAGTTAGTGTAAAACAAGCATTTCTAATCACAAAAGACTTCCATGCAACAGATTCCATTGAAGTGAAGCAGAGAATGTGCATACATGTTCATATATGAGCAATTGAATAGTGCTGTGCATTCATTTGGAACCTTGCAATTCAACAAAGAAGTTGTGAAAAGAACCACAAAAAAGCAAATTTTGAATTGCAAAATGATAAATCACAAAATATATGTAGAAATATCAATAGAAACAAATTCACCATTCAATGACTTTGGCAAAGGTGAGCTCAATGAGTGTAATCATAGAATAGAGCACCCAGTAAGTAAGCCATTGCTGATCATCAACAGGAGACTTGGTCTCAATTGCTCTAACAGAAGCATATCTGTTAAAAGGAGCCAAACCACAAAACCATCATATTCTTTAGTCTGAATATCAAACAAGTAAACCAGATATTACAAGTGCCCACTCATACAATCAGAAACTAAATACAATTTAATTTGCAATTGAGGAAAAATATGAAATTGCAACCCAACTACAAGATAATGCCCCTTCAAAAAGAAGGATAGAGAAGAAGAAGAAGGCACTTACAGAGGGTAGACAAGACTAACCACAGGCCTAGAAATCAAAAAAAGAAATTAAATTAGAATATAATGCTAAAAAATTATAAAAACTTACAACAAGGTTTTTTTTTTTTTATTTATAATGCAGCGTTTGTTCTAGAGAAGTTGAAAGAAATATTGTACTTTTTTGGGGAAAAATTTTCAACTTTGTGGTTCAACTAACTTCAATGCCTCGACAGTAGGTGAGAAAGTAAGATTTTACTACAAATATTGCTTTAGTTTACCAGAAAAAAAAAAAGGATAAACGGGTAAGAGATTGAAGAAGAAAAATATAGCAAGCGAGAACACCAAATTTTATGAGAACTTTCTTCAAACTTATTTCGTTGTTGTTACTAAGACTTTAAACTTGGGTTTTGAAATATGCATATTTCCCAGAAAATATCAGAAATGAGTAAAGTTGGAGAAAGAAAAAGAAACATACCCAGCAAGAACATCAAAGTTCGTAAATACAACCTTCAAGAAGCTTCCAGCCCCAGATCCCATCGCTGATCTTCTCAACCTCAAGCGCCTTTATTACTCCTTTTTTTTTTTTTTCCTTGTTTTAATCTCTAAATTCGGGCTCAAGCTTTTTGCTCTGTTTGCTTATTCGCGTGGGAGAGTGTTGCGTTGTTTAGATAGCAAGGGAAAAAGCAGATAAAATGCTGAAAAAACATTCAAGCAGAATAATAAAGGAGATTACTCCAGCTCCAGCTGGTGAAAAAAGTCAGTCATGGCACAAAAACAAGGGAAAAGTAGGTGAGTCCCTCATTTTTTTTGTCCATTGAGTCCCTCTACTTTGGTGAAGCTTTTTTAGCCCACTAAAATCTGAAAAGTGATTTTTTAATCCCAAACAATTAGCAAAGCCAATAATAATTTAGTTAGGTCTAAGAGACATTGTATTATCTAGCGTGGATTCAATCCAATCAAAATCTAGATGATTCAAATTCAGATCAAAGTCATAATATATAATTTAAGTCCGCTCAAACTAATACACTATGTTACCCAAATTAAGGTACTACAACTAATTTTTTTCCAAAAATTAGGGACCCAAATTTAAGGTTAGATTGGTCTAACTTGATTTCATAAACAAATAAGATTCAAACTTACTTAAAATATTTAAGTTCAAACTCAGTTTAAATTGAATAAAAAATCGAGTTTGATAGTAGATTTTACAAATGATCTGTGAAGAAAATTATAAACAAACAAAAGTATCATAGAGCAGGAAGAAAAATATGCAGGCTAGCCAGGACTACACTCATTTCCAACTCATACATGAAATTTACATGTTTTGGCTATCCAAAGCTACATGCCTCAGCGCTATAGATCACCACTTTCTGGTTCTTAAAAATTAAAAATTCAAGCTTCTCACACCATTTCCACAGTAAATAGGATTTCATTTGGTTCTCACAAGCTGCCTTTCAGGTCCGTCTGGAAGTGCAGTTCTCAATTTAGAATGAATAGTTATAGGATCGGCTCTGGAGATCACCTACACCAAAAATTAGGGATCAATGTCAACCCATATATTAACTTTTAATAGGATAGTTCCCAGTAAAATCTGGCACATCTGCTACTAAAACATGTAATCAATAAAGCGTGGAAGTTAAAAATTCATGCAAAGTGTAAAATTTCGAATATATCTCTGGAATGTAATTTCAAAAGCTGGAGCTCAACACACTCACTGCCATACAATGCACATCAAGAATGGACGTCTAATTAAGTCAAAACACAAGCATGCAACGGCATTTTATGTTATTTGGCTGAAAGTGTAGTGTGCCTGAGAAAATGTTAATAATGCAGGAAACGATCGGAAGGTAAAAGAGGGGCATATTACTATTATTTATTGCAAGCAAGTAGTACATGTATACTTGACAATAATGAGCGATTATGATGTTCCTGATCCAACTTAAATATATTCAAGATCAATAAAAACATGGCGGAATCAAGGTGACTTCGGACGTAACTATCAGGCATTTATATGTGTATTAACAGTAAATGATTCAATCAATGATGCAGCTTAAGGCTAAAACAAAAAATTTACAAATTAAGAGACTGAACTTAAGAGTAAGGAGAATTTGGAGAAAAACCCAATAAAACATGTATGACATACCTTATTATAGAATCATTTCTTTTTTGCTTTAGGCACATAGCATTTGCAGGCAATTTACAAGCTAACAAGGAGCCTCTGGTCACAGACTAAAGTAGGGAACAATCTTTCATCTGAACCTACTAAGCATGACAGCAAAGAGGCCCCACCGATGCTGGCAGAAATAAAAAAATCAGAAAGCTAGAAGACAACAACATATAACAACCAAAAGTTAAAAGCAGGAAGCCTTCAGATCCTCCTCTAAAGGGGTGTCTACGATTCTATATTAAACCTGAAATTTCCCATAAATGAAATGGATATTACCTGCTATCAGGAGCCATGTACACTTGAACTGTCACAGCGGCAAATTCTAGTAACCTGTATAGCCAAATCTAGCACCTCAGCATCCCATTAGTGCACAATTATACACAAAACTAGCAGATGCCTTTGCTGCAAGCAAGTTCCACTTTGGAGGGCCTTCACCTGGAACCCAAGCATTTAGCTCAATCATGCCTCCACCAAAATTCCCCAGTCCACCAACCTGAAAGCTAAAATCATTCTTATTGAATTTACTCACTTAGGAAATCTACCAAGTGTGATCCACACATTCCTCCTCTTGACATATTTCCTCACCTTCTGTCGTACACACAGCTGCTTACAACTCTTTTTTCACAACAATAATTAAAGGTGATGCCTTACCAACAACATATGTTGTTACCCTATCCTTCCATTTCGTAGTGAAACATATAAGATATCAGAGTCCATGTCCTTGTCTTTAAATCATACACCTTCCCACAGTTTAACATACTTGGGGTCTTTATCCCAATCCCACCAATGATATAAAACTTTTCATCTACAAATAACACAAAACACATTTTTCTTGTGCAATAATACTTCATGAGTTCATACAAGAAGTCATGGCCATTGGCACAAAACTACTTGTTTTTGGAAATGAAGTAACTTACCCTATGATTTATAGGCAAAGTATTTTGATCAACATGTGGTCATTTGGCATGAGTATATACGTGCCAAGGTGTTTGTTCAGATCAGCTAGGGGAAATTGCTATCCTAGCAAGCAATTGTAATCCAACTAGCATAATTCAATGAGGGCATGTGGATGACTATCTCTATCGTGCATAAGCCAAGAGAAATGTGCTCAAGGGTATTTATGGCTAGAAAGTTTTATATAATTAGTGGGATTGGGATAAAGACCCCAAACATGTTTTCCTGTAGGGAGGTGTATGATTTAAAGACGAGAACATAAACTATGAGATCCTACATGTTTCCACCACGAAATGGAAACATTGGAGTAACAACATTTGATACCGGTGAGGCACCACCTTTAATTGTTTTGTGAAAAAAGAGCTGTATACAACTGATTTCACAATCTTTTTTTTTTTTTTTTTATTACCTTAGTAAGACTCAAATGCCTAATCCAGCTATCTTTGATTCATTTCTCTCTTCCCATTCACTCTACTTTGAAGTTGCTCTTCCCCCATCATAAACCAATTTCAAGTCCTCACTTCCTTTAGGGAAGGAGCCTTCAGATCTCAAACACCAAGCCCCAAAATCCCCAAACAAAGCCTACAAATCACTATCCAACTTCTCAACACCACTGTCATAAAATTTTGCATTGCTCATAAGAATACTAATAAATAGCAGTCAATGCACCCCAGCAGCCAAAGATCTCCAAAGCCCAACAGAGTCCATCAAATTCAAACTCCCTTCTATATCAATGTTCTGCTTGCAAGAATTCAAGGGCCTGAAGAGAATTTTTTGGACACGGTCCAACCTTTTTCTCTTTTTTCTTGCCATTGTATCATGTATTTTGCATAAACTCTACAACAAACATCAAATCCTCCCAAAACAACTGCTGACATTTTCCAACCCATTCCATTCTGAATTCCTCCAACTTCCTGATATCATTGTAAAAAACTCTAGTTCTAGATCCCCCAAATGTCCCCTCCGCACCAGTATCACCACTAAGAGATGTTCCTATTTGTTCATCCAAACACGATACAGTTTCAATAGAAAAAACATTCTTGCACCGCTCCTTTAAATTTGAATCAAAATATTGAGCAACATTAACTGAGTTTAAAGCTTTTACTAGGGCGCCGTCATCTTAAAGCAGTCAATCTTTCAACCTCTTGCCAGCTCAGAAGTAAACAATCCAAACACTTTTGCATAAGAGGTACACCAGTTAACCTGAGAAACCTAGACGAAGAAGACATGGTGGGAAGTGATCAGCAACGATTGACAACTGTACACAGACGCTGAAGAAACAAACCAAATTTTACTATTTCTAATTACATGACACACCTAATTCTTTCTATTATTCCCAAAGCCTTTCACAATAATTTCAAAAGGGTAACAGAAAAGCGGTTAACAGCATACCCTCGAACTGCCTCCACGCGCACCGCGTCCTTGGCCAGCACCTGCAGCTCCTCCCCCAATGTCTGCTCGGCTCTCGCCCCTCTATCTAAACACAATATCCAAAATCACATAAGAATTCAACAACAAATGCTCGATTTAAACCTAATTCTTCAAATTCCAGAATTTATAACAATCATTAAACATGCAGTACGTCTATTCTTAAGCACACAAGCCTAACTCTGTTTCACACGAACCTGAAACAGATCTTCGAGAGCGAGCAACCGAAGCGAGACAGGTCAACTTAACGCTAACTTGATCGGAGAGACCACTACTGACTGGATCGAAAAAGGAAGAGTGAGCGATAACCTTGGATCCAAATTGTGACGATGAGTTTCGAGCTCAGTTGCAATGACCATGGCACGTGTCAGGCACCGAGTGGTTGTAACGTTATCGTTGAAAACGAGAGAGCAGAGGAAGAGATAGGTGAAGATGGAGGTAGGGTTGAAGTTATGTTTTACATGGTCTGATGACGAGACATCATATCAGATCCAAAAGATTTGATTTGTGTTGGAGGGACCAATTTTGCAGTAGAAAACGGGTTCATTTCCATGTGGAAAGGAGGAGTACAAGGCAGAGCAGTTGAACTCTCTGATGATGGTCCTCATAAATGCCAAAACATAGGCTCTTAAGACTCCACCTTAACTAAAATTTACCTAATTCATCATAATTAATTAAACATAATCCAATAATTATGGAGTAAAAGCGTGCAGGCCTGCACAAACAAATGAAGCGAGCAGGGAGACCCAATCATTCAATGTGATCGTCAAAATATGGCCCACTAAAAAATGAACGGTCCAGATTAATGGGTGAGGCCGATGGGCCACAACAGATCTGTCTGGTTTGGTGGCAGGCCTGGCCAGAAAACTTTCCACTAAATAAGATCAGTTTCGCTAAATTACTCAAACAAATTCCAAAGAAAATAAAAAAGATTTTTTCAATTATTGTATTTATGAAAGAAAAGAGAGAGGGCGGGAATGATCCACCTGTTTGTCAGTGACAAGGTACAGTTGTTTGGGTCCATTTACCTGAGCCCGTACTTGGAATTGATAAGGGTTCGGACCCCACAACAGTCCTATTAACCCCGAGCTTCTCCCAACCCGAACTCAACCATTGATGCGGTAAACCTTGGCGTTCATGCCAGATAGGATTAAATTTAAATTAAGTTAAATTTAAGTTCAGATAAATTAAATTCGATATAGTTAATAAAAAATTGAATTCAATATGATTGGTTAGTATGAGTTTGAATTCAAATTTTAAATTTAATGAGTCAAATTAAATAGTTTTTGTGAGTTTTTTAATAAATTCTTTCATTAATTTTTTAACATAATCACTAAAATAATCTCGTTATAATTTGTATAGATAAAAAATAATGTTATTTTTATTAATTTGAATTAAATTATTTAAACACACAAATTTAATGAATTAAATTCTTTAAGGATCAAATTTGAACTCGATAATTATGAAATTATGAATTCAATCTCATTTAAATAGAATTTATTTTAAATTCAATCGAACTAAATTTGAATATAAACAATCATAAGTTTGGTTGGAGATTCAACTCTAACAATAGACTATAAATAAAAAAGTAAATAAAAATTTAATACCATAAATACACCATTCCTGCTAATTCATTTCAAGGGAATGAAATGTTTCTTGAGTTTAATTAAAGAGAGATGATTCATTTTTAAATTAAATTAAACTTGAGTAAAATAGAATTAAATTCAATTTAATTTAAAAATTAATAAATAACTTAATTTAACTTAAATTTTAATTAAAATTATATCAAATAAATTAATAAATAATTAAATTTAACTTAAATTTTAATTAAAATTATATTAAATAATTATTAAAATAATATTATTTTATCTATAAAGTATTTTATTAGAATTTAGTGTTTTTTTCTTGTTATCATCCAGCAACACAAAAACACCCATTTGCTGCTTTTTCTGTCTATCCAATATTATCCAATAGAAACCATAAAAATTGCAGAAGCAATGATGAAGATGGATCAAGATTTTGTGCGAAGTAAAATTAAAATGAAGAGAAACCCAGATGAAGAAAGATGCATGGAAAAACCCATATGTTAAGATAAGTAGTACTTGAATTTGAAGTAGAAGAAGAAGTGCCTTTCTTCTCCTACAAACCCTAATAAGAAGCCGTAGCCAATCAAACCTCACATGTGCTTCACATCGATCAAACTACACACAAAGTGATTAAAAGGGTCGCTCTTTGTTGTTATGAGTGATGCCTTGTTATATCTTGCTGATCATCTCCACCGCCGTGATGTGAATGCGACCCACTTGCTTGAGAATCTGATATTCCCGTGCTCGGAATCGGTCTATATGGATGTAATCCGGTTAACATGTTCAACTGACCACCACCTCCGCCACCGCTGCCAATACTTGACCCTAATTGTTCACTAGGCAGTAGGGCCAAAGGGGTTGAAAAATTCATAAAATGTAACCCACTTGACATGGTCCCTCTATACGAACCACTGTTATTGACTGATGGAAATGTCCATACTGAGTCGCCACTCATAACTGGATTATTCGAATTTGTAACCATCCAAAAGTTAGCCGGAGTTTGACCATGAGTAGCCGGAATCGCACCAGTACTTGACTGCAACAAGTAGTTCCCCATTTGATGCTGTGGCCATAACTCTTGTTCCGGCCTTCTCTTTCTCCCTAAACCGTTCTCCGCCTCTGATAACTCCAAGGAATTATTATTATTGTCCCGCAACATGGCATTGAAATTGTTAGACTGAAAATTGAGAAATGTTGGTGTGGTGTTATCGAGAGCAATACCAGGAAACAAACTCCGACGTTGTTGCAAAGAGAAGTTTGAGTTGTAGTTTACTGATCTTAACTGCGATGGAACTGACATGCTGGAGCCGGAGCTACGTAGTGATATATTAAGAGACGTGAAGTTAGCAGGGATAGTGCCAGTGCCCGTGGCGGCTATCACAGCAGGCTCAGCGTGTTGAAGCAACCACTCGATGGTTTCACCGTCGGATTTGTGACCCAGTTCCCGAGTAAGCTGAAAAACCCTAGCTGCACAAAGAGCAGGCATGCGAATTCTGCGGCCACGTCCTTCAACCTTGGTGTGTCTATCTTTGGTAGAGGTTCTTTTAGGAGGAGGTTTCTTGGTAGTGTCAGGAGAGATTTGAAGAGTAGAAATGGAACCACGGTTTGTTGTAGAAGCAGCTGTGTTTGAGTTTGAGTCATGATGAGAAGTACTAGTAGAGATGGGAAGTGAAGGATAAGGTGAAGAAGATGAACAAGGTGGTTCTTCTTCATCTTTTTTCTTATCCAATAGCTGGAATGGAAAGTTGCGAAGATGGTGGAGCTGATGATGATCATCACTGCCTCCTCCTTCCATGATAGCATCAAAGTAGTAGGTTGTTTCTCTAATGGCTTGTTTAAGCATTAAAGCCTCATGGGGAAAGGAGGACGTGTCTGAAAGACATTTCACAAGATTAAACTTTTGACTAAATTTTATTCAGTGAGTTGGGTTGAGGCTAGGGTTTCTAATTAAACAAGAAAAAATTGCAGGGAAAGCTTTAAGCAGCAAAGAAAATGAGTGGGAATTACAAGGGGGTGAGCTTTAAAAAGTAGATTTTCCAGGGAAAAGGAGAGAATAAATATTAATGAATGAATCTGAGGAGAGGGTGGGAGAGAGAGAGAGAGAGAGAGAGAGACCCTTTGGTTCAGAATCCACGTGAGGTGCTCTTTTTATCATTCAATATTTCAATCCATAAAGACAACGGTGGCCGAGGTGGACCCAATCCCAAGTCATAAATTGAGAGACTTATAAAAGAAAGATTATCGTCTGTGTCTGGGTCCTATCTCCATTCAAGTAATCATTTCGTTTTGCCTTTCCCCTTTGCCTTTGCCTTTGTTCTGCACCTTTGCTGGTAAGCTTCAGGATTCCTCTAGTCTTTCCTTTGCATACATTGCAAGTGTAATTTATAACTTCATCATTTGAGCTAATTTTTTCTTTTTTTTCTGGTCAAAGGAAAACTATTCCTAGTCTTCTTCTTCCGTGGATTAATCATGAACAGGACGGACATTTGATTTTTCTGTAACTGGTAAGCTGTACATTGTATAGTTGAAAAGACTGAATGTGAGTGCTTTGTCTGATTTAGTGTTATATCCGATCACACTTGTACATCAATCTTGATTGCAATTATGTGACATTTGATCTTTGTGGTGTATAATTTGGAGCGTAGTAAAACAAGAAAGCTTATATTTGGAGCAAGCAAACCTGAATTTGAGCTCCAATGATGAACAAGTAGATATGAGTAATGAATATCAGAAATGATTCTTCTTCCATGACATTTTGAGAAAGATGTTTTGAACTATATCTGCATGTAATGGTAATCAAGGTTGGGTGGTGGCAGCATGCAGAGACTGTTAGTTTCTGTTTAATTTGGTGTCATGCAGCGTGACCTCAGACTCAATAATGTGTGCCATTTCCAAAGAAGACATCTATCCATTTGCAGAAATTTGGTTGAGTTGGCTTTTCTCAGACCACATCTCATTGCTCCTATATATGTCTTCCAATCCCATGTCAAAACACCATTGAACGAAGAAGACAGGTATACAGCCAAGATGTCCGACATATATACAGATTCCATGGATTTTAGGTGATGGAGATAAGGTCATAATAGCCTCAAAATAGTTTCAGTGTTAAAAGATATGGTCCTCGGTTTGAAGCTCGGATTAACATGAACGTAAAAATTCAAATCAATAGTTTGATTGCTGTGGTGTTTCTTTACACTTCCATTCAATTCAATCAAATCTGTTACCTTTATATATTTTTTTATTTTTTGATGGCCTATATTTTTCAATCTCTCCTTTCTAGACTGCTGTTTCTTTTCACTTTCAAGATCTTTTGTTTGCTAGAAAAAGTTTAGAAAGAGAAAGTTGAAAAAAAAAAAAAAATCCCTCTGAATAATCAACTTAGAAGTGGATTCAAATAGCTGCAATTATCAAACCTTGTGAAACTCAAATTTGAAAAATATTCGATATTAACATCAAAGCTCTTCTCATCAATGATTCTTTTCTTCTCTTCTTCTCCAATATTGCTGTTACCTTCAAGATGACAAATGATGAAATGATGGTCAAACAGGTAACAGAATGGCAGCAGAATTTTTAGCACTATTCCCAACATTCTCTTAACAGGTTACTGCATAAAGCTGGCAAAGTTCAAAGAAAGTGAGCCATCCGAGATTACCCCCTATTATCCATAAACCTTTAGCATTCTGATATATATATATGAAATAAGATGCCCAAGCATCTTTACACCACAGAGTCTAACTGTGCTTTTTCCTCATCGGTAGAGTTTGAAACAAAAATTAAAAGAAAAAAACAAAAGCACCAGTCTTCTAAGTTCGAACATGCATATCCGGGAGGGAAGGAACCCACAAAATTAAGCTCAACAAGAAAACATGATAGAAGGGCGTTTAGAATAAAATAACAGTCAGAGCTATGGCCTATTGATGATAGATGTTGCATACACACTAGTAAAAACTATCATGCAAAAAAAAAAGAGTCCAGTTGGTCACCCTCCCCATCACTTTACTAGAGAAACCACCAGAGATAACTTTACACCAAGTTGGTAGCAAAGCAAAGAAAGCTGATAAAAGAGTTGAAAATTAACTCAGTCGTCATCCTCGTCATCTTCATCATCATCTTCTAAATCATCCTCGTCATCATTAGTGTCATTGTCTTCTTTCCCCTGTTATTCGATGGAACCCAGAAATCAACACAACAGAAACAACATAATTGTCTGTAAATCAACTAGTTCCCTTGCATAGGTTTAGGCCCTCAAAAGTTATTCTTTGTATGCAACACAATACTACATTGTTCCAATGTTACAAGAGATGGAAGCTATAAATCAGAAAGCATTGCTTGTTCAGCAGATCAAAAAAATGGACTGAATCTCCAGTACATCTGATCTTTAACTGAACTTCAATTACACTTCACAGTCACAACTGTTACTTATAAGGACTTATATCAGCATAATTTCTAAAGCTCCTGATTTCCTTAAGTGCACTTTCTTTCTGTTACTACAAACACATAATGATGACACCAGGAAATATAAATTGAACTTGATAAAAAATAAAAACCAGGCTTTATTTAATCTGTTAAAAAAAACTGAAAGAGAAGAACTATGAACTCTGACTCATAATAAGGCAAAACACCAGGCATTTTCAAATGGAAATTCAGCGTAAAAAAGCACTGATTTGTCTTCTTGTTATTTTTTTAAAAAGAGAAATTTTCATTTACCTCTTCATCAGCTTCATCCCCTTCAAACTCTTCATCAGCTTCCTAAAACACATAAATTACAGTTAGAGAGAGAAGCAGAACAAAATTTTGGGTCATAATCAAACTTCAAATAACAAAACAGAAAATGGGCAAAAAATGCCCATAGGAAAGAAAAGAATGTACATTGTTAAAATAAGTAAGAGGATTAGGCCATAGATCCTCTTTGATGATCTCCGCAACCTACAATTTAGAGCAAACACAAACTCAATTCAAGAATCTCTATAATCAATATAAACATTTGTCATGGACCTCTACAATCAATTTGTAGACAGTGATGAAACTTACATCATCATGCATGCCATCCATGGTCTCCTTCTCTTGAGTATCACTAAACCAGCTAAAGAAACTGCATCCATAGTTGCAATAAGAAAATTAAGATGCTGAGTATAGATGTGCATATTTCAAATTCAGAATGTAAAGGTTTTTACAAAAAGGATACAAAAGTTTTGTATATTAGACTAGAAGAATGTTGTCAATGCATAGCACCCTTAGCATGATACATACTTTGAAAGCAAGTCCTCAACCAAACCATACCACATTCATTTCTAGCTTTAAATTTCAATTTGAACATATTAAAAGAAAGAGAACTTATAGAAAGATAGACGATAAAAACCATATTTCTTCACTTCCACAGAAGTGCATGGCAACTAAAACCCTATTGGGTTAATTGATGAACATAACCTTAAAGAAACATTTAAACCTTGATAACAAATAGCACATAACTAGAACACTCATAAAGTTTAGAGATATTACTCATCCATCAATTTTCAGTAACTGACAAACACGGATACCAAACCATACCATTAAGTGAAAATTTTAGACCCCTGGCAAACCATTCTCAGCAGCATAAAACATTTCTAAGAACTTTCACAACCCCAAATCAGAAGAGTGACCATCCTTGATCAAACTACCTAAGTTCGAATTATAGAAGCAACTAATTACAGACGTTTGCATAAACCAGTGCAGTGAAATAAAAGTTTTGAACTAAAAATATTGCTGATCAATAAAAATCCAACCTTTCTTCAGTGAATGGCCGCTTGTTTCCTTTCTTCTCATGATTAACTCCATTCGGTAAACCCTTTATACAGAAGGAACACAATCAAATCAAAACCAGAGCAAAACAAAGACACTTTCAGGAAGCATTGAACAGAAAAAGCACTCACCATTCCTTCTTTCCACTTGATTGTTGTAGCAGTAATTTTCATTGAACCTTCATCATCAAGGAAGGTGAAAGTCTTAGTAAGTTTGGTATCCTCAAAATAAGGATTGGGGTTGAAGTTCTGAAGAAAAAAACCAGATAAAAACACATCAGTACATCCAAGAATCAAGAAAAAGTTTGAATTGACATTGCTACAACACAAGCTAGGTCAGAAAGTGAGTGTTTAATTGTTCACAAAGTTAAGAAGGATAGCAGAAAGAAACTCACAAATGTAATGGAGTATCCTGATTTAACATCTTTAAAATCCTCCACCTCCAGGGAGCTTAAGTGCCTAAATATCTATCCAGGTAAAAGAAGCAAGCAGAAAATTAAAATTCTCGAGCAGAAAGAAGAAATAGACAACTACTTTTCCGGCATCATGGTTGAAAGCTAATGTGCTTAAATAAATCTAAGAACATAATAGCCATACAAGTTCTTAAGATAACAAAAACTGAAGCCATACAATAAAAATAACTGCAAAAATTCAACATCAATTCATACGAGAGCAACATTCAAACCTTTTGATCCTCTTCACTTAAAAGTTCACCAAGAGCAGGATGGCTAATAAACTGCATAGAGTGAGGAGCAAGTCAGTCAACCACAAAAAGCTTTTGATCATTATAGTAAATGAATTATAGTTTTCCCCAAGTAAATAAATAAGAACAAACTACTCACAGCAGTTAACCAGAAGTCAGGAATGGATTTAATGATTTCATTTCGCTTATCATAGACTGGCTTGCGAATCTCACTATACTTCTGTTCCACTTCCAAAACTTTCTCACTTGCCTCTTCATTGATCTAGATAATTTACATAAAAAAGAAATATTTATGAGATTCAATTTAAATAGTAATTTTGTGAGTGAATAAAATCATACTCAAATGCAGTCCTATAGAAATGGATGTTTTCGTATGTCCATAAATAAGTAAATTCAAGCATCAGGTAATTAAACATATGACAGTAGACAATGAACAAATGCAAGTAACAGTATGAGTCAATCAAGACATTTTAAGCTATATTAAGGACATAAAACGAAAACCAACTACTGTCTACGCCTAACTGCATCCTTTATGACCAAACCAAATCCAAACTATAGTGTATAATGCATAAGTTTTAAGATCAAGCAAACAAACATCTTTTCGTTTCAGCACTGCACAGAAACATCAAATCAATTTATTTCACAGGCCCACCAACAGCAACACATTCAAATAAAATTTAACTTTAAATAAAATTTTCTTCACGAAAAGCAAAAAAGCAAAAATCTTTCAAAGGAGTTTGCATTGACATCTTCTAATAATCCAGTTTACCCCTTCAAAACAACTGTATTCTGCCAACAAATTTATTTGAATTTATTCATTTTCCTTATAGCCCAATTGTAGTAAATCTCCATCAAAACCTCACCAAAAAATAAACCCATAACTTTCGTACCTTACTTTCAACAATCCTCCCAAAAATCAAACAAAGTGTACAATTGAAACTCAGAAAAAAAAAAAAAAAGAAAAGAAAAAGCAGTAGCATACGTATAAATAAAAAAATCAATAACAAGCAGAAAAAAAAATCGAGCTTTAATATATTTTTGCAAACATATAACCTTTTCAAGCTCATCTTGGATCTCTTGAAGCTTCTCGATCGAAAGAACAAGTTCTGAGTCGATTTGCTCGGCGTTTTCTTCTTCTACTCTGGTCTTCTTGCCCTTGTCTGCCACCATTCTTCTCTTGGTAGCTAACAACGAAAAACCCTAACTCTAAATCTCCCTCCCGCTCTCTGTGACTGTCTAAAACCCTAGTGGGTTTGCTTCCCTTTACTCTCCCTTGTTTTGTATGAGAAAGGGGCTCAAAAGTACAATAGGGTTTTGGGAGTGTATATAGCTTATGTGCGAGTTTAGGCAGGTGCAAAGATTGAGCCAATCAAAACATGAAAACTGTGAAATAAAGGATAGCATTGTTATTTTGATTCTGAGTTAGGGTATTTGAGTAATTTAACTTTCAGATATCTTCTCAACGCTCACTCAACTACATTTTATAAATGAAGGCTAATCAGGCAATCAACTAGATAGATATTTTTTGGATTTTCTTTAGTCGAACATTTTAACCCCTCATACTTTATTTTATACTCACAAGCCCCCTGTTGCATGTTGGATTTCAAGTTCAAATAAAATGAATTCAAATCGAATTAAATCCAAATAAAAGTCAATCTAACTATAAATTCAAGTCTTAACTAACTTAAATCAAATCCAACCTAAACCGGAATTTGTTTGGGATGTGCATGGCGCAAAAAAAGCCTTGAAAGTGGGCTATATTTGGGTATTACCAGTTGGGCTTCTAGTAATATGAATTGGGCCATGTCAATGTGAGATGGGATGTATTCAACTGATTACATTTGTACCCTGTCCAAGTAATCTTAATTTTGGAAGATGAATATTTTCTTTTCTTAGCTCTAGATAGAGAATCTTCTGCCTTCACTGTGCTTAGAGTAGATAATCTTCTTCTCCCCTTATCGTGGTTGAAGATGCTGTTGGATGGGATCCACCTGGGCTAGAAGATGGTTGTGGAATTGAATGTGGCTATCAAACTTGCTCATGGATATGTATTATCATGAGGACGACATTTCTTAACAGTGTTCCCATTATTTTAATTATGGCACTGGTGAAAGTTGCCATCATTCATTAATTTATGAACACATGCAGACCAAATTCATGGATACATCGAGATTCTGTACATGGTGCTGTGTTTTGCAGTGACATAAAAGATAGAGATACTCGTACTAAGCTTAATTGCATTATTATCTATAAATTCAAAACGAAAAGAAAATTTTCAGCTGAGTTTTCACCAAATCACCTTCCATTACACACTGTTGCTACTTTTCATCAGTGTCAGCTTGCAGCTTCCTCACTGGCACGTGGGTGACTGGCCTCTGAGGCTGAAACATTGGCTTCTTAGTTCTTCTGTAAGCGTCTTCTGCACGGCTCTTGCAACCCAGTAGTTTGATTGAACAGCCGGTTTGTGCCGCTTCGTCGACTATGGATTTGGTTTTGGCAACTTTACTTGCACCAGGACTAGTACAAAATTTTTCAGAGAGCTTTGTTTCATCATGATCTGAGATAGCTGAGAAATCTGCAGCACTTGCAGTGACAACACTTCCCTCGATGCAAGTCTCAGTAGGCGCACAAGGAGTCGGAGACATGATGCAGCCAGATACACCATCAGAAGTTCCTCTTGTGAACAATGCCTGTCCATTGCCTGGTATGTTCTCTAATTCAAAGAGATCAGAACTATCATCACTCTCTATATCTTCATATTCTTGACTCCTCATTGAAGACGTTGGGAGCTTTGGGTTCTTTGGAATTGCATCCAAACTTAACATAGACAATTTCCTCTCAAGACTCGTTTCTATCGCTTCCTTGTTCAGCTTGTGTGAACCGAACTTGTCTAGTGGTTTTTGTGACTCTTCTTCCATGATTTTCTTCTTAGCCAACTGTCTTTTAATGGCCAGGTTTTGAACTCCAGAATCAGAAACTGGTTTATGAAACTCATCTTTCACCTTCAATCTTGGTTGTAGCTTTATCCCATTCAACATGATATGACGGTGAACAATTTGAGTGGCCTCTTTTCTGTGTTCTCTTCCCCGAACTGTCTCTGCTTGCTCAACATTTGGGGCAACATAAACTGATTCCTTTCCAGTGCAAGATCCATGGCAGCTAAGACCATCAAGAAAACCACTCTTTCCATGTACCCTTTTTGGCTTACTTTGAGCTCGAGGTTGGCTTCTTTGATATGATGGCAATAGAGCAGTTTGGCTATTCAAACTCACTTCAGAACTTACAGTTGGAGTACCTGACCTGCTCTTCGTTTTAACCCGGAGAAGGTCAACCTGGTTTGCTTTCCGGTAGCCATGAGCTTCAAAGATGTCAATTTCACCCTCCTCGGACTTGGTTCTTTCTAAGCTTATTGAAGAGGGTAATTGCGGGCTTGAAGTGAAGGAATGATGCGGATGCTGAACTGATTCTGTAATCTTTTGTCTTAATTTCTCTTCTGCAGTGCCAAGGTAACCAGGAAATGAGCCTTCACCAAGATTATTACTGTTCTTTCCACTGTCCATAGTTGTGGTTAACTTACAAGAAGCCACCACCCAGATTTTAGATGTTTAGATAGAGGAAGCTTTGTGAGATACAGTGGGCAGGACAAACTGTTAGCAAATTGGAAAAAAACACATAGAAAGCAACAGATATAACTAATATAAACTCTGTATTTATAGACTTGAAACCAACATAACTTTTGGTTTTGAACAAATACAATTTTTGATTTTAAACAACACAACTGTTAACCAGAATTTGCATTATTCTGAACAGATACAACTGTTAATCAAAAGTGGTATCAGAACAGTGATGTGTTTGTGCGAGTGTGTATATAAAACTGAACCACATGTCCAAGTTCCTTTTTGTTTGCATTTTTTTTCTAGCATAAATATGGTTGCTGGCTTATATTTTCATGACTTCTCTTGAGGTTGCATCCTTTGTTACCAAGAATGGTCCAAAAGGGCTGGTCCTTTATTAGTGTAGAAGCTTGAAACCTAGCAGGATCTCAATTTTTGGGTTTTATCTGAAATCAAATAATGATAAAGAATTGAAGATGAACAAAACCTTGATGCCAAGTAAATCAAATAGTGGACCATGACAAATGAGATGAATACAGAACAAAAGAAAATTGAATTATATAATCAAAAACAGGATCTTGCCAGAGCCTGAAGATAAAATTAAACAGCACGGAGGTACTCAAAACAGAAGGGGAAAAAAGGATGGAATGATAGGGAAAAGAATATAGAATGAGCAACCAATCATGAATCTTAGTGAAATAATCCTACCTATATATTCTATATCTACCTCCAAAAACATGATCGAATCAATATTAAATGCAGTAGAAGCCATGCTACTAGGTTGCTGCTGCCGGAGAGACATATGGTTAACAACAGTAAAAATTGTTGCCCCGTGGAATCCTACCACCTTATTATTTCTCAGTTCTCTGATGTGGTACTGTTTTCGGCTGCAACCCAGTACGTCTTGACAGCAAATAATATCTTCACCGATGCCAGAGGGCCATCTTCATGATCAACCATTTTTGTTTTCCACCTCATTGCTCTCACTATTTTCTTCACTTTAGTTAGCACATCCACTTGGTCACGAAATATGACTGCTCCTTCAGGCCGCAAGATTCGATCCATTTCCAGAAGAATATCTTCAGCATTACACCTGCACCAGTTGCATGTAAATATAGGAACCTTAAAGATATCTAGCTAGCCACAAAAAGAACAAAGAGAAAAAGACAAGTTTGTGAAAGTAATTTCGGCTACTTCCAACGGTCTAGGTGATTCTGAATGCATAGCATATCTTAGCCTGTAGTGTGTTCTGCCAATACGCCATGATATTAAATTGATTTAATTTCAACATTGAATTTCCTTGAATGATGGTTATTAATTCTAAATTATTAATTTCAATCAGATAAAAGTAAGATTTTGTCTCAATAAAGACTTACTTATCCTTATACAGGCTGAAAACGTCATTTGCATGGATAAGGTCGTATGTCCTGGGGTATGTGGAGAATGCTTCACACCTAGCAAAAGATAAAATAAAATGATTATCAAAAGAAAAAAACAATAAAGATGGAAAAGAAAGAGTGAAAATCCAAGGTACCATAAACTTAAACAGAAATGTTCACTGCAGTGGCCATTTATCATGACAATCAGAAATGTTGACTACCAACACTACAATCATCCAAATCAAAAGAAAGACAGTACAACATCCCAAATCAGCCAAATGTTAATTGCATAAGGTGTAAAGATGATAGTGACTTTCCTCTTGGAAAAGTTTCTAGAATGACAAAAGCTCAAGCAAATGTGGCTAGTGACCAAAGAATTTCATCAATGATGAGATAAATAACCCAAAAGAAAAGAAAATGATCAAAGTAAAGCAGTCAGAATGAAACATTTTCTTCTTCCCAAAAGAAACAGATACTTTCGGTTGAGAGATATGCAACAGTTGAAGAAAAGGACAAAATGGGAATAGAAATATTGCAAGGAAATATATGCATGCTTCAGTTAGTTTAAAACAGGGCCTTTATGAGAGGCAGAATGGTAAAATAGGACTATTCTATCTGGGCATCAAAAGTGCAGATAGAAGGTCAGATGATTTTAACTAAGAACAAAGTTGGCAAAACAGCCAAAAAAAAAAAAAAAAAATGGTCATCCAGATGAATAGAATCAGCTCATCTCATGTCATTCACATCCCTTATACCCAACTAGTCCACAGGAACCATGCAAGCAGTTCAATGAAAAAAAAATATATAGTCCTGCTTCTTTAAAAATTACCAATCATGATATATGCCAATTAATCCTCGCTCATAAATAACACCAAGAGTGTCCTTCTCAGCTATTGTAGGCATAACATTCATAACCCACAATCTGGGAGATTCAATGGCTGCAGCGAAACTTCCCAAACCAGCATTCATATCCATTATGTTGCGATACCTCCCCGAATCAATGATTTTGTTAACCCTCCTGTAAGCATTTACATGTTTCTTCCACAACCAATTGTCTTCCTTGTATACCTCAGCAGATACTCCCGGAATGGATCCACTATATATTCTGAATGGAACAGCATTGAGTCTTTCAGGAAATGGTATCCATGGTGCCCCAGCAACCTCATCTGGCCCAGTAGTCTCAGGGAAAGGAGTCACACAACCCTCAATCTTCTTATACCTACAAACCAGCAGAACAATGATATGCAACAATATATAAACTAATTGATCTTCATATCCTCCTAGAAAGTTGAAATCCTTTAGCACATAAGTACAGATAATGAAATACAAGAACAAAGAGCCTTAAATCTGATCATTGGTTGCACCAAGTGGTTGACAAGACTTAACCTAATAGCACATATAATAAAGCCCAAATCTTCTATTTTCTAAACTTTCCTACAGCTTCAGAGATTCAGAAGAAGAAAAAGCACTAAGAAAGAAATTGTTGTGTTTACTGAAACAAGAAAGCAGCTTGGAGGGAAAAACTATAGCATGGCACGAAACTCTGAAGCTTTTCTGTTTCTACAATCAGAAGCAGTAAGGTACAATAATTCAACCATACATCAATAAAATTAGTTACATAAAATTTCTCCAATAATTGTCCCAGGTTTTAATTTATTCTCATAATAGTGGGGTTCATGTAGTATCTCTTGGAAACAGATGCAATTAGTCAACAAAAAGTCTGTGATGCAAACAAAGTAATTACCAGACATTTTCTACATTTGTGGGTTGACACATGGTAGGTTGAGAATCTTTTTCCTGGCAATTAACATAGTTTTCTCTTTTCTGCCAGATGGCAGTTTCACCCTTTTCATACTTCTTTTCCCAGCAGAGAAGTTCGGCAATCTCTTCAATCTTTCTCTGTTCCTCCTCAAGTTGCTCTACAGGGCGTTTCCATGCTTGGAAATTTGCCCTCCAATTAATGGGAGGACCAGAAAGCACCCAGTAACCACCTGGTCTAAGAACTCTATCAACTTCCATCATGTACATTCCATCTGCAGAAAGGATTCTCATCCATGCGTTACAAATCCCTAAAGTTAACAGTATCTATGAATCGAATAATAATAATTGCACATGGCTTTTCATTGAATTACTGTGTATTCCACTTTTCAGCCTCGGTTTGCATATAAACTTCCTTATCTATTAATCTGTAAAAATTATAGTACTCACTATTTGAACTCCAAGGAATCAAGCATCGAGAACAATGAGCCATGTCAAATGCCCTAGAAGGATATGGTAGCTTTATAGTTCCAAGAACACCAATAACTGCTGGTACACCTCTTTCCAAAGCAAATTGAACCTGTGCTTCATGAGAATCTCTTGGTGCAAATGACATCGTTATAACATTCTTTTTAAATAGGTATGCACCCCAGCTTGCAACCTAATGGCCAACCATAAATCAATTGAAGTAAATGAAACACTGAACCATTAATTGTATATAAACTTCATAGACTAAAAATAGGTATGCACCCCAGCTTCCAACCTAATGACCAACCATAAATCAATTGAAGTAAATGAAACACTTAATCCATTAATTGTATATAAACTTCATAGACTAAAAATTGGTATGCACCCCAGCTTGCAACCGAATGACCAACCATAAATCAATTGAAGTAAATGAAACACTGAATCTATTAACTGTATATAAACTTCATAGACTAGAAATGAGCACATGATAAAAGTGGAAAAACAATAAATTCTAAAATTGGAGAAAAAAGGTCCATAACTATGCAAATCGTTCTAATAAAAAATCATACATAAAAGACAAATGAATAAAAGGTGTAAAATCCCAGAAGGAAACGTATGTATGCGTGCTGAAGTGAATAACTCAAAACTAGAAAAAAAATCATTGTGCAGAAGTTACACACTAAAAATGAGCAAATGATAAACTTGCAAAAACAATAAATTCTAAAATCAGAAGAACAGGTCCTTAACTAAGCAAATCATTCCAATAAAAATCATAAATAAAAGAAAAATTAATAAAGGTATAAATCTTAGAAGGAAACATAGATATGTGCTGAAAACTCAAAACGAGAAAAAAAAAAAAATTATGCAAAAGTAGCAACTTGTTCATAAAAATTGAACTTACCCCACATCCGGTATCGAGAGCAGTTCTAACCATCCTATTGTCCATTGGAATCACAGATGCAAGTTCATTTATATATGCATCTGCCCCATGAGGAAACTGTGTTCCTCCACCAGGAAATTTAAATACATTGCCTTCATACTGAATCCAGTTCTGAACAGCCTTCTCAACTGTCAAGCTCTTATAAGGTGCATTTGCATAGGGTACATAGTCACGACTCTTTGGCCAAGGAAATGGAGTTGAATATCCTTTGGGAGCCGGAATAAGACAATTTAACTTCTCTTCTTTAGGAGGACAATGTCGTTCCCTGTAGTTCATATTTTCCCGGGGAAATGTCATTGCCCTCATTTGATCATGACAGGGTGTGTAATCAATGTATTGATCATCACATGGCTTGAAATCCTGGACAATAGATTTTGAATCATCATCTCCATCAACATGAGTCTCATAATTCAGATTGTTGAGGATACCGCAATCTGTCTGTCTGGTGATATCTATTGCTATTTTGTCACCTTTCCCAAAACCACTGCGCTGCCATAAACCCAGGATGTAGAAGAAACAGCATAATCCAAATATAACGAACAATGACAGCGAGCTTCCCCTTGTTCTACTGTCACCTGAGTTTCCTTTACTTGCCATTGCGTATCTGAAATTTTCCTATTAAATTATTACAAAAAGTTTGTCAAAGTAAATGAACTATAGAAATATGTATTATTCTAACATGCACAAGTAAACCAAATCTCAAGGTTCAGTATAGGGATGAAAATTGGTGCAAAAATGACTACGTCAAAATCTCTAAACTCTACTTTGAAAAAAAGAAAAAAATCGCAATATGTCAAGAAACCACTCTCTTTTTAAACATCATGGCAACGCCAGAATTAGGGATGGATCCAATCCGAGGTAACTCAGAATGAATACGCGGCAACACTATTCAACCTTTCAATCACATTGTTCATCCTGCCAGCTCCCTTCAATAATATTTTGCAAAAGCTTTCGAGTCCGAGATGGTCATTACAGCTTTTATCTGAGCTCGAGCAGGCTCCATGCTCGGCTCTGATCGAATCCACACCTAGCCAGTATTCAATCTCTCGGCATGTATAGCATGATTCGATCCACAGATGGTTAATCAAACGAGAAAAATATATATCTAAATATAAATATCACAGAAGCCGCTTCATTTGATCAATCAAACATGAAACCCGCCTCCATAAAATCCTCAAATAAAATTTAAATTTCACCCGATGAATATATTCCGATAACTGTAAATGTTCAAGGTATGAACCAGTGGCAATGGCATAAAAGTAACCAAATCAAACAATGCTTTCGAAATTTTGACACAAAAAGCCAGAACTAAAAAGAAACAATAAAATCTATTAAGAACGCAGGTTTGAAAAGTCATGAGAAAATAAAATTCGAAGTGCCTGGAAAGGAAATGAAGCTTTGAAAATCGATACAATTGATGAAGAAGAAATCAAGACACTTACGACGAAACTTGATTCAATGGATCTAAACTAACAATTTGAAGAAACTCTTACTTGTTCTTAGGAGAGGAGAAATCATGAAACTGAATCAAAATTCTTAGCGCGAAGAAGAAGAAGTTCGTTGAAAAGTACGATGTTTATGGCGGTTTGTTCCAATCAAGAAGCGCCACGTAACTCAAGAAGTGAGTTACATTCTCCCACCCAAGGTACAGCCTAAAAACAGTTTTTGACACCGCTTGAATATGTAAAAACCTACTTTTCCACCCCACACCTTAGGGTGACATAGTAACCGAATGGAATCAGAAGCGATCTTACCCAGACAACCCATTCTTTTTCTAGAATTGATTCGCCAACAGAATTCAAGATCATTTAGGGTACCTGATTAGCTTTTTTTTTTTTTTTTTTCTAATTATTCAATAAAGCGATGTTCTTTTGTTGTTATATAAAAGAAACCAAATTTTTCCATTTTTCGAAACTTTGCCCTTTTTTTCCCTTAATTGTCAACTTATCAAAAACCCTAACCTATATTTCTTGACCCTCTTTCATAACTCAATAAAACCTTGAACTTTCATTTCTCAACATTTTCACTAAATTCAAGCTCTTGGCTTCCATAAACCACCTTCAGCTGAGCGATTTTTCAATTTCGGTTTTTGGGTTTCGAACATTCTTAGCTTGTAAATAGATTGGTTTTGAGATAAATTTGATTTAAATTTGTTGTTTGTTTATTTAGGTTACCGAATGATGAAATATTACCTTCAATTTTCCATTTTCCAAAATCTGGGGTTTGTGCTTTTTTTTTTTTTTTCTTCACTTGATTTGCATATTTCACTAGTAGATTTTGCTTGCTTATGTTGCTTCCTTAGGGAATTTGTATGATTCATTATGTTTTAATTTGTATATCGGTAAGTCAATAAGCAATGTTCCCTTATGTCAATAAACAATTTATAATTTAATTATAAATTACTACGACATGAAAAAAAAGAATATAATCTATTAACATCACCCAAAGAAAATTAAGAGTGTGAACATCATTAATTACAGGTTCTTGTTCTAGTTCCAAGTTCTTAGGAACCAGTCGGTTTTGGTTCCGATTCCTGCATTTTTTTCCTTTGAAATGTATGGAATATCCACGTACATCCACTGCGAAAATAGACTCCTCTTTACTCGTTTGCTTCCGATTTCAACTTTCTATTTACATAATCTAGATACCCCTGTGACAAGTAATAGTAAATGAGAATTCAAGTTTTCAGAGGTGACTTCCAAATAAGGGAACATAAAATTGAACAACATGTTCAACTAATTATTCAAGCAAAACAACCAAAAATACACACAAATAAAAAAGTAGAGATGACTCTATTGATAGAAGGGGATTTACAATGATAAACCAGCAATTCAAGGAACTGATGTCTCCCAATTCTGGCCATTGAAAGTGTTGGGAACCTCCCTAATCAGTCCTATGGCTGCCCCAACCCAATTCCGGCCATCAACTTTTGGGATAGGCATGATAGTCTCATGTTTGATTAGGCATCTTTGACCTTTTAGATTGGATGCGGGGACTAGGACGTTGAAAACTTAACTGGCATCAGGGATGCCTCATGTGCAAACTTAACTGGCATATGTCGCTCATCTCAGTTAAAGTGGTAGATTTCTCATTCGTTGGGAGCATACTGAAGTGATTGCATACATTTCACAGCAGCGTGATTTCAGTGTAGGAGGAGATAAACTGAGAACAAACAATCTCTAAAATTTTCCAGTTATTGCTTTTCAGGTGGCAGATTTGTCAAAAGATTGAATCCCCAAAATACGGGGAAGTTACCAGGCTATTGTAAAGTGAATGCTTCATTTACAAGAATGCTGGTTTTTAAATATGCATCAAATGGGAGACTGCATGAGCATCTCCATTGCAAGTCAGATTTATTTGTAACAGAAATGGTTTATTTTTTCATATTCCATCCATTCATGGCTGAGGACTCAATCTGGCTGCAGAAGGAGAAGCATAGAAGCATGTCAATAATCCCACATCATGCTTGTATTTTCTACATGATTTAGTGTATGTTTGAATTAGGGTCACCTTCAGATCCAGACCAAAAGAATCTACTAAACCCTTCAAATCGATAACATGTGCCTGAACCCATACCCCAGCAAGCGGCCTTCCATGCAGGAGTTGAGCTCCTGCCTTTGAGAGCCGAACTGACACGTCTATCTCAGTCGAGCTGAAAGCATCGACTTTAGCATGGGCTTAGCTTGCTCTCTTAACATGATTATTTTGAAGCTAACACACAGTAGATTAGATATAAACAATTGTATTACTCATTTTTCTTTTCAGTTTTCTAGTTCTTGTCTTCTCATCTGCACCGTAAATGCTGCATATTAAAGAAACATAGTGCGTGGTGGATGACAACACAGACTCTACAGAGTGGGATAATCAGTTCGGTTCTTGAACCACACGGTAGTAATTTTAGCTCTTACTTCAAAAGTACTCTCAATTTTCAGAAAGAAAATGTTTTATAATACACTCGTTATAGGTGGGACCGAGCCGATCAAACCAATTACAAGTCTTATAAATAACAAAAATTAAGCCAAACTCACTAGTGCATGGCACGGGAGTAATGATTGTCATTCGGATTCCTCTTTCCGCTAAAAACTGCTAATGCCTTTCTAATGGGAGGTTGCAAAGGCGCTCTTTTATCAGTATGGTGGCTGAAGACATCATCAGAGGTGAAGAATTCATCTCCCTGGATTATGAAACAAAGATCAATTGTCAAGGTAATTTCAACCCAAAAATTCAATTTGAACAGATGTGAAAATCAGAGCTCAAACAGAAGAGAATCACAATAATAAAATAATAATAATAACAAAAAAATTAACCTGTTTGTTCGCTTTCTTCTTTGTCTTAGGGTAAAGAAACTTTTGTGGAAGTTGATCCTCACGTAAAACAAGGTTTTTGGTAATAGCATCCCTTCCACCTTGAGGCAAAGGTATAGAAAACTGTACAAACCCAAATTAAATGTTACATTAGGGTGATAACGCTTAAAAAGGAAATTCTAGAAAAATAAAACACACACAAACAAGGGCACACTTAAGAGTGAACACCTGTGCATATATACCTGTATATGGATATCAAACCACAACATCAACATGGTACATGAATTATAACTCAGAATAGAGAAAACCACACAGTACAAAGGAACCATAGTCATTGCTTATAGTTTGTTATGGTATACATACTTTTGTACCACGCAATGTAATGCGTGGGCGACGAGCTGCCAACATGATTCCATTTTCCCCAACTGTTACAGCTACCTTACGTAAAGTGCCGCCATTTCCACACTTGGGACAAAAAATCCTCCCAATTTCAGCAGTGACAGTATAGCAAGCATGACATTTCAATATCCACCTGCAAACAAAGACAATCAAAAGTATTATACACATCAACTCCTTTGGGGGTCGTCTTGGAAAGAGATTTAAAAAAATAATAATAATTGTTCAGCTACTGAAATGACTTTCTGAAACATGCAAAGCTAATTGATAATATATGTTTCATTAATTTATCAAAAGGCATAATTTTGATACATGCATAAAGAATCAAGCTTATATAAGAAGGTCTCAACAAGATGTATAATATAGCTGATGATGTTATCAGTAGTTAGAAGTAAGAATAAGACAATCAATAATATACCTATGCAACTGCCGAATCTGCATTCCTCCAGGAGCAAGCAGGCGTAAACCCATCTGCAGAAGAACATTTTGCATAGCAAAGTCACCAGTTATGCAGCCTACACTTGACTCAGATAAGGATCTCAACATCCAACTCTGCTCACTGCTTGCATCATCCCTATGCGAAGTATCAACAGTTTCATTGGTCTGGCTTGAAAACTCCAATTGATTTAAATCTTCACTAATACTATCAACTTCATCTGCTTCACCAATCATATTTGCATCAACATCACATGTTGCTTCCAATACTGGGAAACAGTCAGAATCAAGCCCAGCAGAAGAAACATCGGTAACTTTCTCTTCCTGAATTGACTTCAATGAATCTTCAAGCCTCATTTGCTTTAAAATAGAGGAAATTTCTTCACTGCCACTCTCCTCAGAAATCCCATTACCTCCAGGTGTCCCTTCAGAGCCAAGATGCAACTGCTGATCTGCATTACTAGTTTCCTCTAGATTGTTGCTATCATTATTCATCTCCATTTCTTGCTGACTATCTTTCTCAGACATGGCCCCATAATATTCACGCCTAGCTTTTCTTCTGAGATATCTTCTATGAGTACTTCGGCTGACAGCAGGCATCCAATCACCAGCATCATCATCAAATTGTCCTTGCGACGCATCAATTCCATCTGCCACCATCTTCTTGCCTTCAATTTTTATCTCTTTCTTTTTTGGCAAAAATCTCCTAGGTCTCCTCAAACCATGTTCGCCATCATCTTGATTTTCAGAATGCACTTCACCTTGGAATCCTACAGAACCATTCACAGACTGATCATCTGCAACAGCAATATTCAAATTCAAGTCTTTCAAAGGAAGGATTCTTGAGTCAGTATTTATTTTATCCTCAACATCATTATCCAACGCTTCCCACTCTTCTATATTGGTAACATTAGACCCCCAACCCGGCATGTCCTTTTCAGGCAATCTCTTCACGTTAACAGCATGAACAGGGGGCGGTGCGTCCCTCAGATGCTTAGTTCCATGGATCTGGGCCTCAAGCGTATGAGTCAGAGCAATCAATTTCAAATCAACATCAGAAAGTGTCTGCAAATCACCCGTCGCCCTTGCAAACTTTATAACTATTACATAAACCACAAACAATAAGCAAAAATACTTCATGAACCATATTACCCAATTCATATTATCTAAGGGACATTTGCTTTGTTACCAGAAAAATAATTTTAAATAGAAAGATACATGCAAAAATTTAAGCTGTATCTCACCTTTTTTTTTTCTTTGGCAACTATTCTACAAAATATTTCAACTTATTTCAGAAAAAATAAAATATCGTTTCAAGTGATTAGTGTTTACCCTTGTTGAGTGAATCAGGAGTGGGCTCCATGGACTCGATAGTGAAGGGAATGAAATTAAGGCGATGGCGAGAAACCGGATCGCGAATTTCTGCTAAGACCTCCGAAACGGTGACGAATTTGTCAGCAAAATTGGAAAGATTGTGACCGCCTTGAATAATTGCATTGGCGTCAACAACAGCCACGGATAATCCGTGTGTGGACTTGCAGCTTTCAGCTAAGAGCTGGCTCGCCGGTACGGCTTGGCTCTTTGTTTCAGCGCCTTGTAGCGGTTGTGCCTTCACTATATTACTCCAGCATGGACTGGACTTCGCAGTTGAGTCCTCCATGGCCAGGTTTTGAGAGCGGGAAAGAAAGACTGAACGAGGAAGAAGAGAGAATACATTATATAGCGCTTGATAAACCCTAAGAAGAGGAAACGATGTCGTTTTCTTCCACCGTGAATTGGCTCACACAACGACATCGTTCCTACTTTTTCAATTTTAGTGGCTGCCACGTCGTTTAGTTTTAAAAAATTTGATGTGTAAGGGGAAATTTTGTTTCTACGAGAAACGAAATGCCAGAGAACTTAGTCCCATGCAGGATTTTCTGAAATTATAATTTTTATTCATCAATATTTGAAAATTTAAATATTTATTTATTAATAAAAAACGGTTAACAGTCAAAAACATATTTTTATTTTTTTTAAATAAAAAGATTTTAAAAAATTAACAAATAAATAAAATAAATTTTAAAAAATAATAAAATTTTTAAATTATATAAAATAATAATAAAATAACTTTTAAAAATAATAAAATAATATCAAAAAATCATTTTTAAATTTGATTCTAATTTTATTTTTTTGATTTTGATACTTTCATAAAAAATGCTAATAGAATTGAAAAAAAAAAATTTCGCTGATGAATAGAAATTTATGATAATAAAATTTGTGCTGAGAATAAGGATAAGATTATGATCCCTACTGAACAAAGTACAGACGCTGCTATGAAAAATTGAAGAATGAAGCCTTCATGAGAGAGGCCCGCCATGCATGGCAATTTAAAGAAGATAAAAATGGCCCCAATAAAACATGAAGAATCGCTTCGAGGGCTCGAGACTTGACGATGTCCAAGCTCATCTCCCTCGGATCAGTGGCTTGTAACTCAACTTGAACACCATCCAGTTCTCGTCTGAATCTGTCTTTGGAACTGGCATTCAACATTTTACTCCTTGTTCTTGATGTATCGGGTGACCATGCAATGAAGAAGATCTTGCTCTTCTGAACATTCTCCTGAGTAGTGAAATCGAAGTCATACACAGCATAGCGACACTCATTAGCAGGCAAACTTGCAGTGAAACCATCATAGTTTTCATCAGGTTGTCCCACCTTCTCAACTGTCACTTGTTGAATCCTTTCTTCTATTTTGAACACAATGAACCCGTAGCTCCTCCTTGCTTTTAGTTCCAAGAACTTGTGCCTACATCATCATTCACAGCCATTCCAGATGAGGAATTCGCCTGCCTTAGCATTCACATTATTCATTCATTCTGTACATTTAAGGGTTGTCATGTAAAACCCAGCAAAGGGATCCCTACTTAGATGTGGATGTGGTTGTTGGTAGGGATCGAGTTAGATCATTCCTGCATAGACCGGTTGAAAGTTACTTGCTTTCCAAACTAGTTCATGACAGGATAAAATCAATAACTCTAAACCTAAAATAAGTACACGCAAGACTAATCTCCAAGAATGACATTGTTGTGTTTGTCATATGAATAGTAGTCTTCGTCCATGACAAGTGATTTCAAGCACCACATCCACAAATTAGAAGAGATAAATGTTGAATACATATGAGTATTTCATATTATTTATGAATAATAAAAGAGATAAACTAAATAGATTGTAAGCTTGTAATTTGTTATAATGTTTGTTTGGATCCCAAGCAAAATTGTGACAAATCATATTCAAAATTGACAATATATTGATTATTGATAGAATTATAGAACAAAATGTTATATGTGAATTGATTTATTTTTTTGTATTTTTTTTCCTAAATAAAATATTTGATATGTTATATGATATTGTTCACTCTATCAACGACCTTCCAATGATATTATGTATCAACTTGATCAAACTCCAACTCAGCCTCAAACTAGACACTATGATTTTGATACGAGGGCCAATTAGCCTTAGATACAGTTTGGATCAAATCTACCTCTAATCAGAATGTATCCCTTTCAAATCAGTCAAAACGATTGCACATATGTCAAAAGGCTTGATACAACAAAGAGCACCAACCAACCATGCAAATTTTCCATTAGCAATCACCAGGGCAAGAAGTTTTTCATCTGTTTTCAATACAGTTATATAAGAAACCAAGTAAAAGAGAAAGAAATGCATAACATTTAGCCACTAACGACAGATCGGGGAGGTTGTGAGTTGCAGAAGAAAGGAAAAAGGGAACAGGTAGTGGGGCAAGAGACAAAATATGGGAGAGAAGCAGGAAACAAGGAGATTGAAGATCCTTTGTCTTTTGGGACTACGAGAAGTAGAAAATTTCAAGGAGGCCGAAGCTTAGGGGACCTAGAAATAAATTTGACGTCAGAATTTGAGGAATATTTCATTAAGGAGATAATATCCACAACTTAAATTAATAATCCAAATTCGGGTTCAAAGTTTTGTCTTTTAAGTAATATTAATTTGGATTAACTTTGAGATTATTACTACCATTGATATGTTACAGGGCGAGGTAGAACTCAACTTAGAAAACCGGCTTGCCAAGTGAGGGTGCCTACACCCTTATAAACCACACCAAAGGCCCATTCCCAGGCGATGTGGGACTTACCACACATCATACTCCACCCCATCCAGGCTTTGCGTCCTCGCAAAGGGCCCCACTCCCTTAGGACGTGGGCCACCACCATGGAGTCACCACCACGGGGTCCACCAAGCTCCCACATGGATAAAGATCTCACATGGATAAAGTGCCAGGAGCCCTGAGCTCTGATACCATATGATATGTTACAGGGCGAGGTAGAACTCAACTTGGAAAACCGGCTTGCCAAGTGAGGGTGCCTACACCCTTATAAACCACACCAAAGGCCCATTCCCAGGCGATGTGGGACTTACCACACATCATATTCAAATGTGCGCGCGCGCGCGCTGCCTTGCAGCGCAAGCAAGCGCGCTGCACGCATGCGTGTGCGCGATGTGCGCACTTGCTGGGTTCTGCCTGATTTGCGGATTTTCAACCTTTTTTCAGGTTTCCTTGCATGCCTTGACTTCCATAATTGCTACAATGCATCCTTTTTGATAATTTTGAGTTTCGAATGACCTCCAACACGGATTCGAGCGCCAACGACTCTTCAGATCGAATTCGAACAATTAATTCGGATCGAATACTCAAATCGAAAAATTCGAATGAAGGTCAATTCAATCAAGGGAAAATTACATGAAGATACAAGCATGCAAATTATGATATTTAAAATATGTTTGTATTTAAATTATGCATTGTAATTAGTTTTAGGAAACTTTTATAATTTGTATTTTTATGTTTTCTTTTATTTTATTTAAATTGTATTTAAGTTAACTAGGGTTAGTTAGATTTTTAATCATGGTTTGCACTTGCCTATAAAAGGGCAACTTAACTTTATTGTAAGAAAGCTTTTGTTGAAATGAAAAATTGAAAAGCTTTTTGCTTTCCTTGTTCCATGATGCTTGGTTGGCTCATGTGAATGCATATTTCCTTTATCCAAATTTCCATTTGCAAGAAGAAATTTGGTGGTGGAAGAACCTTGGTGGTGGAATTTCCTTTATCCTTGGTTCACCCTCAAATTGGTGGAGGAATCCTTTATGCTTGAGGTTGGTTTATCTTGCAACATTTTCATTTATGTTTGTTGGTGATAAATTAGTGTTGAATTTGGGTGAAAATTTGCATGAATTTGAGGGTTTTTATGCTTACATGGGGCTGGAATTTTAAGGGTGAAATTGGGAGAATTTAAAATCAATTTTGGGAGCATTATCACCCTCTCAATTTAGATCATCTGGTATCAGAGCTTTTGGTTGAATTTGTAGTGCATTGTGGTGAGAGATTAGTATTTGAAATCTGAAAAAAAATTTTCTGCTGGAACGGGTGGAAATTTTCTGCATGAATTTTCTTTGTCTTGGCTGAAATTAATTGCTAGATATAGGCTGAAAAATTTGGCATGCATTTGTGGTATGAAAAAGTGATGTTTAAAGTGTTGAATGGAAGATTAAATTGAGTATGAAGTGGAAGAAGATGGCTGTTAGAATTCTGCAATTTGGTGCTAGAAATTTTTGGTACGTTGGCCAAAGGTTGAAGATGGTTGAGGAGAGAAGATGGACCAATTTTCTTTGCATAGCCTTGTAGCCTTAATTGCTTTTGTGCTCTCCCTCATTAATTTTCTACTTTGTGCTTTGTAAACTTACACATCAAGCCACCCTAGCATTTATTGAGCACAAATTGTTGACTTAATTTTTCCCTCCAATTACTTCCACTTTCCACATCACCATCTTTTATAACTAATTCCACTTTTAATCTCTCTCATTCCTAACCATTAGCCCTAATCACCTTTAATTAATCCTTAATCCATTTTCAAAGTCAATTACCATCCTACCCTCACCACAAATTACCAAATTATCCTCACATATCCAATCCAAGCCCAAATTTAAAGGCCAAATACACATCAACACCCTAGCCTAAGCAATTGGCCCAAACCCTAACCAAAAAAAAAGTATTATATTCCCGGAGTTACTGTTCACAGCCTGGAAACACTGTTCACAGAACCTTCATTCCACCTTTCTTAGAGTTTTTTTTCTTCCCATATTAGCCAAACATCTTAATGGCTGGTACAAAGACAAAGCTTGAGAACCAAATTCAAAGCTTTAGAGTTGACATGCATGAGAAATTTAATGACCTTGAGAAACTTGTGCATGTAGTGTCCAACCAAATTTCCCAATTGGTCCAAAGCCAAGTTGAAGATAGTGATAGAAGTTTGAAGATGGATGTGCCCAAAGTTGAGAAGCTAGAGCCAAACGAATGTTTACATTGGTTGAGAGATTTTGATATGATGTGTGAGCTCATGGAATGGCCGGATGAAAAAAAATTCAAAGTTGCCATTGTGAGGATTAAAGAACATCCTTCTTTGTCTCTATGGTGGGAAAGCTTGAAGAAGCAAAGAGATTGGGAAGGCAAAGAAAAAATTAAATCTTGGGAGAAATTGAAAAGGTTGATGAAGAGGCAATTCCTACCCAAGCATGCTTTGACGGTGACCAAAGAGCAAATTGTCACCAAAGAAATTGTCTTGAGTGAGCATGAAAATATAATTGATCATGATAGATCCCAAGTAGAGGTTGCATTAGTTGAGGTTGAAAAGAAGACGAATGAAGTCCAAGAAAATGTCTTGCATGAGGATGAACATAAGATTAATGAGGGGAAAACTTTCCAAGGAATTGATAGCATGTGCTTGGTGACTGAATTGAAAGTTCAGGATTTGAGGTCAAATCCTTTCCAACAAGGGGAGTATGATCTGAATCCGTATTTGCTTCCATATGTGAAACCGAAGGTGATTTCAACACTCAAGTTTACGAAGCCATTTCTAGCCATCAAGACAAGAAAAATAAGCTTATTCGGGTTCAATCGGAGGGTTCGAAAGAAATTCTGGATCCGTTCGTATAATATTTCCCAAAGCTTTCAGATCGTGCTTAAGCTCGGAAACAAAAAAAAATGGCACATCAAGGAGTCTGAATTCATCAAACGGCTTCATACGAAGCCAATGAAAGAAACGGGAGCTGAATCGGACGAGAATCAAAGTGGAATGGCGCAAGTGAAGAAATGGCCTGGCCGTGCGCGCCCTGTCGCGCAAATGTGCGCGCGCGCACGCTGCACGCATGCGTGTGCACGATGTGCGCACTTGCTCGCGCGCTGCCCGCACGCATGCAGCATGCCGCGGCATGATGCCGCAGCACTTGGGTTCTGCCTGATTTGCGGATTTTCAACCTTTTTTCAGGTTTCCTTGCATGCCTTGACTTCCATAATTGCTACAATGCATCCTTTTTGATAATTTTGAGTTTCGAATGACCTCCAACACGGATTCGAGCGCCAACGACTCTTCAGATCGAATTCGAACAATTAATTCGGATCGAATACTCAAATCGAAAAATTCGAATGAAGGTCAATTCAATCAAGGGAAAATTACATGAAGATACAAGCATGCAAATTATGATATTTAAAATATGTTTGTATTTAAATTATGCATTGTAATTAGTTTTAGGAAACTTTTATAATTTGTATTTTTATGTTTTCTTTTATTTTATTTAAATTGTATTTAAGTTAACTAGGGTTAGTTAGATTTTTAATCATGGTTTGCACTTGCCTATAAAAGGGCAACTTAACTTTATTGTAAGGAAGCTTTTGTTGAAATGAAAAATTGAAAAGCTTTTTGCTTTCCTTGTTCCATGATGCTTGGTTGGCTCATGTGAATGCATATTTCCTTTATCCAAATTTCCATTTGCAAGAAGAAATTTGGTGGTGGAAGAACCTTGGTGGTGGAATTTCCTTTATCCTTGGTTCACCCTCAAATTGGTGGAGAAATCCTTTATGCTTGAGGTTGGTTTATCTTGCAACATTTTCATTTATGTTTGTTGGTGATAAATTAGTGTTGAATTTGGGTGAAAATTTGCATGAATTTGAGGGTTTTTATGCTTACATGGGGCTGGAATTTTAAGGGTGAAATTGGGAGAATTTAAAATCAATTTTGGGAGCATTATCACCCTCTCAATTTAGATCAACCATTCACCAATATCATAGGTAGATGGGCTAAGTAAGGCCACTCCACGATAATCCATCATCTTTGGCAGGACAATAAAACTATTTTGACAGCATGGTATCACAATGAATTGTTCATTAAAAAACAAGCATCCTAGGAATTCGAAACATTTTCTGTGATATAACCTTACACAATTGTTTCTGCAGACAGAAAAATGTTTATGGTGTGTATATGAATCTAGAAATAGAGGTTTTATCCACAAGAGTTTGATATCATCATGGAATAATGGAGGGTATCTTCTATGTGCTAGGCGTTTTACTTTCGCTTCCTGAATGAATCCCAAAGCACATCTAGATCAACATTACCTCCAGAAAGTATAATTCCAACATTTTTGCAGTCTTGCCAAGTGGGATTATTTCTGAAACTGTCTGATAAAACAGCGGCGAGACCTATGGCTCCACTAGGTTCTATAGCAACCTTCAGAATCTCGTAACATAGTCTCATGGCATCAATTATCTGCTTGTCTTCCACAGTAATAACATCATCAACAAAATCTCTTACTACTGGCCTGCATTGTAACGTCAACAGGATAGGAAGTTGGTATAATCATAGGAAATTGACTTGAAAATGAAGTTAAACACAACCACAGCTATGAAGGCAGTCCTAATATCTCTAACAGCTCCTATGAGCAAAAGAACAAACGCCGAAGCAAATTTCTAGTCAGTATGCAAGAAATAAACACTTGACAAACTAAAAAAATACTCTCAGTGCACCAAGTGACATTGATGAAATTGTCCTTACCAGGTAAGATCTCCAAGAAAAGCTCGGAGCCCATCAGCAACCGTGTTGGTTTCAGGCAATGTTATAATCCTACCAGCTGCTTTAGATTCAGCTGCATCATTAGCACCCATTGGCTCAGCAGCCAAAATTCGAATAGCAGGGTTGATGGACTTAGCGGCCAATGCCACCCCTGATATTAAGCCACCTCCTACAGTCAAATTTTTTTAAGAATAAAAAACCGAAAACAAAACGACTAATGACAAATTGACCTTAAAATATGGTCAAACAAACCACTTATTGGAACTATTATACAGTTCAGTTGAGGAACTTGCTCCAGAAGCTCCAATGATATGGTGCCTTGCCCACTGCACCCAAAAAAGAAAAAAAGGAAAAAAAATTTGAACACATCATAATGTATTCAAACTCGCAGACTTCACTGCATACAAATATTTCTACATGCTATATTAAGAAGCTCCCCTGAAGGACAAGAAATACAGCACACAAGTAAGAGTCCACATAAAGGGTTTATTTCAATACATAAAAGCTGCAGCTACAGCATAATGAAAGTTGATATTTTACTACACTATTGTTGAGCATATCTCGTTAAGTGATCCTAAGTTTCTGTTACTAATAGAGCAAACCACATAATAGACTTTGAGTTTTTTATATATATATATATTTATTTATTTATTTATTTATTTATTTATTTATTTATTCATTTACAGAATAAATTGTCACTGCTCACATGCATCATCCTTTACTTCCTCGAATTAACAAAACACAATTTTCACATATAATAAAATTGAAAAGGAAAGAAAGAAAAGCTGAACTAACGGGCAAGATGTACACTGGACAAAGCAAAGAAATTAGAAGGACCGAAAACAATGCAACTTGTGAATACAATATCTATCAATACAGCATTAAAATCATCATTTCATCTAAAACTTAACAGTTTAGAGTTCTTCCAAGGAATAAAAAGGATAGTAACCTTATTATGCGACCATCATTATATGGATGTAGAAGAACGGCACCAGTTTCTTGCAACACCTTGGATGCAACACTCTCCCTTGACTGTATTGTGACGTCACTCCATATAACCTGACCACCATAACGCATAACATTCTCAACTTTGCATTTCGGAGCATTTTTTGGTACAACTATATAGGCTGGTATACCCCGCAATCTCGCAGCCAAAGACAAGGCTGCAGCATGATTACCACTAATTTTGAAAAAGTAAGATCAGGGGACATTCAAGCAAGTCAACAACCTCAACTAAAAAGCATCCAATGAGCTCAGTAAAAACCTGCTATGGGTCACAACCCCTTTAGCAGCTTGATCATCATCAAGAGAAAATACTGCATTGCAGGCGCCTCTGAATTTGAAGGCTCCACTATCAAACAAAACAAAAAAAACCTTTAAATTTGTTATAAAAATAATGTGTCCGTATGGTATAGCTTATTTAAATTAGAATATTAGATTAAATAATCAATTATGACATGTTTAGAATAGCTTAGTGAATAATCTAGTTGTAAATTATAATGACCTTTTAGATTATTTAAACTATAGTCCAAAAGCTGTTAAAATTAGCTTTTTTGAATTATTGGATTTAATGATTTTTTTACATATTTAATCTAAAGGCTAAAGTATTAGACATATTGAACTAAAATTTGATTCAAATCGAACTAGCTGGAACTCAATCGTTAGTTCAGCTTAATCAAACTCAAAACAAACTCCCTTTAGACAAGCTTGAGCTCGAGTCTGAGCCTTTGAGGTGCAATTCTGTCGAACTCAAGCCTCTATAGCACTCAACCGTTAAGTTTGTGAACTTGGAAGAATTCGATTCATAACAATCAAAGCTCGGTTTATTGTAGTTGAACTCGAGCTCAGTTTCAAGGGAGCCCATCAAGCTCAAGCGTATTTTATCAACTCCCTTAAGTCAAACCGATCTTGAGCGGGCTTCAGATCGAGCTTAGTTTGATTTAAATCCAACCCTATACTGAACATTTTTACATGAGTAATCAGCTTTTTAGTTTATTTGTTAAACAATCATAACTTGATTGTTGATTATTCATAATTTAAAAATCATAAGTTGTACCAATCATGCAAAAATTGATGTTTCATTATAAATTATTCCGATAATCATAATCCACAAACATATCTAATAATCCCAGGTTATAAGATTCAATCTTAAAGAAATAATAAGAACAGATTAATTCAATACAAAATAGTATTTTTCTTACCCCTTCTGAAAACATTCACATTTAAAGAACAGACTCCTTCCAGATATTGCATTTAGAGACTCGGAGGACAGAACTGGAGTTTTGTGTATGTATGAGTTGATGCGTTTATGTGCTTCTTTTATGGATGAGATATCAGCGGCATACTTCTTCTCTTCCTTCACTTCCATCTCTACGTTAGGGTTTCTTGATGACTCTGATTTTCATGATATTGGAGAAATTGAATCACGGGATTGCAAAAATTAAACAATTTAAAATCAATATTGGAAGTTAAGTTCAAAACAGAAAGCAGGCTCAAATAGAGCTAATCCACACGTAAGCGAGCTCAAATGAGGAAAGCCATAATAGTAAAAAATAAATAAAATGATCAAATACAAGAACATACAGTATTTTAGCAATGATTTGGATCCCAGAGAAGAACTATGACTGTTGCAGTTACTTACAGAGCGCTCTAGTTGACTTTCTGTGATGGAAAATTGGAAATTAAAGAACAGAAATGGCAGATACAACAAGGGGGGTTTGGGTACGACGTCGTTTACTGAGAGCGGCCCAGAGTCCTTAATGCCCCATAATTTGTCTGAAGGCTGTGTACTCAAACATTTACACATACAAAGAGTGATTACATCTTCTTAAATCTCTGGTTGAGAATCTCGTAGGTGAACTGCTTTGTTTTTGACAAGACAGGTACTCTCACACTTGGAAAACCAGACGCCTAATATTATTCTTTTAGCAATCTTTGCAACAAGTACTTGTAAGAAGCCCTGAGTTCTGAGGGTTCTATTTTGATTTTGACAGCAACCTCTATACCAAAATTTCATTTAAATGGAAGGAATAGGAAACACATCTTCAATTCATAACTGGTTTTCGTTTCTAAATTCATATTAACCTAAGAAACAACAATACTAGGTTATTAGATTAATCTCTTTTCAGATTTATTGATTTAATAGTTAAACTCTATTAATTGGGCTCTTCCTCATTAACAATAATATATTTTTTTTTGACAAAAATAAACTATATAATAAATAAATAAAAACATTATAATTGTATATCAGTAAGAACGTGAAACTGAAGATATATACATAATTGTTTTCTAGTTAATAGATCAAGACTTTGTATTAAAAGAATTTTTCTGTTCTCTACTGTTAGATTATCATCTTGGATGATCCACAATCACATACTAAATGAATTAAAAGTTAGTATTTATTAATTAGCTTAAAAAAAAATTTATTTTTATTTATAAATTAAATTGTATTTTAGTATGAGAGAGAGAGAATGGATTAATTTAGACATTGTTTTCTTGCATAGAGACTAAGAAAGACCCTATGTTGATTGACATATTGAAACAGTCCTCTACCCCAATCTTCAAGCACCATGTAGTTACATACATTCTTGAGCTTACATGGTCATAATACCTGCATATGCGGCCTTTCCCACTAGAAAATCAGAGCAAAAGCTATGGAAAAAATTACCCGAGCGACAGACAAAGACATGGCGATTCCCATGTCAACAAGGATATCTGAACTTCCCGGAAAAGATGAAAGAGAAACATGTTATTTCTGTTATTCCTGTTTGTTCAAGATTCTGTATCGAGTCCCCTTGACAATATTTCTTTTGATCCTTATCTTTCTTTTGTTTTGCTCTACTGCCATCATCTCAGGTAACGTTATTCGGGTTCGTGTATTTCAGGACAAGACAGATTTGAGTATTAAAGCCAATGTTGACAATTGTGCACAGAGAGAGGCTAAAAGAGATACGAAAGCTAATTCCAATAACAATTCTAATGCCAATGACAGTGTCTATGTAGTTCAAATCAATAGAAATTCAGCTATCAGAACCAAAGTTGGCAATGATGCAGAGGGACAGGCTGAAAAATCTTAAGGGTAATTCCAGTGTCATATTTTGGAGCATCCCTGCAAGGTTTTCAATGAAAATGAAGCCAAACTTTGTCATGTGCCATACTTTGGTGGCTTAGATATATTGAGGTGGCATTTCAAAAGTGTCTCTGATGAAGTTAAAGATTCTGTGTCACTGGAGTTGATAAAACGGCTTGAATCTAAAAAGCCATGGATTCAACATCCTGGCAAGGATCACGTAATTGTCTTGGGAAAAATTTCGTGGGATTTCAGGAGAGGGGATGCTTCTTCATGGGACACAAGGTTGTTGGAGTTTGAACAAATGCAAAAACCAATAAAGCTCTTGATTGAAAGGCAGCCATGGCATGTGAACGACATCGGAATTCCTCATCCTACTTACTTCCATCCTCATTCAGACGATGACATTCTCAAGTGGCAACTAAGTTATCCAGTCCCAACGTCGGAGCCTGGTCAGTTTTGCCGGGGAAGCAAGGCCTGGTCATCCAGAGAATAGATGGTCCATATTGATCACTCAGTGCACTTCTTCACAAAGTGAGACTTGCAAGTTCTTAAATTGTACTTCAGGTGCATGTGATAAACCCAAACCAGTTATAGATCTCTTCATGGAATCCAAATTCTGCTTACAGCCCTCGGGGGATAGTCCAACAAGAGAATCAGTCTTCGATTCACTTATTTCCGGTTGTAATCCTGTCATGTTTGATCCTTTTACTGCATATTATCAATATCCCTGGCATTTACCAGAGGACATGGTCAATATTCAGTGTTTATAGACCAAGAAGAGGTTAGGAAAATGAAGGTGAATGTGATAGAGAGGCTGATGAAGGTTTCAGGAAAGGATAAAGAGAACCTGAGAAGGTATGTAGTGTATGAATTATTACCAGGGTTGGTATATGGAGATTTAGATTCCAAGCTTGAGAAGTTTCAGGATGCATTCTCTATCACCATGAACAATCTGCTAAAGAGCGTGAACAGGTTGATTTAATTTGTACCATAGTTTTGAAGTGCTAATTTTAATTTAATGTAGCAATCCCTCTTGTGGGACTGTTGAATCAAGTAGTTTTATATATACAATGAGAGATTCCAAACTGAAATCAGTGAGATCCATCAACTAGGGGTTAGATCAGCTCAAAGTAATCAAATTCGAGTCAAAGAAATTTCAATTTGAGATTGATACTTTGCCAATGTTACTGCACAAGAGCTCATCTCTCCTGCAATTCTTCATCTTCTTTTCCAACGATTCTCCTATATTAGAATAATTCTTCTTCTTCATAACTTTTCTTCTTCTCCTATGTTGATATTGTTCACTAGTCAAGCAAATCTAGCTCAATCTCAAGACGATTATTTTGATGTCAAACTGAGCTTTAGCTAATACTTGGCTTGCATTGATTCAAATGGAATCCAACCCTTATATTATCGACCATCCATAGAATATTTAACAGCTAAAGATGCTGACAAACTGTGAGCCAAATTTGAAGCCGGCAGGGAATAAGCACCCCCCAAGATGTTGCTTTCACAATACCCTAAATCTGAAATTTTACAAGGCGAATTAAATGAATAACGACACTTTTACACTGATATTTCTCGTTGAGACAAGGGATTTCAAGGCCTGTGCTGGATATTTTGAGATAGGATCATAAAATGGATAGCCAAGCGAGTAATGCGTCTTTGTATGATTTAACTGTCAAGGTGAGTCTCTTTGGGATCAAAGTTTATTAATGAGCTACTTGTTAATGAGTTATGTTTTGGAATCGGTGACCACTTTGTCTATAAGAAAAAAAGGCACAGTAGGTCTTGTTGCCTGGTCAGGTGCCCCAGCAGGGGCAGCATCGTTTGAGATTAATCTATGAAGAGAATCGTAATCCTAGTTTATTCATTAGGGATTTTTTATTTTTATAGAACTGATTAGTGCCTCTTGGATATACTGGCAGACGCAGAGATTTTAGCTTTAGATTCATTTTTTTGGCCTCTTCAGTTCAGGGTGATATTATTATTTGTATCTTTTGTCTGAAGCTTTGCTAATTCTGTTTAGTTAGCTGAAAAGACTTTGGTGCGTGTTTCATATCACTTGCAGGATGCAACGGGGAATGATGTTGACCTCTGTATTTACAAGGGAAAGATTCTTCTGATTGTTAATGTTGCATCTCAATGGTAACACCAAACCTTCTAGTTTTCTTATTTATTAGCTTTTCTCTTTGGAATTTTCCTCCCTAGACTCTACTGTTGCCAAACTGAAGATTCAGGATCATATGATCATGCTCTGCAGCCCTAGCGCCCATACAGGCTGCTTGTGCTCAATCTTCTTGACGGCATGATAGAAATCCTGGAAAATACATATCTGAAAAGCTAACCGTTAAGATTGAATAAACCAAAGTCATATAAACCCTACACTAGAAGACATGGGATCTAAGTCACCCTTGGATCCTAACAGTTTTCTTTTTAGGGGACTAACAAAATGTTTTCTTAAATTTCATGTTTTTCTTGATGCAGTGGCTTGACTAATTCAAACTACACAGAGCTGAATCAGTTATATGAAAAGTATAAGGATCGAGGTTTGTTTTCAAATCCTACTTCCAGATCATTTTGCTGCAGTGTATTTTCTCGTTGTCACTGGTTTCTTTCTTAACAGGTTTGGAGATTCTGGCGTTTCCCTGCAATCAGTTCGGAGCCCAGGAGCCAGGAAATAATAAAGAGATCTTAGAGTTTGCTTGCACTCGCTTTAAGGCTGAGTTTCCCATATTCGATAAGGTTAAAACGTAAAGCTATACTCTTCTTGCTCTGCAATTATATAACAAATTGATCATTAAACTTCCAAAGCAAATACCCAATCAACCCGTGGTGTCTAGTATCCCATTCGACTATAAGTCGCTATGGCAACACATTTGGGGAGCGAGAAGAGCTGCAAAGGACAGCTCCTCTGGACCCTGGAGTTTATTTACCTACGTGTAGCGTTAAGGGCATAACCTGGAAGACATCAAGTATTTTGGGTTTACCCCTGAAGAGTGGATTTAGGATTTCCATAAGATACAAGAATCCTAGTCTCTTAGTATGACCTGATCTTGCATGAATCAAGATAAAACGCACATGTTGTTTTCTTGTAATGTGTGATTATTTGTTTTATATCTGGCAGCCAGTTTCAAGTTGGTTTTACATTTTCAACTATCTACATTGCTCTTTATGTATCAGATTGAGGTAAATGGTGAAAATGCTTCTCCAGTGTACAAGTTCTTGAAGACAGGCAGATGGAGGCTTTTTGAGGATGACATCCAGTGGAACTTTGCCAAGTTTCTTGTTGACAAGAATGGAAAAGTTGTTGATCGTTATTACCCCACAACTTCCCCTCTCACCATTGAAGTTAAGTCTGGTTTTGCAGTCAATTCTGATTCTGAAAGTTTATTTTATTATACTGCCTGTATCATTTATTATACTGCCTGTATCATTTATCAACTGATATTATTGCAGGGTCACATCAAGAAGCTGTTGGAGATTTCTTGATAATTTCAGATGAAGAAATGAATAAAACCAAGCTCTTGATGTTTGGTAGGCATCAGTGACTGCTGTTGTCCACTTAAGACTTTGCAGATTGTATTCCAGGTCACTGGATCGAGTTATGCTCTGACAGATCCATTATTATTGTGTAAAATATTACCTGTCATTCTATCTGGTTTTGATAATTCTGAATTTATTGTCCTCTCCAAGTGAAAAAAAAAAAAAAAAAAAATTGAATTGGTAATGTTCATATCGAGTCCGAACAAGGAAACTCAGAAATCCCATAGGCAAAAAACATAAATAAATAACTAGCAAAACCAAGCACTGTGTTTCTGGTAAACAAACTCATATAAAGAAAATTTACCCAAAAAATGACATTAAAATAACCCAACAAACTGCCCTTAACGGTGAAGTCTTGAACTGATTGGATTGGCTAACCATTGTATGATCTGATCTCAATGTGAACAAACACAGGCTTAGAAACCTCTATCTGCTTTGATTGAAAAACGAAAGAGACTTACTTTGAGGAGAAATCAAACGGGCTTTCTCAGAAACTGAAATTAAATGTTCTGCTAAAACTAGAGAAGCTGATATCGTTTGGATGTTGTTGAGATCATCGAGGATTTTATAGCGTTCATTGAATCGAATTGATGTGTCAAATTGTGTGTGAACGTAGATTGTAAAGATGAAAGAAACGTTGATTACGAGCGAGGCATACATGGAAGGTTCTGGTTTTGCATCAGAATACGCAATAATGAACGTTGCTAGTTTTTATGCGCTGTGATAGCCACAGTTGAAGGGTCAGGATTCACAGTTGCGCACTGAATTCAGGCTCCTGGAAGAATAAACAATTTCAAAGTCTTGAGTGGCGATGAATTCAGACTCATGAAGAATAAACGATTTCAAAGTCTCGAGTTCACATTATCCAAACAGACTGAACTCAAACCCAAATTCAGCTTGCTTGAACGAATCATTGTTTTAAACCTGAATCAATTTGATTTGAATCCACTCCTACTCACCTCATTCTTTTGTAATTAAATTAACCAAGCTATATCTCCGCAGAACACATTGTGTAACCTGGGAATCCTCAGGATATGAATGAATCAGTACAGCCAAGAACTATAACGAAAAATAGAAATAAGAAATAGAGACAACAAAATCACGGGGCCACCAGGAGCAAACATTGAAGACAACAGATTTTTCCTCTCCTGAACATCTTTTAACTCCAATCTGCTAAAAGAATTTCAACAATGTCTCACTGTTATTTTGAGAAACTAAAGATGATGACTTTGTTAAAAAAGTAAGTTAGCACAAACCCAGTGCCCCTACTGAGCAAATAGGTTGGATTTCAGAAGTTCATAGATTTCACAGATTCAATTCATTTACAACACATATGTACAGATAACCATGTGTTTGTCGCAGCAAATTACCGAGTCAAGTCAATATCAGTATGGGGGTTTCTCAGATCAACGAGTCTAGAATTCGTCCAGGCATTGATTGCAGTGGAGGAAAAAGTTTGAGAGTCCAGTGCGCAAACTGGGGTAGCTGATTTATTACTTGGCTGGGGTGTAGAATTCATATCACTTTCAGGCATGGCTACTTGCTTGTTCTTGGTCTTAGAACCACTATAGATAAAACTGCATACAACCACCTGCACCAAACAATATTTATAATGCATTAGATAATTGAGATCAGGGACTTCCAAATAACTTTTAACTCCATATACATGGACACAAATAACACATCCTTCATTAAGATCCATGTTTGATACATACGCAAAGCCAATGGTATGTTACAATCTCTTTGAAATTAACTTCAATATCAATTTACTAGTAGCAAAGAAAAATGAGTTTAGCAAGACATTAAGATGATCACAGAAAACACTTTACATTTATGGGCCTCGACACATGGAATTTAAGTTCAGATATGAAAATGGGAAGGGTGCATGTTACTGCAAGTAGCTATAAGGAATGCAATATAGTACTATAAAGACCAATCAAATTACCTGAACAATGCTTGCAGCAATGAGCACAGCAACTCCACCACCAAACACATGACCATCAGGACTAGAAAGGGAAGCACTTACACCACCAGTTCGATTCCGAGGACCACCATCTTCAGCAACTAAATATGAACCCGACAAGCACAATATCTCGAAACGGCCCTACGCCAATTAAATAAACCAATTAAATCCTCCAAACTATTTAAAAAACTGCCACCCAAAGAAGCAGAGAAATATAGAACGGAACATCTTATGTACTGTGAAACTACAATAACACCATTTCCGACAACTCTTACAGAGATTTGGATGCTCAGTGTTTTAGTAGCCACCACAATGAATTGGATAAATACAATCACTCAATCTAGGGTTCTAGCAAAATCTCAGTTACCAAAAGGCAACCCTCGACAACTTCTTAAATTAATCTACATTATGTAGAATAATAAAAGATTATTTAATTAGTCTCATCAAAATTGACCACTATTAGCCACACCCCACTGATCTCTATTTGGCCATTTCTAACTTTAAAGTTTAAACCCACCCTTGTTCCACTCAAACCGTAATCAGTTGGCCATTAAACCTGAAGCAGCAGTAGCAACATGATCACACCAAAATAATAGAACACAATATGATTGACTGATTTCAGCTTGATATAGATTTCTTGAGATCCAGTTGAGACAGAAAACAAAGTGTTCCCTCCATATTATAATTTCTCAACCAAAAAATTTCATGAACCACAAGAAGAAAATGTTCCTAGTGAAAGAAAAATACTAGAATGCTTCAACCTCATAAGTCACTGTTGGCACTGAAGATGCAGGCTGGTGCAGTGTTACTGACGAAACAGTACCATTCCCAGACAAGATGCACACAGCCCTTGGCCTCTGTTGTGAAAAGGATAATACTTTTGCTACAATGTCCTGTTGAGAAAATAAAATAATCAGCTGTGGATGACAAATCAAAATCAAAATCACTAAGAGTCTATTTAATTGAACTAATCTACTAACTAAAGGAGCTTATTTAAAGCTATAACCAATTCTGATATTTTTTATATCGTTTGGCTGAATCTCGAAAGAGCTTATAAATTTTAAAATAGGTTGTTTTATATCTATTCTATTTTAGCTTATCTAAAGTATAGAAATTTCATAAGTATCCCTATATTATTTTATAAAAGCATTTGTGGATTTTCTAAATAAATAACAAACAAATTTTCATAAAAGGTCTCTTTACATAAGTTTAATAAGTTCTACCTCCATAAGCTCTATTAAAATAAGTCATACCAAATAGACCCTAATTATGAAGCATAAGTCTGAAAATTTATCATTATAAATTTTTTTCTGATAGGATTACCATGACAGATTTTTCAACACAATTTTTACGCAAGACCGAATTTCAAGCAACGAGATATAACATCTGAGGCTCTAAGCAACAGTAGCACATGAAAGACCCATTAATATGTGGTGGATTCACATGATTGTATATGAAGTATATGATTCTTTATTCATCTTTTATCAACCCAGGTATAAATGGTAATGCACTTATTATCCAATCTGTATTAGCTAAATAAGGCATAAAATTATACAATAGTTTCTAGATATCTTCTACATATAAGAGAGCCTCATGAATTGTACAGCATATATGTTAGGACCAAAGACATGACCACCATCTCTGTAGCTTAAAAAGAGTGTCCAGTGATGGAAAAAGTTCAAGTTCATAGACTCTTTACAACCAAGCCACATCAAAAAGATATGTATAAAATCAGGCCCTTGAACTCAAACAAGAAGTCAGTAAACACAAGGTGCAAAAGTATAAAATTAATCAAGAACCTGCAATAATGGTGTATACCTCTCCAGCTCCAACAGAGATCACATGTGGTGCAAAAGCCAATCCTGCAGAATTGTTCATCCAGTCACCTAACAGAAACACTAAAAAAATTAGAGAATAAAAAAAGAGAGGTTCAGCAAGGCCCAAAGTTCATGAACGGCAACGAAAGAATTAAAAACATATCCAGGATTCTCGACTCACTTAAGAAGAGGACATATTTAGTGGAATAGCAGCATTAAAAATGGTGAAAATTTTCCTTCAATAATTCCACAAAACATTACATCAGAAACTATAGCAAATCTCAGTGGTGGAAACATCAAGAAAGTTTTAAGTACTGAAATTCTGACTTTACTATTCCAAAAATAAACACCTAAGGTTAACTTGATATGATTTGAAGCTCTTTGTCCATGAAATAAAGCAGTCATTTACCAAAAAATAAATAAATAAATAAACACATGCCAAAAGAAAGTTGACTTTTCTTTTCACAGGTAAAAAGAATGTAGGTCGACCTTAAGAAGAAAGATGGTCTGTATGACTGTACCAAAACACGCCCCCTAATCAATTAACTTCACTTCAAATGTGAAAATATTATAAAATGTTGCATATCAAGTATCATCAATTAAAGTAGATCACAGAACAGCCCCTTGAAAATAATCAAAACATTGTAGCCATTAATTCATCACTATTGCACGGTGGGATATATATTATATTCTATTAATAACTTGATAAAATGTATGACAAACGGATAAATCCAGCCTAAAGCCTATGCTACATGATTATAGCTGAGATATCAAAAATCCAGTACAGGACTAACCAAGAGTAGCTAACTGCTGCTTCCTCCCAGTGCCAGGAGGGCGGCCTCGCCCCCGCTTAAATGCCTGAGAATCTGACCTTGAAGAAGACTTAAGCTTAGGTGGCAAAGGTGAAAGCCCCAGGGAGACCTGCCCATCAGGAGTATACTTCCGGGGCCTACCTCTCTTCTTCTTCACGGGCTCACTCAGAGACACCCCAGATGGCACCCCTATTTTATGGACAAAACTGGCAGGTTTAGGCTCAACTGAAAATGTTGATCCCATATTTGGTTGAGCTGAAATGTTATGGCTCGATGAGGGTCTAAACACGTGTGGTGTTTGTAATATAACAGATTGTGGTGCTGACTGAGCACCACTGGCCACTCCTCTATGTTGTACGTAATAGGGAGCTGAGCCACTGGACACAACCATGGCTTCTCTTCCATCCATGCATTTACTAAGAAATTAGTAAAAGAGAGCAAAAGTTTGTTTTTTTGGACACCCACAAAAAGAAGAGTAACTAAACTCTAAAATCTATTATGCCAAATTATTTAATTTAATAACAGATTTTTATATCAATACACCAAGTACAGACTGAAAAGGTTACTCCAGCCAAAGAGTTACAAGGATTTTTCTTTAGATGTGGAAAATCTTACAACAACAACAAAAGATTCGTTTCTAATGAAATTTGAGTCAAGTGAAAGAAAAGAAGACCCTTTCAACCCTAAATCATGAAAAATACAAAGCTTGCTCAATTTCAAAGAGAACAAAGGTTTTACAGCGTTTTCCTTAAAAACGAAGAAAATCTAACATCCCAACGAAAAATTGAAATTTAGCCCACATAAATAAGAAATCAAAATACGGTTAAAGGTAGTACATTTGGGTCTCACTGGGCAGAACTTAACCCATTGTGAAGGAAAAAAAATGCATGAAATAAAAGCAACTAGAAGTACATCAAGAGAATCTCAACAACAACAAGAGCTAGAACAATCCTTGCAGCATAGCCAAACAAACTCATGAACTAAAACAAAAAAGAAACAAAAAAAAAATACAAAACCGGAGATTTGAAATCTAGGGTTTTGAAAAGAAAAGAGAGAGATTAAAAAGACAGACGAAAAAGAAGAATAGGCTTGAAAAATAAAGAGCTTTTGAATTAAAGTGTGAAGGTGAAGACCTCTTTTTTGTTTCTTTGTTGTTGTTAAGTAGTCATATAGTCAGTGAAGGAAAGCTAGTGTGGAACTGAGAGTGAGCGATGGTATTGAGAGAGACAACCATGGGGTCCACTAAAATAAGTTAAAACTGTAATATTACAACACAATACCATGCCCTGGTCGGAATTTCAGTTCTTAATATTTCATAGGGCAGGCAGGGAGACTATGAATTTCCTTTCTGTAACTTTGTTTTGATCCTTGAAAATATTTCTGTCTTGGTTTTTGTATGACAGTGCCATTAGAGAGAGAGCTCAAATGGCCATACTATAGATACGTCATGTGACTTGTAAACAGTGTTATGGTGAACCATTATATCGCCTTGGTTGGTTTGTGAATATGTATTTGAAGCCCGCTTAGGCTTTGGGCCACCTCTCTACAAAATTCTTGTCTTTGGTCTGGGTGGATGGAATCTGAACTTGAGCTCAGATAGCTGTTTTGTTTGCTTCAAATCAAGTTTGAACTGAAAAAAATTTCGAATCAAAATATTTACTTCACAAGCATCACCACACCGAAGCTCACCTTGCCTGGCACTTCTTTTGCTCTTTCTTCAATGATTCTTCTGAGTTCAAAACATTTTTCTCTTTTTACTGAAATTCTTGTTTTTCTCTGGTAAAACTTGATCTCAAATTTACCATTTTGAACTAAATCCGATCTCAAAGCATTGCTATTAATAAATTGTTTCCTGAGGAACTTATTATTATTTATTATTATTTTAGTAAGTTGAAGTAGTCTTGCAAGAAAAACTGAGAGGTACATTTATCTTCTTGGTGTCCAAACCGCAACTGCTACGGCTGATAACTATGGTACAAATTTCTGCAAAAGTTGAATTCCAAACAACTTATGACCGCCCTGTTGCTGTCAATTTCAATACCAAATGCACTGAATAACTGGAGCAATTTCAAAGTCACTAATTTTTTCTTGATTCAAAAAAAGATGTATTCAGTTGCAGTACAACATATGAGTATATCCTCGAAGCAAATATGTCATTTGATCGACAGACTTTGCTAGCTTTGAAATGGTATCCCATTCTGCAATTATGCATCATCCACATTCATCCATTTGGAAAATGGACGATCTTTACTTGTTTGCTTCCAATTTCACCTTTCTATTCATATAATCAAGATACTCCTGTGCCAAGAAATAATACATGAGAATTCAAGTTCTAAATGGTGACTTCCAAAGGGAAACATAAAGTCGAACACTATACATATTGCTGGGAATCCAGCCAATTATTCAAGCCAAACAGTCAAAAACACAAACAAATAAAAAAAAACAGAGACAATTCTATTGGTAGAAAAAGGATTTATAACAATAAACCAACAATTCAAAGAACTGTGTGTGTATCCCAAATCTGGCAATTTGAAACCTCCCAATTCCAGTCATTCAAGGCACCAAAAACCTCCCTAATCAGCCTTAAGGTTCCCAAACCCTAATTGTTTTCTGCAATTTGAATTAGATAATAATAATAATTACTGTTATAAATAATAAACATATTAGAAAAAGATTTATTTTAATAAAATATTTGATTACAATAAGATTAGGATAAAACATATTATTTGGATAATATTTGAATTTGAAAGTTAAATATGGGTAGAGCAAATAGAGTTTGGTGGATTGAAGGGGGGAAAATATTGTTATTTTGGGTATTTTTGGCTGCCTTTGGCTGATAGGGAGGCTACGACCTTCACAAGAAGCTTGTTGTCAGTGCATTGACAGAAGACATTTCCTCTCCTGAAGCTCACACTCTTGACTCCAATTTCCAGTCCAGGTCTTATTCTAATTTCTAACTTGTAACTTGTATTTCATATGGCTTTGCTTTGTTTCATTGTCTAGTCCAAGCATGTATATAACATAATTTTTTTTTGCCGTCAATGTTCATTTTTTGGTTTTTGTGTCAATCCTTGCTTCCAAACATTTAGATTGATTTACTTGCATTGAAGGGTTCTCATGCTTCGTTGCTAAGATGCAGCCTGATCAAAGGAAAAAGGTTACTTTAATCGTTCCAAGTATGTGTGTGTGCTTTTAGTGTATGTATATGAACATTTCTGCATTTTCATTTCCGCATTTCTATGCTGTCATATCCATGCTATTTAGGGTATCAAAGCGTTACGATTCTAAGGAAGTGGAGGTTAGAAATCATACAAGATGAGAGTGCAAGGTGGAGGAACGTCCGATGACTAATGAAACTAGAAGCTTGAGTAATGATGAAGAACAGAATTTGTCTACGTTCTGAAAGCTAAGATAAACTGACTCATGACTCTAAACCCAAGTCATGGGATGTCCCATTGGTGGATGTTGACAAGGGACCAAGGAAGGAAATCGACAAAATTTGGGTTAAGTTGGTTAACTATGGAGGTGTTTTTTCAAATTGGGTAGGACAAAAATGTAAGAAAAAAACCTAGACTTTCCAATTTTCTCACCTTGACGGCAAGGTGAATGTTAGGGTTGGATTAAATAATAATAATAACAATAATAATATTACTACTATTATTATTAATTAATTAATGTATTAGGAAAATATTTATTTTAATAAAATATTTTATTATGATAAGATTTTTAAGATTAGAATAAAATATATTACTTTGATAATATTTTAATTTGAAAGTTAATTATGGATAGAATAAATAGAGTTTATTGAATTTAGCCCGACACAAAAAATTATTGTTATTTTGGGCAGCCTTTGGCTGATAGGGAGGCTATGGCCTTTGAGAGAAATTAGCACCTCTTGTTGCCAAGACTATTTTCTTTCAATATTAATAATATTTGAGCTAGGTCCCTAACACCTTCGCCTTTTAATAATCCTAACTTCTTTTATATAAAAAGACTACTCTAAAAATAGAACAAGTGTTCCCCTAGATCCTAACATATATCCTAATTGAAAGTTCAATGAAAAATTAAAGAATTTTTAAAATTTTATAATAACTCAATATATGAAATTACACATTATGACAGTGTTCTCTTGATCGCCGGCTTAATTGTACTAAACTATAACTCATCCATTCTTAAATCTTTGATCCTAACAGGAAAACCATTGTCAAATCTTTGATCCTCACAGGAAAACCATTGTCAAATCTTTGATCCTCACAGGAAAACCATTGTCAAATCTTTGATCCTAACAGAGAGTCATTAATCGACCATCTATTTTGTTTTTGTTTGAAAGTTAAAAAGAACTCATAATGCTTCCTATTGCAGGCTACTATCTAGAATAGAACTAAATCAAACACTGAATGAGAGGGATATGAAAGAAGTAACCTGCAATATCCCAACAGCAGCAAACTTGTCAAGCAATGTCTTTGTCTCAACTTGATGCAAATTCAATGGCTTTAACAGCAATTCCACATTCTGCAAACAGCATGAATTACAAGATTCAGTCATGTTAATTACTAAAGTTGAAGACTCTATCATAAATAGGCACTTGAAAATTAATGGTTAAACCTAGTCTTTTAACAGTTTCAACTAACTTAATTCATAAGCCTTGTTTTTATCAAATGTTACATCTAAAATTTTTTTAATCAATTTAATAATATCAGCTTCTACTTAGCATTAACATTTTACAACTACAGATACCATCAAACTGTTAATATCTTACCCTGATGGATAGCTGTGGTGATTTGAGAAAATTTATAGCTTCCCAATTCTTTCTGTACAAATTTTATGCACTCACCTTTGATGTAAATGACTCATCCCAATATGTGTACTCTAAACCTTCAAGTTTTCCTGTCTTACAGAGCTCATCAATGAAAAGCTTCACTTGAACAGCCTAATCAAAATAGAAGAATAACAAGATTAGGAACTACATAAGAGAATATAGTAACAACTTGTGATGAAAACTCACATCAGCAGAGCTCTGTCGTCTATTGAAAGGTTGGCCAACAATGAAACCTTTTAGATTATATTCCGAGATCTGCATAAAGACATTTTATAAGCTGGCTTGCTTTGACAATAATCCAATTTACAGCCTGCTTGATATAAACACCAAGAAACACCTACAATGAAAGGCCTGAAATGGTGTCTCAGTTAACAAACGAAACCCCCAAAGATTAATTTTAGGTTCCAAGCATACCATTCAAAACATTTGAGACAAAACCCAAAAAACGGTCTTCACTAAATACCACACCAAACTAATTGGTACTAAATGGTTAAAGGGAAAAAAAAAAAAAAAAGAATATCAAGTGATGAGGAACCCCACCAGGCACTGAAAATCACCAGCCATCAAATCAATATTTGTTTTCTTTCTAACCAGAACACTGCAATATTGACAATAACCCCCATCATACACTCACAAATATAAACATAGAATCAACAAGAACACAAACCAAAAGTGACTAATTCTTATATATTAACACCCACATAAAAAAAAAAAATTAATTACACTACTAAATTATCCAGAAATTGAAATATTGATTGAAAAAGCTTATCATATGCACACAAAAAAATATGTCATTCATACCTTAAAGGAGAAGCAATCTTATTATTTGAGTCTGAAACAGCCAGCCCAACAAATTTATCACCCACATCCAAACCAAGCAAACGACCTTGTTCTGAAACTTTTCTCTTAAGGATATCATGGAACAAATTTAAAGGCCTCACGTACTTCATCTAAAATTCAACCCATCAAGTTAATACTCAATTTTCCATTTTAAGTAGATACACATACACAATGTTATATATATCAAATTTCATTAACTCTATCAAACATGAAACATAAGAACATACACTATTTTGAATTTGATAAACTCCATCAAACATGAAACATAAGAAAACACACAAAAATTGGAGTTGGGGCTAAGAGTTTCATAAATGTTTCTTTTTTCAGAATGATATTTCCACAAATAGTTAACAGATAAAAATACAAAAACATATTACAAGCCACTACAGGCCTACCCACTACAGCAGCCCCTCTCCGACACCAACAAACCACTACAACAATTCAATGATCCAAATTTCTTTTTCGTTGATAACACACTCAAACATACACCACATACACATAAAACCTATTTAAGCTCAATCAACATCCATACATTACAATCTCTACGTACAACAATTTCTTTCTTTTCAATCAATTAACTGTTTCAAAAAAAAAAAAATCGAGGTCTAGGGTTTTTTAGCAGTACCTTTGATGAGTTCCAGTGAGCATGTCTCGCGAGATTATTTGTTTTAAGTGTGCTTAAAATTTCCTGGCTTGACTACATCTACAGATGTTGTGAGTTTAATATTTAGGCCTCTAAATGGAAAATATTTACGATAATGGCAAACAGATCTTCTGCTTTTATCATTTTCAAAAGAGGCCGTTGGGTTAAATACGAACTAAATATATTCGATATTATTTTTAAATTAAATTTAAATAAATATGAAACGTATTATTATAAGTCAATTTTAGATTTAAATTTAAATTATAATTATAAAAATTTTTAATTTAAACTTGAATCATATAAATCAAATTCGAGTTTAGTTTACAAATTTAATTTAAATATTTTTAATTTTAAACCTTAAATTTAATTTTAATAAATTATAAATATATTTATATTTTTAATAAAATTATCTTTATTATAAATAAAATAAATAAGTTTAACTAAAAATCAACTTTAAATAAAGTTTGAGTTCGACTTCTTCAATCTGAATTAAACTTGAACAATCATAAATTTGAATTTTGTTCGATTTAAACTCCTTACTGAGGATCAATGTTTCAATACTTTATGAGGTAGTGAGTCGATTCAGGTATTGATTCTGCTCAATGCGTTGATTTAGGTCAATACGTGATCCAAGTCCAGCCAATTGGATTGGTGGTCAATTCAACAAACTATATGGGATGCTCTCGTGAATTTGTTTTTCTCCAGGGTTCATAATAATGTGTAATTAGGAATGATTTTATAGCTGTCATTTTAAGCAGATAAGATAACATAAAAATATTCTCCCATGCGCGAATAAAACTGCAAATAACTGTTTCCCAACCAGGGTTTAAGGAATTCAAATGTAATCTTTGAGTTTGAAAAATCTATTCTTCCACCCCTAAATAGTGGGAATATGTTAAACTAAATAAAAAAATGCAAAGACAGGAAAAAACTATAATAAATCAAAAATAGGGAAAATATAATTTAAAAAAGTAATATTATATACATACAATTTGAATACTTATTTATATATAATCAGATAATATTTAATTATATAATGATATATTATTTAAATATAAAAAATAAATCGCGTTAACAAATCGGCAGACGTTTTGTTTGGCTCCCAAATTCTTTTTGTTGCCAAAAAAACCCTCTTTGAACTAAGAACCCACACAATGTATTGATAGAGGAAAATTTTCAAATCAACTTTCAATCGGTTGAACCAAAGTTTAATTTTATTACAATATCATGTTATTTGATGTTTTGGGTCAAGTCGGAGCAAACCTTTGCACAGAGATTGGATCTTGTAAGATCTGGAATTTGAGTGGGAGGTGACACATGTCAATCCGAAGTTTAATTTGGAGATGCTAAGTGATTTTGAGTTGATAGAGGAGCAACCAGTCAAGTATGAGTTGAAACGACGTAAAAATCAATCGTCTCAGTGACGTTGTGGCTATTGCCAACTAAAACGACAAATCCTCACAACGTTTTGAACATAACAGACAGACTCTTGCTTCCGTGATTGGCTCGGCTCAGTAAGTCAGAATCAGATGAAATTACCCACTTAAATTCTTAATAATGTAATTTGTAAATATCTTCTTGTTGCATGCTGGCACGAGTGTCAGATGATTCGATTCAGTGTCATTTAAAATTTTTTTAAATTAAATTAAAAAATTTTCAAATCAAATTAAAATATTTTAAATTTTAAATAAAATTATAAAATAGAATTTAAACTACAATTTAAATTTTATGAACCGTTACAAGCCTCGTTATTAAAGCGGACTCGAGCAAAGACCTAGTCGACATTGCTTGCAAAAATAAAAATATAAAAATATATGAATTAAATTTTGGTGGGTAGATACGTAAAAAGGTCTAAGGAAGTATGATTTAGGGGTCATGAGTTGTACCTTACACCTTTTTTTGGGGCGTTGACACAATTTATGAGACTTGTAATTTCGAGAATCTTAGCTCAATGGATCACATCAAATAAAGTTCGACCTATCCCATAAGCATCTCTACTTGTAATCGAGCCAAATTAGTCAAACAATACTTGAGTTGAGCTTAAAGCATAGTTCAAACTTAAGCTTGTTAAATTCAAGCTCGAGACAAAATGAAGTTATTCGAGTTTGAGACAAGATTGGCTTATTAGAGCTTTAACTCTATTATTTTCAATTACTTATATTTTGAAACTCAAAATTTATAATTTATTATTTACCATTATCCTCAAAAATTTAAACTAAAAATTGAATTCAAACTCGACTAAAGAACTAAATTCGAATTCAATCTAATATTAATTGAGTTGAGCCACAAATTGCTTGTGAGCAAATCAACTCGATTTCCACCCATACACATCACCGCATGTGGTACACAAGTGTAACTTAAGAAACATAAAGCTAGTATGGATTGAACGAATTTTAATTAAGGATATATTTAATTTGAGCTTAGCTCAATTCAAGTTATAAAATCAAATTTGAGTTCAAACTTAGGATTGTCAACCAAACTCGAGTTGAAACTCTATTCAATTCATTAAATTTATCAAATATTCAAAATAATATTGTTTTGATAGGTATTAGTTCAAATAATATTCTTTATTTTAGTCTAAGGCATTCAAATCTAACCCTAATTGTAATGCTTAAAAAGAGATTCATGATCATGAACAGAATAGGGTAAAGTGAATTCTTTAATAATATCCATATCACTGTCCTATCACACGATCACAATTTTGAGAGTTAAGAGGGTGACTGTGATCCCACAGTTGTTGAGATTGGACTCCATAAGATGCTTTCCTACTGGAAGCCATAATAATTAGGGAAGGGAGAAATGTCGATGTCGGTGGGAAGTCTCTCATTCATATCAATATGATACTAAGAACAAAATATATAATTATTTTTTACGTATTAATTGTAATAATAAATTAACGAATTTATTTTCCAAACCCAACAAAAAGCGAAGAGAAAAGGGCTCGCACTTTTTTTTTATTTGAACTTCTTTTGACCGAATCGACGACGAGGAATCGCTTCGGTTCATTTCAGGTTCTGAAATTTTCTCCGCATATACTCTCTCTTGCTTTGCTTTCTCTTTCTCTTTTTGTTTTCCAGTCTGGAGCTAAAATTATTTTGAATCGATTAAATTGAAGTAATAATTGCTTGAAGTTTCTGTGGAAAAGTCATAAGTGTTTGTTGACCAGCTTCTGTGTTGACTAAAAGTTGTTGTCTCAGTGTTTGGTTGCTGAGAAAGTGGAGGAAACCGAATGAAAGTAGTGTTTTGAATCTTTTGATTTTTTAACTTTCATTTTTGTTTAGTGATTTTATGAAATGAGATGGAAATTCAACTCAATAAGTGATATAGTTGTCGTATCGACATAATTATGTTTAGTTGATTCTGGGTTTTATTTTTACTAGAAGAGCAAATGGCGTTGGACAAGGATTCTCATAATTGTTACTTTTTTGTTAGCTTCATGTAGCTGTAAAATGAATATTTGAGTCGATTTTTATTTCACAGGTCAGTTGGGGTTACTTTAAATGGCATTTGGAAGCTGGGTTTGTAAATCTATTTTCAATTATCGTGTCAATTGTATAGAACTTGAGAACAGGTTTCTTATTTGAAGCTGTGAAGGTATCTGGGTTTGGCAGTTGAATTGTTGGTACTGTGATGGGCTGCGAGTGTTCAAAGCTCTCACCATGCTGTTGGGGTTTGGAGTATGGCGGAGCAAGGCCTGAAGATGACAAGGATGGTAAGTGAATAGGGGATTTGGTTCCGGTTTCTTTGTTTCTGCTACAGCGGGGCTGATTGTTTGTTTTGAGTTTTTGGTGGCTTGCAGAAAATGAGGAGGAGGGTGAAGTCGATGATGTGCCAGTGTTTTGTGAGTACTCTTTTGAGACACTTAAGATGGCCACATCTGAATTTGCTGTAGAAAATATACTTTCTGAACATGGAGAAAAAGCTCCAAATGTGGTTTATAAGGGTAAGTTGGAGAATCAAAGGAGGATTGCTGTTAAACGGTTTAATAGGTCTGCGTGGCCTGATGCTCGACAATTTTTGGTAATTACATGTTTCTATATATAGCATTTTGATATTAGAGCTTCACCATTTCTCGTGTTTTAGGTTGAAAATTTGGTTTACTCATAATTCACTATGTTGCTTCACTGCGGTCATTACCACATTCTTATCGTTTATGGCATGTGTAAAGTTTTCTACACAAATGAACTAGCAGTATGTTTTGTTTTTTTGATGGATTTGATAACATATAGTAGTTCAAGTAGAACTCTTATCTGTTGTATGGGTACTGTAATTCATTGAAAAGATTCTGTCATTTGCATCTGACAATAGTTTCTCTTCAATGTTTTACTGAAATTTTTGTGGTATCAATTGTTGCTGCTGTATAAATCTTCTGGTCCTTTCATAAATCTTTTAGTGTTTTAATTTTTGACTTTATATTATTTAGGAAGAAGCAAAAGCTGTTGGTCAGCTTCGAAATCATAGGTTGGCAAATTTACTTGGTTGCTGCTGTGAAGGTGATGAAAGATTACTTGTTGCTGAATATATGCCTAATGATACACTAGCAAAGCACTTATTTCATTGTAAGTTTGGATTTTATCTCCTTTTGTGAACAATATATTATTTTTGTGGTAAATCTCATATATGATCTGGTAGTTATCATAACTCGGTCACTCCAGTTGCATTTTATGTCTGTTGCATATAAAGACGAATAATTGTCTCTTCATATAACCTTTCTTCTTCACTTTCTTCACTCTATGGTAGATTTGTTATGATTTTTGGAGGGCCATATGATCATGGTTTTGTAAAGATTCTGTGGTTCATTCATTTGGGAACACTTATTATGGAAAAATTCATTCCATGACAATCTCAGTCATGGTTCGATAGTTGGATTTTTGACTATCAGATTTTTTTCTGCCATATTCTGTTGATGTTTTTGTTCGTTAATGTCAGTGCATGAGACTTCCTTAATTTGGAGTTATATTGTGAAATCTGATTGGGCTGCCATTCGTATTCTTCTGCATTTTTCTGTTTTCCCCGTTGAATAATCATGAATTGCCTTTTTTGGCTTTACAGCTGACATCCACTAACATTTTTTTCAGGGGAAACACAACCTATGAAATGGGCTATGCGCCTAAGGGTGGCTTTACATCTTGCTCAAGCTCTAGAGTATTGTACCAGTAAAGGGCGTGCCTTATACCATGACCTAAATGCTTATAGGATTGTTTTTGATGATGTAAGTATGTTACTTATATTAATTTTATCATTCATTTTCTAGTTAGGATTTAGCATATTTTGTTTATTTCTCAGGATGGCAACCCTAGACTCTCATGCTTTGGTCTGATGAAGAACAGCAGAGATGGAAGAAGTTACAGTACAAACTTGGCTTTTACTCCTCCTGAGTACTTGCGAACTGGTAACCATAAAAGTACCTGTAGATATTTTTTGTTCATTTATCATCTAAATGGAGATTTTGCAGTTGAATGTTAGGTTCTAGATCTGATAGTCCAAGTATTTTAGTTTGTTAAAATATGTTTCCTGCCAGTTCCACTTTTCTGCCCCTTTTTTGATCACTTAACTATTTTGTATGGAAAATAAATGACCTTGAAGTTATATTCTATGGGTTGGTTGTGTATATACCAGAATAAAAATAAAAAAACTTATTTCTATCATATTGAACTTGGATTTTTGTCAGTTATTAACAAGGTCATTAATAATTCTCTCTCGCTCTCCCTCCGAGCTGCCTCCATAACTTCTTACAGTTGTATTTCAGCCTTGATGCTGATGTTATAAATTTTTGTTTCTTGCTGCCATAGCTAAGAGGTTAGATGTTCAAACCTTTGGGACACTTGGTATATCATATGCCAAAAGTTTCCTGGTTGTTAAGGTTATAGGTTTCTAAGCAGTCCCTAACTTCGAATTTTATGAATATTGGAAAATTTGGGATATTTATGTGTATTAATATAGAAGAAAAAGGTGGTCAAAAGGTATTGGTACTTTCTGACATCTTGATATCTTGGGTAATGAATAGAGTTCTATATAATAGGTTATTAACTGCTTTAAATTCCTTATCTTTTTTGATTGTTTAACTGTATGTGATTCATGGATTATATATGCATATCTAATCTCTTATCCTTGTAGTTGTTGCAATTATTTCCCATTGATTTCTTGTCTTATATAATCCCTATATCTCATTCTTACTGCAGGAAGAGTAACTCCAGAAAGTGTAATATACAGTTTTGGCACCCTTTTGCTTGACCTTCTCAGCGGAAAACATATACCTCCAAGTCACGTAAGTTCTTTCAAGCTAAGACCATTAGATACAACATAATGCATCTCTCTCCTGTCCCCTTGCACATGTTCCTTGGTACATATTCTTACTGGCTATCAACTGTCATTTACTGTTTATTTAGCTTTTTATTATTTTGCATGTAATCTTCTTTCAGCTTTAGAAATGTAATTTTCTTTTGTTTTTAGTTCTATTTGGTGCCCCTGTGGAAATTTGGACTGTCATTGTATATAGACATTATTTTTTCAGTTCTTTGTTAAGAGTCAGTGCAGTACTTAAAAGACTAATCCGAATTACTATTGCTATTGATTTGAATGCGATTTTAACAACAATTCCAGAAGTTATTTATCTGTTACAATCTTTCCTGATTATAGTCCTGCCTGATAAACTTGAATGTATGAGTTTTATAATTATGCTTGTTGCTTGGATATCAATGGAAGCATGAAGGGCTATGTAAAATTGCACATGTAATATCTATTTAAATTGTCCTTCAGGCATTGGACCTAATACGGGATAGGAATATTCAGACACTGACAGATTCTTGTTTGGAAGGCCAATTTTCGCATGATGAAGGAACCGACTTAGTGCGTTTAGCCTCAAGATGTTTACAGTATGAGCCACGAGAACGGCCAAATCCAAGGTCATTAGTTGCTGCTTTGGTTCCTCTTCAGAAGGATACTGAGGTTGGGTCTGTTTTTTTAATTTTTTTTGTTAATAATTTTTCAATTCATACATTCCAAAGCACTTTCTCTTCATCCTTGTGAACTTTGTCTTTGTTAAAGTCATTAGAACCATTAAGATGATGAAGAATAGCCATTATTATGAAAAGCTTATGATTGATTCTTGTTACTGATATTGTCTTATGTGGCTTGCCATCTGCTTGTGGAGTTTGTGTATTCTAGTCCTTGATAGGACATAAAGGCCATTGGTTAATGTTCTGAGCTTTCTGGCTCCAGGATATATTAATGTACCCCAAAAACTATATAATATTCTCTCTCGATTCATAGTTTATTGACATTGTTGACTCTTAAAATTCCAATGATACTTTTCTGTTCACTGGAATTATCATTTTGCAGGTCCCTTCTCACGTTTTGATGGGTATACAACATGGTGCTGCAGCTTTACCTCTGTCACCACTTGGTGAAGCTTGCTTAAGAATGGATTTGACTGCCATTCACGAGGTCTTGGAAAAGCTTGGATATAAAGATGACGAGGGTGCTGCTGCAGAGGTTTGTTTCCACGGGCAAAAATTTTAAGTTTTGGTATTTCAGTATGTTCATATGGTCATTATGTAAATATTCTTAAAAATCAAAGCTTAAATTTGTTTCTCTGGTATCAAATGAACTTTTTTCCTTGGATGTCCTGCTTATGGTTGTATTTCTTTTTCAGCTTTCTTTCCAGATGTGGACCAACCAGATGCAGGAAACATTAAATTCAAAGAAAAAGGGTGATGTTGCTTTTAGGCACAAAGATTTCAGAGCCTCCATTGAAGGCTACACACAGGTTAGATTGTTTTTCTGTTCTCTTTTCTACTTTCCTTTAAATTTCCAAGTAATAACAGTAAAAATCAACTAGTTATTTTTGTTGCGTACTTAAGCTCTAATTCACACATACAGTAATGCCATTGGAAAAGAACCATATCAAACTTTATTTTTACATGCTGTAGAAGTGCCTTTCATTTGCTTCTATCTTTACGTCATTTTTTGTTGTCTTCCTTTCTTTTCTTGCATCCTTTTTTGTTGGAGAATTTCACTACACATGGTGGTAGCAGTACAGTTCCTTTTGGTTTTTTTTTGGTTCTTTTTCTTTTCCCCCTCAAAGTAAAATAGAATCGAAGGGAAAAGATTGGGGTCCTGACAGGTAACAAGTTTGGGTGATTATTAACATATTTTTTGGGCCCATTCAGTAGACATGTTTTTTCTACAGTAATATGGTAATTTCAAAGTCAAGCTGACAGTTTGTGATATTTACAGTTCATTGATGTTGGAACAATGATATCCCCTACGGTTTTTGCACGTCGCAGTCTGTCTTATCTGATGAGTGACATGCCACAGGAAGCCCTCAATGATGCATTACAAGCCCAGGTAATATCTCCTGTCTGGCATATTGCAGCCTACCTACAAGCTGCTGCCCTTTTTGCATTAGGGAGGGAAAATGAGGCACAGACAGCTCTGAGAGAGGGTTCTATCCACGAAAATAGAAGGAATGCAAATGCTTGAAAATAAGAGAAAACTGAAGTCAAAATAAATCTCTGAATTGCGCAAACAGCATGTACATGGTTCTGACTTCTCAGTTTCAAGACAATGACTGAAAGATTTCTGGATCTATAAGGCAGACCATTGAGTTGCACAAGCCGAAATGGTCCTGATTTTCTGTACACTTGAAAGAGGTGGGGTGTTGGCCTTTGCAAGCATATTCTTTTGCAAAATTATTGGATGGGTTGGTTTTGGTGATTGTTGGGATGATTAGGACAGTAGTGTTTATTTATCAAAATCTAGCCTTGTTTTTTATTTGACTGAGGACTTTGAATACAAGAGTATTGGGGAATAATTAAGACTCTTGGAATAGATTAAATTACATAATGTTTGTAGGGGGTTTTGAGTTTCTTATAAGGTTGCATTTAAAGGATGAATATAAGATGATGTTGTGGCTGTAACTTATGTACAGGACTACTGATTAGGACTCCATGGAATTGTCTGTTCTTTGTTTGCTTTTATTTGTTTCCTCATCAATAAATTTTTGTTGTTTTCTAGAGAGATGTAAAAGAAATTTTACATCAACACAATTTATTCAATTTTACAAGATCAACATATAAATTATGGAATACTGAATTTAAAATTATGGATTATAAGAATATTCGATTGTGTTATGTCTTCTTAAATCTTTCTATCTTAGAACTTTCTTTGAATGATAGCTTTGTATTAAGTTCAGATTTGAGTTAAGTTGATTTGTTTGATTTTAGTGTTACTTTTTCTTTTTCATCTTTGATGATTTTTGTTCTCTAATAGCTTGTCTTACTACTCATTATCAGCTCAAGTGAGCTTGAATTGAATATTCTAAATCTAGATTGATTTTTGTTTGAGTTTGATTTGGTTCAAATTCGTCTCTGCTTCTAATGGGTAAAGTGATCTTAGGCTATAATTTAAACCATACACAAACCCCTTATTTGAACACATGATTGAAATAAAAGTTAAATATTAGCCAATGATTTGTCTAATTGGAGTCGAGCTAATTACAGCCATAGAACTTGGAAGCAAGTGGCTGTAATTTTGGTCTTGATTCGTAAGTCTGGATTATCCCCGAAATACCTTCAACCTCAATCATCCTTTCATTTTTCTTCAACCATATTCTTAGTTATATGACACCTTGTAATTTACCTTCTCCATTCGATTTTCAGTTTCATTTCTGACCTTCCATTAAAGGCTGTGTCATGTTCGGCAATATTTACAAAGAAAAGCTGACAGGCCTTTCATCACCTGTTGAGATCTTTTTTTCTGTGTGTAAAAGTTAGACATACAACAAGAGATAGAGAAGATGTCATTCAAAGGCACTCATCCCAAGTGCAAGGCCTGTGATAAGACTGTTTACTTTGCTGAAATGATAACAGCTGATGGAGTTCCTTACCATAAAACTTGTTTCAAATGCAGCCACTGCAATGGTGTTCTTCAGGTTTAACCTTAACTTGTAATGCTTTTCTTTGTTTCTCCTTTCTTGTTCTTTTTCCCAATGTTTTTGGAATCGGACCAGGGCATTGCCCCGTTCAAAGGGCCGGTCCAAGCAGTGATGATAATGGACGGGGGTGAGGTCAAATACCATAATCATCCTCATCATCCTCAAACGGACTTTTTCCCTTTCACACCCTGTCGTTGATATAGAGATAGCAGGAAATCTTCATCTCCTCCTCGAGGGAAAAATTCTTACCCCTTTTCTCTCTCCATCCCTGTATTTAAGGGTTTAGAAGGAAAGAGATGAACCAGGGAGGATATATTTATCCCCTTTCTTGTCTCGTCCTGACCGCATGAATTTTAGTTGTCCCTATCACTATTCAGAAAGAAGCGGGCTGCCGACTGATGACCTTGTGTCTCTACACTGTGGTTCTTGGTTCTGCACGAACCCTCTTTACTGATGGTTGTCAATGGATTTTAAAACACTGTTCTTTCTTTTTCACCTTTTTCAATCATGATTCTTGAAAATGTGTATTTGTGTTATAGATGGGTAGATATTCAGCCATTGAAGGAATCCTGTACTGCAAGCCTCATTTTGAGCAACTTTTCAAGGAGACTGGGAGTTTCACAAATAAATTTCAAGGTCAGAAAGAACTACCCTTGTTAATTTTACCATCACAGATCACATTTTCACCAATTCTTGTGTTCTTGGGCTAATACATCTGCTCCTTTTTTTAATGACTCTTCAGGTGCAAAAACCCCAAATCTGGTATTCAAATTCTGCCCCACTACTCCATATATGTTGTGTATACTAGCATTATTTAGCATTGATACAAACACATAATACGAGTACTAACATTGATAAGATTTGATTTGAGTCCGAATAAAGATGGGCTCGAGCTCAACTTTTTACGAAGTCCAGCTTGAACTGGCAACAAGGTCATCAAAAGAGTTGTTGGAGAGCACAGGAGAAAAAGAAAAATTATGGGAAGAGATTAAAAGTCATTGAAAAAAAATAAATTTGTCGAGGACCTTTACAGGATTTGAGCCACATCGGTTTGAACTCATGGAAAGTTCAAATTATTTAGGCTGACTTAGTTTTAGTTTGGAATCTTAATTCAACAATGATATATCAATGTTTGTACACATGTTTATATCTATTCGTGATAAATGTATTATTATTGTCAGGAGGTAAAAATATTAATGGCTTGAATCTGCAGACAAAAACTCCAAGCAAACTTTCCTTCAAGTTCTCTGGAACTCAAGACAAATGTACATTATGCAAGAAAACAGTGTACCCTCTTGAAAAGGTGAGTGTGGAAGGAGAAATATACCATAAGACATGCTTCAGGTGTTCTCACGGCGGTTGTTTTCTGACGCCTGCATCCTACGCCGCCTTGGACGGTGTCCTTTACTGCAATCACCACTATGCTCAGCTGTTCAAGGAGAAGGGCTCCTACTTTCATCTCAACAAATCTTCTTCCACCAAGAAAATGGACGTCCCTCCTGTACAAAACTCTGCAAAACCTGAATCTGATCCCGGACCAGAATCGGAATCACAACCAGAGCCGGCACAAGAAACAGAAGCTATTTAATCAAAACCATCTGAATTTTTATTTAATTGCCTCTCAATAAAACTCCATTCATGGAGATGGAATAATGATTTAATTTCCTTGTTATTTATTGAAAATTTTATTTATATCTGGTATTATTTATGGGGACCAACTATAGAAAAATGGTCCCTAAAGAAGTTTTGTATTTGATAATGCTTACCTTAGGGGACTTTTTTGGTGATTCGAACTTAATTCAGCTCAAACCCTCATGTTTTGTGATTATTCTGAATTCAAACAATTCCTTTTTTCTGATAATATTTTATTTTTTCAACCCTTTTTGTTTTGTGACGATTTTGTTTTTCTTATTTTGTTTAACAATTCCTATGAGATGAGTTTAATATGGATTTAAATTGAGTTTTAAAATGACCATTGTTGAAACCCAATTTGAAACTGAAATATTTGAGCCAAGATAAATAAATAAATAAATAAATTTCTTCCCCATATATATATTAATTATAAGCTCTTGGTTATGTGTGAACATGAGCTTCCAGGATGAAAATATAATAAGTTAAAGATGACAAACTATTGGGTTCGAATATAAATATAATATTATGCTTACTTCCTGAGATTTTCTGCATGAAATTCAAAGCCAATTTACAAGAAATCAATATCATTTCTTGTCTTCTTTCTTTTTTTCCTTGGCAGGGCCAACTGATACGATGTCTATTTTTCCAATTTTCTTCAGTTTCTTTTCTATGGCTATCATATCCATTTCTCCTGTAACAGTCAGCTTCTGATCCGTAGCATTAGCTGCAACTGAGTCTACTCCTGCATGCAGTTATATGTACGTAGAATTGAGAATATTAATAATAACACACCATGATAATTATTTATTTGTCTCTGACTAAGATTGAGTTGGTACCATAAATGTCCGCAACAGCTTCTAAGGCTTTCTGCTTTGTTTTTTCATCATTCATCGTCATGATCTTCACTACCACCTTCAGCTAAAACTAATCTCTTCTTACTATATATGAAAACAAATTAAAATAAGCTATCTGTAAGGAACATAGAGAGAGACCTGAGTATTGTACCTGTGCCATTTGGAGTGTATAGAAATCAAAATGAACAAAAGGAAATCAAGGTCAAAGAAGTTGCTAAGTAACATGTATGACGGGGAGATGTAAGAAGTGAAAAGAAGGGGATGAATATTTATATGTGCTAGTGTTTGTTGGTAGGAGTGGACTCGACCATCCTAGAGGCCGTTGACAGGATGAATAGTTTCATACGAATAATGAACAATGTTACCAACTACAGCAACAATGTCTTAGGATAAACAAAGGAGTCGATTTTAAATCAAATTATCGAGCTGAAGCTGATCTGAGAAAGCTAGTATCGGATAAACTCCCATTTGTTAGCGATTTGGCCCTGATCGTATGCCCATCATAGTCAAGGCTGGTGGCCACTACTTGCAGGTGCCTTTTATTTATTGTATGCTCAAACATACAGATTCTTCGGTGAAGAAGGAAATAATGCATTCCAGTTCTTCAAGAATTTTTCATCGTTCACTATCTTTTGACACAAGCAACATCATTTTTATTTTCAATTGTCAATGGTTTTTTTTAATGGTTGTTTTATCACATCAATATCAAATTATAGATTACCCATCTGATCTTATGTTTATCCCTTGTGTAATACTATTTACCAATTTGAATGAATTTAAATTTGAATTAGACATTTTATACTTGAATTAACCAGGAATGGAATCTAAACAAGAAATCAAATTCATTTCAAATTTAGAAAAAACAGTTCAAAATTAAACTTGATTGGCTCAATTGACAATAAGCTTGGCAGAGAAGCCATCAGAAAACCATTTAAAAAGAAGGGTTATTGGATATAAAGAATAATCATCAGAGAAAAAACCAGAAAAGATAAAAAGTTGTCAAGAAAGATCAATTTGCCAACGAGTTCTCGACGATTAGCTCGACTCAATCTCAGGCTATGACTTCCCCTGCCCAAACTCGATTTAGATTGTAACCAACCCTATCTATTATGAGTAAATAGTGAATGGCTTACATTGTTTACCAGGAAAAATGAATTAATATATATTAATGATAAAACTTCACATACATCATGACCAGGTATAAACCAAAGAAAAAAGATTACGATAACAGCATGAATAAGACACTGAAGAACAATTACCCATGGAAACTACAAGGTAAGCCTGTATAAGATTTGTACAATTTGATTTATTCACTCTGATAGAACCGCCACGTCTGTGTTTGTTTTTGTTCTTTGAGAGGGCATGCATGCACAGCTGCTACAACTATTTGTTGTATGTTGATTTCAGGGTAAAACAAGGAAACATTTATTAGCTCTTCTTGGCATTCCTGAGGTTCCTTACAGTCATCACAAGCTGTTGTCTTTCACCTTCTACCTCAGCAAACTTGACACTTATCTCTGAATATCTCTCTTGCATTTCCTTCAGCTCGCTTTCCATAGCTTTATTTTTATCTTTCAGAGTTGCTAATTCGATTAACATATCATCTGGGTTGCTGTTTATTCCATTTATGGTACAGGGGTTGAGTTCTCTCGCTGATAAATTATCATTGTTGCTGAGAACAACAGTAATGATCAGTATTTTACCAGAAAAAGGTAGAACTAGTTTTGTTATCATGCTATCAAAAGGGGTTTATAGAAAACAATTTTCATTACTCAAAGTCCATACCTATTGACTGGTGGCCTGATATATCCATTTTCTTTGATCAGGCATGATGAAGTGCTAAGAACTTCGGCTGAGCTTTTGATTTCTTCAGTTACCTGTGTCACAAGATCAAACATTACAGAAATTAAGGTGGAATTTTCACTTTGTAGCATTAATAAAGCATGTATGAGAAGTTCTACTTCAAAATAAACTCAAGACTTTGGAGATGTTCAGTTGAAAATAATCCAATACATTTATCAGAAAGGACATTGCTAAATGCACAGGATATGAAGATTTAGACAAGCGCTCAAATCATGACAAAAATACCTGAATAGGTTAAACATATTTTATCATAATTTAATGTTAATACGATATTATGAGTACATTTTGATGTATGTTCCTCAAAGAGCATACAGTGATTGCAAATTTGCAATCACCCTTAAATTTTCTGTGTCATGCACATATGCATGCCTCTGAAGCATGAAATGATTTATGAAGTTGCCAACCTTTTCAAATGATAATTTACAGAAACTGCTATTCTGATTGAACTCTTCCACTCTGGACTCCAATTCTTCAATCTTGTTCCTAAGATCCTTTTCTTTCTCTAAAAATGAATTTGTTGAGGTCTCCAAAGCAGTCTCCTTTAACTTTATTTGTTCCTGCCAAACAAAGTAATTATGAGTAACCAGTTCACTATTCGCATCACAATTATAGTAAAAAGTGAAGAAACATATTTGAAGAGGTTGTGCAAGTATGTGCAGCAATGCCAGGATCATCTATTTGTAGTGATAAACCATTGATACACCCACATAAATTTTGCAGTCAAGAGAAACACATTCAACTAAAATATTCAGATTCATACACTATTTTGAGTAGCACGTTTACCTCAAGTATTTTTATCTTTTCTCTCAAACTGGCAACCTCCTTAGATCCTTGAGCTACTGGAACAGGTTTATTGTTTCTTAGAGCACTTCTTGTTCCATCAGAAACTGATCCTCTTCTGTTGCCATCCCTCACTTTCTTCTCTAGAATGGTGAATGCATCTTCCTTCTTCTTAAGGTCAACCTTTAACTGAAATACCTGCTTTCTAAGTTTTTCTTTCTCTAAGTCATCCTCAATCAACGAATGTTTCAAGTCATTACACTGAGACTTGTGCAGTTCGAGCTCTGATTTTAAGAGTTGAAATTCTGCCTCTTTTTCATCCTTGAGAAGCCTTACTCTTAGTAGCTCCTCCTGCGACTTCTCTGCTTCTTCCTTCACTAAAGCAATTTTACTTACCAGTTCATGTCTCTCCATATTCCCTTCTTGTAAAAGCAGCTCACTTTCCTTAACTGATGTCTTCATTTCTTCCAGTTCAATTCTCAAACTTTCTTTCTGTTCCACTATTTCTGAGAGAAGATCATTATTTGCCCTGAGTTTTTCCATCTCAGATTTAAACTGTAGAATCTCCATGGAGAGAGTCCCACAAACTTCTTCCTCATGTTTCTTTTGATATTCAAGCTGCTTGGTTATATGATCAATGTCCTCCAACAGCTGCTCTATCTGCTCTGTTTTCTTATTCAACTGGTCAGAAAGTTGACAGAGTTTTGTCTCATAATCATCTCTAGCTAACAGAAGCTCTTCTCGTGCATTCTTGAGCATTTCTTCAAGTAGGCTTTTCTGCATGCGCAATTCACTGGCTTCTGCAATGGCTTTCATAGACACCTTCTCATTTGCATCAAACATAGAGGCCAGTTGTGCAGAAAGCCTTCTAAATTCTTCCTGTAGCCTTTCAGCGGTGGTAGCATTTTTCAATCTTGTCTTTCTCAAGGCTTCCTCTGCTTGAATTGCTCTTTTCTCCTGCTCAACTTTGGCATGTGTCACAGCTTCCAGATCAGCTTCGTAGGCTAGTCCCTGCTTCTCCAAGTCTTCCTCCAAGTCCTTGATATGGGCTTCAAGTTCCTTTATGGTGGCCAAAGAATCAGAGAATTCTATTGATTGCTTCTTGAGTTCACTCTCCAAATTCTCAATATGGGTTTCAAGTTCACTTATATTAGCAAACGAAGAAGAGCATTCGTACTGCATTTTCAGTTGTTCTTGCAGCTGACTTTGCTCTAATTTATATGACATGTCATGATTTTCTTGCTTCAGTATCTCATAATCAAGGGCAAGCTGCTCCACTTGCATCTCCAGTTCATCTTTATCTCTTCTATTTATCTCTATTTCACTGCAGAGGTCCATTACTTTTTGTCCCAGCAGGTATGTCTCCCTGGCATCACTGTGTCCCTTAACCAGCTCTTCCAAAGCCTTTTGATCTTCGTCATCATCACTCTCACTCCTAAAGATGCTTCCCCTCAACTCTACCACATTCTCATGGGATCCTGACTTTTTAGAAAGATTGGATATCTCCATGTTCTTCTGCTCCAACATTTCATCTAGGTCTTTTACAGCAAGCATTAACTCAGAATTTGATTCCTGTGTCTTCTCTAGTTGTATCCGTAGATTTGCATTGAGTTCCTTCTCATATTGCAGTTCTTGTCTGATTACTTCAATAAGAACCCATGGATCTCTGCCCTCAAACTGCAACTTGTTTTTAATTTTAGCTTCATCCATACGCTTTTGAAAAGTCTTCAGTCTCTCACATTCCGCCATGAGTAGATGTCTCTCCTCTTTCAGTCTGACAACTTCCCTGGATAGATCCTGCCCCCTTTTACTTTCTTTCACAATTTGCTTTCTCAATGCCTGTAATTCCAACTCTGACAAATCCGCCTGCCTTGTCAAAGCAGCATGCTCAGACTTGAGTTTTTCAATCTCACTATCTGACACCTGTTGAGACCTTTCTCTTAAAAAAGTGTCTTGAAAACCACTTGTAGAGTCATCAGTACTTATTCCATGATCTGAACTGACTGACCACTCTGATTGTGATCTCTGATGCTCTTCACAAACTGTTTGGTTATTTTCTGTTGGTTTATTTGACACTACAGTGTGGCTCAGGGATGATAGAAAGCTATTAGGGGTCTGGTCTTGTGGGGTATTGAACCCAGAACCACTCTCAGAACTTGACAATGTAGTGTCAGATCCACTAGAAGCTCTTAAGTTACCATTCAATTCTGTATTGAGAACACTTTTACTTGGAAGTTTATCCTGTGACACAAAGAAAAACACAGAAGAAATATACTTCTATCAATCTTTTGCGTCAGAAAATATAAGGGGAAAATAGTGCTAGTTCCCAAGAAACAAAACTATCTAATTGTCAGAAATTTCAAATCCCACAACCACCAATCTACCTTGTCTTCCAAACACCCAACACATTGTTCCTTATGGAAAAGCATGTGTTACAAAATAAATAAAAGAATAAAAGAGCAAAATCATATCCTTAGATTGCACAAGATGAGATCTCACTTTTGCAGAATTGCTGTTATTGTTTTCCTCAGCTTCACTACTACTTATTTGGTTCCTCAGCTTCACGCTTGCTTCTTCACGTTCTTCTGTTTCTCTGAATAAGTCCTCAACAAGACCAAATTTGCAATCATAATCTATAAACAACTTATGGTAGTAAACAATGTAAATATCAAATTCAGTTTACCTTTGATCGAGATTTTCTTGAACCCTTTGTATTGAGACCTATCAAAGGAAAAAGGCAGAGTTCAGTTTTGCACTTTGCTCAACATTGCATATTTGCAACATTAACATTCAACTGTAATGGCAAGCAAAGGTCACATGACAACTTTTGCAAAAGTTCCAAGGCTATCTCCTGTGAATGACATAACTATGAGAGAGAGAATACTAACATGCAAAACTGCTTTAAACCGTGAGTTCTTTAAGGGAAGGGAAACAGTAGAAACTTTAGTTGCCTCGGCATATTCAGCAAAATCGATCGAAACTTCCCCAAGAAAACCAGCTTTTGACGATCCCTACAACAACAGACAATACCAAATCTCATAAACAAACGCTTGATAAAAAATTATACAATAAAACATAGAAATTTGGCAACATTTCTTACAGTTGAGAAAATGAAATGGTATATTTTTCCACCAATCTTCCCAGTTTTGAGCTCCCTAGTAAATTTCACAGTCTCATACATAGGATTTCGCCATCGACAACATTCATTGTCGATTATAGCCTTCTCTGATCTTACCGTTGGCTTTCCTACATCCCCAGGAACCACAGATATCATCAATGCAGTTTCCCCCAACAATGCCACCTGTTTATTCAAGAAACCACATTTAATCATTACTTTGATCAATTTAACATATTACATAAATCAAAATTTTATATTTTTTCTTTCCCATTCTTCATTCACACTCCATTGAATTGCCATTCTAACCCATCAAAAGAAAAAGGAAACAACATTGACACTCTCCTTTTTCAGAGTCGCTTTCTTCTCTTTTTTTTTTCCTTTTAAATGCCAGCAAAATAACAATTATCCGAATTTCTTTTCTTTCGCCACATTTTCTCAGAAACCAACCAGAACCCAATTCAACTCAACTGATCCCCATTATCATTATTTAAAAAAAAAAAAATCATCTTCAACAAGCTCCAAAGCTGAAACCAAAAACATACAATAACATTAACAGGTTCGGAAAACAAAAATTTGGCCGTTAAGAAGCATGTTACCTCAGTTGCATGAAACTGCAACTTGAAGACAGCTTTGACCCTATTCTTGTCAGACCTCCATCTAGCTAACATCTTATCCGGAGCTCCACCGTGACACCCCAAAACTCACAGGAGCTCCGGAAAAACTCGCCGGAAAGCCACCATTTACAGAACCATTTGATCAAATGCTCACTACCCAGAACAATCAAGCACTAATCACAGTACAAAAAAGACAATGTAGCGGTTGAAAGTGGCAGGAAAGAAACTAGAATCTGAACTCGGAGAGCGAGCCAGAGCCAGAGGGTCAAAGAGTAGGAAATATAGAAGATAACAAAGAAGCAGATCTAGAGAGAAAAGCTCTCGTATGCAACGGCAGCGTTTTACAGAAGCTGACACGTGTTTTTATTTTATTTTATTTTACTTTTAAAACAAAAAAAACATATAATTTGAAGAAGAAGCTTCTGAGGGAACAGTGAATGTCCGCTCCCGATTTGACCTGTATACCCTTCCAACATAGCCTCCTATGATGCTCAAATGTGGACCTACCGTGAAGGGCAAAATCGGAAAAAAATTTGATCACCAGTCCTGTTATTTTATATATATATTAATTATCAGAACACATTGATAATATCTCGAAAATGGGCTCGAATTTTTGGAGGAGAATGTTGCCATATAATTGTGAAATCGTGTAAGAGTAGAGTCTGCAACTGCCAAACCTAACTCTCCTCGTCAAAAAGTGTTGGAGGGTCCTTTGTAACGTTTATAGTTATACAAGGTAGCTGGGTGGTCTGGTGTGGTGTGGCTGGACCCAGAACTTTATGGCTACCGTCCTTTTCTTCCTCTTCTTCTGTGTTTACGTATTTTTGGAACCCAGGTACATGCAGCCTGCAGAGCCATGATGAATGGCTTCTGCTTGGACAAATAAATTCATGTGTTTCTTTCTGGGGCCTCGCCACCGACAGTGCAGGTTACTGGCCTGTCCAATCTCTTCATGGCTCAGGACCAGCAGCAACTTGATCTGTCAAAACCACCATTATAGCCATTCTCATGTACCAATATTAAGCAATGAATGATAACATCTCTGGACCAGCGCCAAAGGGGTAGCTTGAGACTAACTGGGCACCCAAACAATATGAAAACAAGTTAATTATTGACTCGTTCGATTTAAATTCGAATTTAAATTCGAAAAGTGTGTATTGAATCTAGTCCTAAGTATTTACATGCATTGTCTAGAATTCTTCAAAGAAATGGGATTACAACAAATTCTAGTCTAAGCCAAAAGATAGGAACTCTTTTTCATAACACCAACTTTTTAAGCGTTTTGAAGGAACAAATTAGGGTAATTATTTTAATTAGACTTGTCAACAAAATAAACCCTAATTTTGGTAAACAAACATGTTGATGGTATTGAAGATCAAGTCTGAGTTGGAGACAAGACAAGCCTCCTTCACGGAAGGAAAAGTAGGAACCATAAAGATGTTGATGCTTTTTAATTGAAATTTTTATGTTTTGCGTGTGAAATTTAGAGAGGAACAAGATGGTCCTCTCCAACCTAGCCACCCAACCTGGTTTTGAGAGTGACCCTCAATCCAATTCTTCACTAAATTCCATTTTCAAGCTCATTGGTTCACATCTTAACCACATTTATGTATTATTCAAATTGTAGAAGCAGCCCTTTTGAGGCTTCTAATTTTGCCATCATACAAAATAATATTAAAGGATTTTCTAAAGAGCCCAGGTTCGACTTGATGCAAATAAATTTGAATGCATGTAGAGATGGATTCAATCCGATTCTATAGTGTTCAGTTCGAGCTCATTTCAGTTATTATACTAGAATTGACAGGCTATAGAGGGAGAGGGATCCATGGGTTTTCTTTTGTTCACGTGAAGATAGGTTGCTTGTAATTTACTCTTTAACTTTTCTTTAAGATGATAGAATCCAAAATAAGGCTGAAAATGTGGTTAAGTTGGGACAGAAAATAGAAAAGATCACAAAGAAGAAGATAGAAAGGAAAAAAGAGAGTTGAAATTGAATGATGAGCACACATGAGAGACAACAAAAGGTGCTCACGTGAAGGTGGTCGACCCCATGCATGGAGGCCGCAGCAACAACACACCGAACTTTATGAAGGGTCCCAAATCACATGAACGGAAATGGAGTGGATTTAACCTCACTTGAGTTCCAACTTATTCAATCTGATATACAGTGTAATTAAAATATCATCAATAAAACAATTCCAACTTAACTCAAAATTATATAATTCAGATTGAATTATAAATTCAGTTTGACCTAATTCAGATTGAATTTATCTCTTAATGGAACTTGACAAAGATGATCTTGCTTTGTTCCATTTTTCTCATTTCGAGCAAACTCGTCGTATGTCTTCTTTAGTTAATAAAAATCGCAATTATAATAGTTGCAAAAATACCATATATTTGTATTAAATACAAAGAAAAATACACGTTTAAGTGTAATACAAGGAACCTCGAATAAAGAGTCAATGAATTATAATGGGAGGTCAAGCTTTGAGTAACAAGGAGTCTCAGTCAGTGAAAGAGTGAGGAAATCTAGAGAGTGAGTTGGAGGGGTCGTTGAACGAAGAGATGAATATGCATCGGGTGGTATGGTATGTAAAAGTGTTAGTGATTGAACTAATTTAGATAGGATTCACCCTGATTTTAAGCGAGCCCATAAGGGTGTCTATAGGGCTTGTTGATTCTGGCCCTCGATAATCTTGAAGGGGGGTTTTGAATTTTGTATTCACTTAAGCTTGGCCCAAACCGGCACAAGCCACGTGCAAGCCCAAACAGAATGCCCCAGATTGCTAGTCAAAGAATCGAACTAAGGAATATTTTTATCCAACAGGGCAAGTTTGGACCGTGATTTTTTATGCAAGTATTCCAATTTAAATTCGAACTCAAACTCGGATTAAGAGTTTGAGTTTTTTTAGATGGGATTTTAAGTAAAAAAATTTTCAATTTCAATCTAATTTAAATTTGAGATTTTGCTTGATACTTTAACTTAAAACCTCTTTTAATAATGTTATTTATTTCATTGATGATATTGATTATTTTACTGTAATATGTAATTAGACATAGAATTAAGTTGAATCAAACACAAATAGATATATTTTTGTGTTCGATTTGCTTGTTCATGGGTGGTATTCATGTTCGGCTTATGTTCATTAGATTCGATTAGTTGAATATTTGAGTTTGTGTTTGTAACCAGTGTTTGCACTCAAGTTTAGTTTGATTTTATTCATAATTGTGAAAACGAATGTGAACATATCTGTGTATGTGGAATTCAAATATGTTCGTTTAGCATAAAGGAAATTTTTTTTTCTCTTTTTCAATTTATTAATACGAAAAACAACATCGTTTTATTTATTCAATAAAACAATATTATTTTTTTGGTATACAAATTAAATACAAATATATAAACTGTTCGTATAAACTATTTGTATTTGCTTGCCAAGAAATCTAAGGTTTATATTCAATTTGCTTGTTCGTGGATGCTGCTCATGACCGGCTCGTGTTCATCAAACATGACTAATTGGACTTTTGAGTATGTGTTTGTTGGCAATAATTATACTTAGATTTGGTTCGATTTTATTTATCATTATGAAAAAGAATGTGAACCTATTTGTGTCCATTGAATTTGAATATGCTCATTTAGCATAAAGGAATTTTTTTCTTTTCAATATGTTGATACGTAAAACGATATCATTTTTTTTTGTACACAAATTGAATACAAATATATAAGCTATTCGTATTAGTATTTGTATTTGTTTGCCAAGATATCTAAGGTCCATAGTTGCATTCGGGTTTGCCCACTGTTAGTTCAAATAACATTTGTCAAAACCGAACATGAATACAAGCACAAACATGATTATTCATATCCAACCCTACCTCTAACGACATTATAATCAATTTTAATCAATCATTTTAAGCCGAACTTAAGACAATTAATATTTAGGCTCGATTCGATTTTAATCCTAATTAATTGGTAGATCATGAAGTGACTTTTTTATATTCGAACCACTGTTATATTAAATCCAACCTAACATTCAATGGCTATATAATCAACATTCAATAATTGAAACAGTCACATTAAAGTGTTGATGATAGATCACGACGAAAAAATAAAATTGCAGATTAGCCGTGAAGAACATCTGATGCTAATTCAATGCTGAGAAGATAAACTACTAAATAAATATATTATCCGATGTTAATTAACATCAGATTAGAATCAGATAATAATCTAATATTAATTAGCATAAGTATAGATTAGCATTATAATTAATGGTTGTTAACTGGATTTTAGCCAGCCTAATTAGCATTAGTACGCAGGCTCTTGGCCGGCAACCATTTCCTACTTTCTTCATACACACTTTTCTCCCTTTGATTAATTAATAGACCATCAATATTCCCTTCACACGCACCAATCTCTCCATGTATTTTCTTCTTCTTCTTCTTGTTCTCTCTCTCTCTCTCTCTCTCTCTATATATATATATATTCTCAAGACTGGAACAATAATATGCATTAGAATGAGGCAAGCTGGAACATATTCAGGATTAGTCTCTGCAAGCATGTCAGGGAGACTGGGGCCTCACTCATTGCCCTTGGCGAGGATCAAGAAGATCATGAAGAAGTCAGGCTCAGGCGATGAGGTAAAGATGATTTCTGGGGAGGCTGCGATTGTGTTCTCCAAAGCTTGTGAGCTTTTCATTCAAGAGCTGACTAAAAGGTCTTGGATGGTGGCCATGCAAGGCAAGAGAAGGACGCTTCTCAAAGAGAACGTTGCTTCTGCTGTTATGGCTACTGATATCTTTGATTTTCTTGTCAACTTAGTTTCTGATAACTCCAATAATCCTCTTCTTGCCCAAATCCCGTTGGAAGAAATCGAAACATTTCCCTCATGAACCCTGGCCCTGATAACTCATGAGCACTAATCAAGACACTGTATTTTTCTCGTTTTGATAAAATAAGATGATGAAATCCCATGTTTTATTTGATTAAATATCAAAAGTAATATTTAAAACAACGAACTTGATCGGAGTCAGTCAATTATATCACGCTGACAAGCAACTGAATATTAAATTTTCACATGGTGGTGGCGAATGAGGCTTCTTCTCCTTGTCTAGTAATTTTCTTTTACCTGATTCTGACATCGTCTCCGACCTTTTCCGGGCTATGGCGGTCGCCTTTTTCTCACTTCTCCGACGTGTAACATACTCTTCGGGAATGAATACATCCATTAATTATACTTATTCCCGAACCGAGGAAAGAAAACTTGATTTGGTGAGTGGGAAATGCGTCTAGAAATCAGTTTTATAGGAGACGAAAGAGAAGAAACCATGGGCGTCTGGTACCAAGTTTTTCTGTAAACAAGCTACGTTGTTATCAATGAGCATGCAAGCAATTGGTTTCGAAGAAGTTTTTGACCCTTGCATTGCGTTTTGTTTTGTGTAAACGTATGGAAAGAGAGAACTGACAGAAGGAGCAGTCATTTTTTCACTTGACAAGTGTGTGAAGTGAAGCTGATATCAGATTCAGGTTTCATTTGTATACTCTGCAAGCTTCTGTCCCCAAAAGGATACTCTTTTCTGTAATCTGTCCAAAATATACGAGGAATTTGAGGGCTCCCATTGGATTTCATGCTTTTCGTAAGCTGGAAGTTCGATCCTAGATGTTCATTTACAGTGGGCTGCTTGCGTGTTTCAAAATTGCAATGTCTAAATTTTAATCAATCATGCTCTTAATCAACATTACTTGGACTTTCCCTGAGGTCTGGACGCCAACCGAGCAGACTTGACCTCGAAATCTAGCTCTATTTAATTTTATTCAATTTGAATTTATCTAATTTGAGTTTAAGATAACAAATTCGGTTTAATTTTTAAACTGAATTGAATTCAAATTAAAAAAAAATTCGATTTGATCTAGCTTGCAAGTCAAATGAATGATTCAATTTTGTTTCGAATTTAACTTATAATTTGATTCGAATTATATCAAATGATTATTAAAATGATATTATTTTGTTCAACATTAAATAAAAATAACGTTATTTTATCAATGAATTATGAATTTACACCAAAAATCTGAGTCACGGATTCAACTTATAAATTTGAGCTAAAATCAAATCGAATTATTTTTATATGAACTAAACTTAAATCACCATCAATTTTTACTCGACAAACTAACACCAAATTATTTTTTATTCAATTTGAACTCGAGTCAAGAGGTGTGTGGGCTCAATTCAGCTTGAATCCACCCTTGCATACCCTTCAAAGATTCAAAATCTAATTTAGGCATGAAATCTCAAGTGGAGGATCAGCAAGTGGATCTTGAGATCAACGTCCCCTCAAATCGTCATACTATAACTTATCTTGTCGACGATTCTTCTTTTCTTCTCTAATCTCGAGCTAATCTTGAATTAGGTCTTTTTCGAGTTATCATGATTGAATGCATTCCTAAATTTTCATTAGGCCGAATTAAAGTGGGCTGGACTCGATTGTAAGAGGCCCAAAATCTAATGCCAAGTATGTTGTCTTAGATGTAGAAGGCCCAAATCCATTCCCAAAGTGTCTGAAATCTAATGTAGTATTTGTGTTCTACATCAAGCTCATGACAGACATTTTAGTGTTAATTTTCTCCATTTTCTGTGCTTGTTTCTGTTCTGAATGGGTGGATTCCATCCAAAATGTTAGAGTGGTTTGTGCAATTTTTCGCATTTTGCCGATGATTCAAAAGGAGACGAGCTCGATTAATGAGCTAACCATTATAGATTCAAGTCGTTCTTGAGTTGGTTTTGTTTGGTTTCAGTTCGAAGCCACCACTATGTTGAGCATTCTTCTATTTGTACAAAAGAAGAACATATTATTTATAAATACAGAACTTGTACACAGTATAAATCACAGCAAAGATACAGCAAAAACTCCCCACAATAATTCAGCAGAAGCCTCCTTATTCACCATTAAAGCACAAACACAATACAACCAAAGAGAAAACAAGGAAAAAAATTCCAAGTAAACATGTTCAAGGCCAAGCTGATAGCCAATTTAAGAACTCTAGATCCTCTCAATTCTCCTCTGCCTCTTCCTCATGCTCCTCTTCATCCACTGCCACAGCCTCCTGATATTGCTGATACTCTGATACCAAGTCATTCATATTACTCTCAGCTTCTGTAAATTCCATCTCATCCATGCCCTCTCCTGTGTACCAATGCAAAAACGCCTTCCTCCTGAACATAACTGTAAACTGCTCCGAAACACGCCTGAACATTTCCTGGATAGATGTGGAATTTCCCATGAATGTTGAAGAGATAGAAAACCCAGTTGGGGGAATGTCACAGACACTTGATTTGACATTGTTGGGGATCCATTCAACAAAATATGACGAATTTTTATTCTGTATATTGATCATTTGCTCATCAACTTCCTTGGTACTCATTTTGCCTCTGAACATTGCTGAGGCAGTCAAATACCTTCCATGGCGAGGGTCGGCCGCACACATCATGTTTTTAGCATCCCACATTTGCTGAGTGAGTTCAGGAATTGTTAAGGCACGGTACTGTTGTGAGCCAAGAGATGTTAAGGGCGCAAAACCCACCATGAAAAAGTGCAGGCGAGGGAACGGGATTAGATTTACAGCTAATTTTCGAAGATCCGAGTTGAGTTGACCGGGGAAGCGAAGGCAGCATGTCACTCCACTCATTGTTGTTGAGATCAAATGGTTTAGGTCACCAACTACACAATCAAAAAATTTTCTCATGTAAAATCAGATAATTGAATAGTCTAATGTTTTAGAAGGGAGACCAAAGATGTGAATTAAACTTACAGCTGGGATTTGCAAGCTTCAAAGTTCGGAAGCAGATGTCATAGAGAGCTTCATTGTCAAGTACCATACACTCATCAGCATTTTCTACTAGCTGGTGCACAGAGAGAGTGGCATTGTAAGGTTCAACCACAGTATCAGAGACTTTAGGTGAAGGAAAGACTGAGAAAGTCAGCAACATTCGATCAGGATATTCCTCTCTGATCTTTGATATCAGTAAAGTTCCCATTCCTGAACCAGTCCCACCTCCCAGAGAATGGCAAATCTGGAAACCTAAACATCCATGAACAACATATAATTACTTAGTATGCACACAACATTTGATTGCAGACTTGGAAATGGCAATATGCATGGAAGGAAGAAGTAAAGTAACCTACCTTGTAAGCAATCACAATTCTCAGCCTCCTTACGAATAACGTCAAGAACTGAGTCGACGAGTTCAGCTCCTTCTGTGTAATGGCCCTTAGCCCAGTTGTTTCCAGCTCCACTTTGTCCAAAAACAAAATTATCAGGTCTAAAGATCTGACCATAAGGTGCTGTACGTAGGCTGTCCATGGTGCCTGGTTCAAGGTCCACTAACACTGCTCTGGGGACATAACGTCCACCACTTGCTTCATTGTAGTAAACATTAACCCTCTCAAGTTGAACATGGGAATTGCCAATGTAATTGCCAGTGGCACCAATGCCATGTTCATCACACACAACTTCCCAAAACTTGCCACCGATTTGGTTGCCACATTGACCAGCTTGAATGTGAAGAATTTCTCTCATCTTGCTATTGGGTACTGAATCTGAAAGTGGGCAATTTTATAACTAAGAGATGAGAGTATGTGAACTAAATTCAGATGAAGATATATATAGAGAAGAGAGGTAAGAGAGCAAAGAAGATGAGGTGGGGGTGGTGTTTTGGAGGATGGAATTTATGAAAAGACGAAAATATTATTTGTTTTTATTGAAATTAAATAATAGTTTAATTTTCAAAACATTTATAAGTTTTTTTTATCTATTTTTAAATTATAAAAAATCGTTAATGAGATTGGAGTCTTGTTGTTGCATTCAAATGACTATTCCTCTTCCATTATTATCACTCTTGCATAACCACTACTTTTAATCTGAATCTACCAGATTTTTTTTAGATTTGTCGTTTTTAGCCTAAACTTGTTACTCATCTTCATTTTTCTTTTTTTTTTCTTTTCGCCCAAATCTACTCAAATCTTTTTCTCTTCCCCCACCGAGCAAGTCCAAAATGCCTTTTTCTCTCTAAATCGCCTCTCTCCTTCCGCTCCTTTTTCTCCTCTCCGTTTCCCTCAATTTCCTCAACTCCTGGAATCATCAACTCCTATCTCCTTTTTGTGTCCTCTTTTTTCGTGAATGTCTTGTCCACCTTAGTAGAATTTATCATCACCACGACTTTCTCACCCTCTCTGAACATTGCCATGCCCAAAAGGAGCAATAGTCTTCTCTTCTCTAAAATGATCCAAACGAAGCTAATGAATGAGAAAGAAGCCAAAAAAAAAAAGAAAAAATGAAAATAGTCATTCGGCTTTTTTTTTTTTAATGAACAAAGAAAGAAATATGAATAAATAATGACATGTGTCTTTGTTTGGAGGAAGACACATCAAGTCCAGCAAGAGTAGTGAGCTGGACATGAATTGAGACAAGAAGATGTATGCCACTTGCTTTGGTCTCAGTCGGTCTTAAATGACCAACCTCTGCATCTTCCAAAGTGATATCCCAACTGTCCAGAATTTGCCCTGTTCATTATTTGGTTTGCTTGTAGGATTGGATTCGATTTTAGTTGCTCAATTTCAAATAAAATAAATTGAATTCAATTAAAAAATTAAGCTCGTTTGTCATAAAATGATTCAAATTTAAGCCAATACAGACCAAATTTAAAGTAAAATTATATAAACTGAATTTAAATCACAACTTATTAATTTCAAATTAACTTTTTTAGATTTAATCTGTATCAGCTCTTTTAACATTCAACCAAATTGTATGTATTTGGTTCTTAACATGAAAATTGTGAAGCGTTTTTTATTATAACAAATAGAGTTAAATTCGAATTAAGCTAATCGAGCGTAAATGTGAGCTTGTATTAAACAAGCTAAGTTGAAGCCAAATATTTGAATCATTTGCATAAAATAAGATAAGTTTAAATTAATTTGAGATGAATTTAAAGTAAAATTGTTTTGTTGACCAAATCTGAATTGAATTTGATTTGAGCTAATTGAAATAATTGGTTGGGACTAATCAATTATTGAAGGCATGAGAATCCTGTCAGCCTGTCTTCCAAATAAGTGTTGTTTATAGAAGGCCAAAGGACTATTTCCCACCCATAGTTTGAGGCGGGACAAAGTCCTACCTGCAGATTTTCAAAAATTTGGTCTTCCATCTTTGAAAATAATTTAATATTAAATAAAATAGAAAACAATAACATTCTAGTGGTAATTTTGTCATTTTATGATTAAAATTTTATAAAATAATAAAATAAATTTTATATAAATTTAAAAAATATTAAAAATTTTAAAAAATAAACTGGCCACAATAGCCGATGCCGACAGCGGTGGTCGTTGATAACCGCACTAGATGACCGTCTCTGGCCACCTGGTTCCAGGTGAGGCCAGATTTGGCCTCCCCGTTCTGTGGAGGCGGCCAGATCAGCCGCCTCCTGTTTTGGAGGAGGCGACCAGATCTGGCCATCTCGACCAGATTTGGCCACCGAAAACGGTCGAAGAAGGTCGGTATTGGTCTCAGCGATCGTTTTCGACCATGTTTGTCGGGGGAGGAGGCCAGATCTGGCCTCCCTTGGAACCAGATGGCCGGAGACGGTTACCTGGTGCGGTTATCAACGGGCACCGCCGTCGGCATCGGCAGCTGTGGCCAGTTTATTTTTTAAAAATTTTTAAAATTTTTAATATATTTTTTAATTTTTTTATATTTAAAAATTATTTTATAATTTTATTATAAATTTTTATTTATTAAAGGGCATTTTAGTCATTTCATTTGAAAAATTATAAAATATGTTTGAATTTTGGTCCAAGGGTAGGAGACCGGGTTTTTGAAAACTTGCGAGTGAGACTTTGTCCCCGCCTCAAGCTATGGGTGGGAAATAGTCCTTTGGCCTTTATAGAACTAGTAAGGGAATGTAAGGAATTTTGCAAAGATACCATTAGGGTACAAGTTCAATCCTCTTTTAGTTGAAAGGAGTGGATTCGAGTCAAACTGATTGAAGTTTGGTTATCAGTTCAACTCATTTGAGTTTAAAATAAGTGACTATAAAGGTTAAGCTCCAGCTATTGGTATGCATTACTATCAAGCTCAAGTTATGAGAGTGTTCAACTCAATATATTTGCAAATAGGTCAAGTATATAGACAAAACGTCACTCTGGCCAATTCAAAATGATATCTCTTGTGTCAATATTATATTATATAAGCAACCAGAGCTGAATTCAAACCAAATTTGTTTTAGTATAAATTTGAATTTAAATTCAGTTCGAATAAATTTGAAATGAGCTTCATTCAAGTGAGTTCTAACTTAAACTTGAATGATGTTTGACTCATCAAACGCATACACTTTAAAAAATTTTAATTTGAATAAATTAAAATGATATTATTTTAACCAATATACATTAAATCAATATCATTATCGTGACTTATCTTAAATAACTCGTTAAAAAGTTGGAAGGTTGTTAAGAAGCTTGGCTTAGCTCATCTTGTCAAGTCTTGAACTCGAGCTCGAACTCAGGCTCGGGTTTGATTCTTTATTAGTCAAACCGAACTCAAGTTTGCCTTAGTTCGAATCCAATTCTATAAACAATGCAAAACAACTCGAGTTGTATCTACAATACCAAACCCACATAAACCAAGCTTGATCATCATCTAACATATTGAGTTTGAGCACAAGCCTATGTTTTTCAAAACTCAACAAACTTGAACTCAACTCCCCTTATGTCAAATTAATCTTTAGCTCAAATACATCCTTACTTCTACATTCTGTATTATTTGAGGTTAGATTCGAATCAAACTTGAAAAGAGCTCAACTCTAGCGAGCTCAAGCTCAAAATTACAATTTTCAAATTATCGAGCTTAAGTTTTAAAGGTGTTTGGCTCGTTAAGCTTGTGAGCTTAGAAAAATTCAGTTTGAATTGATTAAAACAATATCATTTTAACCTATACGCATCAAAACAATGCTTTTCTGATGACTTACTTAAAAAAACTCGCTAACAAACACATTAAAAAACTTGACTGAGCTCGAATTCAGTCTTAGTGTTACCACTTATGACTTACTACTCTAACCTATGTGCACCTCTTCAGTAGAAAAGAGAGCAAATGCTCTAAAATAGTGGTGATAATAGACAGATTAGGAAAAAGTGGAATGGAATGAGAATGGGATACTAATTAAAGGATTCATCGAGTGTTTAGCTTGAGCATTGTTTTCAGGTCAATCAAGGGAGGGGCAGATAGGTGTGGCAGAGGTTAAGATGTCTTCATCCAAATCATCACCACAAAATAATGTTAAAATGTCTCCTCCATAGCAACCACACACCTGTTAATTTATTCCACAACTTGCACTTGACTCTATTATATAAAAATAAAATGCTAATGATCTAATGGGGCACCAACCTGGGAAGAAGCACACCAGATATGTTGAAACTGACACCCATCCAGCCATTTGACAAGTGAACATAACCTAGGAAATCAACAAATGTGAAAGATGAAGAAAAAGCCTGTAATTAAGCAAACCAATCATATGCTAACACTTCAACAACACAAATAGGTAACCTTATTGCAAGAGAGTTCAACAAAAGTTGGCATTCAATGAGAGTTACATGAGCACCGTCATGCAAGAATTTTACAAGATCCTTTATTCCTATGACTGTAAATTGAAGACGGTTGGGAAGAAACAGAAGGATAACCCCAAAATTTAACTGTGGATACAAATAGGTCACCATTGAAACGGTGAAAACTTATTCTATCCTAATAGAGCAGCTCCTCAAAAACAGGATCCACAGATTGTCCCCATTTCCCATGGTACATCTCCAAAAGTTTCTCAGCAGGCGATACACCTGTCATAAAGTTACAGGTCATAAATTCAACCTCAGACATAAACTGTACAGAGACACTAAGGAGAAACAAATGAATAAATAATGATTCACCTGTTCTAACAATCTCAGCTACCTCATTCAAGAACCCTGATTCTTTATAGCCTCTTCTTTCCAAACCATCCTATAGAAGACAAAATGTTTGCTTTGAACAGCAACAACAATACAAAACTACAGTAGAGGCACAGCAATGTCAAGTTACCTTTGCCAACTTCAAGACATCTTCCGCAACATGCGTCAGCAAACCATCTCGAAATGGAGTCTTAAGACCAGTCTTTGGGACCTATTACAAAGATTACTTAGATTTGTTATCTTGTAGGCAGTACTCAACGTTATATAGTATATAAATACTATATACACGTTGGAAATGGGTTACCTTGTAATTCAAACTACAGATGATCATTTTTTCATGTTCCACAAGAAAAAAGAAAGAAAAACATGTATAGTCATGTGAAAGTTACATTGATGTTATACAATTTTAAACATCAGCACATCACATTATCATGTAAAGTTTCACAAGCAGGAAAAAAAAACCAGCTGAAGATTTCGCGTCAGAAAATATTTCAAATTCAAGTTACTAATACCAATCTAAAAGATTGAAATTTCATTGTTGTAGCTCCCCATATTGTGGTTCACAGCTTGATAATATTCCTGATAGCCAAACACTGAAAATTTTCAAAATTGAAAACTTGGATGCTTGATAATCTGTCTTCATCCTCTTATCTATTTGTTAACTGGTAATATGCAGTTACAATCAAACATTCACAGTATGTTCCTCTGAGAGCCAGATTCAAACTGAGCCAGCTCAGCTCAGCTCAGCTTGATTCAAATTGGAGCTTCAGTTTGATAACTCAACTCGAGTTTGGCTCAAATCTCGCTCCACTAATGATGTTCATCACAGCAGTGATACTATTCATCCCACTGGCGACCTTGGACAATGTCTCCAGCCATCTCGAATGAACTCAACTAGCAATTTAGGATTTGTATTACGTTTGAGCTGAGCCAACCCATGTTCAAGTTTGGCTCGGCTCGGCTCGGCTCAAATCTAAACCTAGAGCCTCTCTCGAAAAAGCTAACCACATAATTATTCAGCTACACTATGTTTGTATGTTTCACATGAAATTTTACACAATTTAAAGGAAAAATAAGCACACAAAAGTATGTCATCACCAACTTTGCAAGAATATAAGCATCATATATTCTAATGATTTTTTTTACCAAGTTATACAGTTTTTCTGCACATATAGGGTGTTAAAATCACCTTATTCCTCAGCATTGCTCTTTCTTCCAGGGTCCAATCAGCTGTCATATCTAGAATATTTTGAAGTGAGACCTCATCATATAATAAACCTACCTGAAATTAAAAGAAAATGAAAATGAGCAAATTTGGTCAAATGGAGAGCATTTGGGTTCTCCTACTTTATTTGTATTTATTTAGTTTTTTTATCCCCTCATTTTTTTTATTTTATTTCCTTCCACCCTCACAAATTGCAAATGCTAATTTATTGAGAATTGACAAGATTAAAGCTATAGCATCATCATTAACCAGCAAAAAAGCATCTGATACTTTAGATAGAGTGTCACAAACTATAGGTTAGAGGCCATTGTAAATTAGTCACATAATTGATACAAAACAAGGTCATGTGAAGTGAGTTTTATCATTAAAAATTCATGAATGAATCAGGAACTTGTAGCTAAGAGTCAAAGCCCCATATAAAAGCATCTATTAGAAACATAAAGATAACAAAGAGATCATATAACATTGTGCAAGCGTTCAAGAACTAGCATATAACAAAAAAATAAGAGACTAAATCATAAAATTGATGTAAAGTGTCAACATGTTTCCAGCTAAAGTTGAATTAAGCCCAAGGCATCCTTTAAAGTCTCCCATCCTTCCTACTTTAGAACATTTTCAAAGTCTATAGAGTTACTAGAACGCCAATGTTGATCCATTCAAATGACTTCTACTGAATCATGCAATATAGACTAGTTATGCATACAAAATTGAAAGGGCCAATTACCCAAAATGCTGGCAAAGCACATAACCTCCTCCAAGGCCCTCCATCAGCACCTCTCATCTCCAAGTATCTCTTGAGTCTAACCTGAAGGCAAGAGTAACATACGGTTTACGTTAGACAGAGGAATTGGGAGAAGAAATTTAAGTAAATTGATCATGAACGCATGCAATAAACCTCAGGAAATATTGTTGTCAGATGATTCTCCCAATCATTCAGAGTTGGCAATTCACCAGGAAGACATGGAAGTTTTCCAGCCAAAAAGTCCTACAAAATGACGAGAATCATTGCTCAAGGAACAAAACGCCAGAGATAGAATGTCAAGTCAAGATAAACTTAAAGGGCTACATAAAAGGTCAGGAAAAAGAAGATGATTGAGCAAAAGGAATGGCTATAGAAGAAGCCTTAGATTACAAGAGTATAAAAGATAGATGGAAACCCTGAATGACATCCCCGTACAATCAATATACTTCTTTTTGCGATAAACGAAATACATAGGAACATCAAGAGCATAGTCAACGTACTGCTCAAACCTGTAGCAGAGGAAAAAGAATACTATTAACTCAATCATTAAAAATTGATGCTGAGCTTAATAACAAAGAACGTCCTTCCTAAAATATCACAATAATTTCCAAAGTTCAACAGGAAGAATGATTCAAAATACAGCAGATGAGCAATAACACAAGCTATTTTCTTACAAGAAACAAAAGTTAATTTACCCAAAGGAGTCATCAAAAACAAAGGGAAGCATGCCAGTGCGATTGTTGTCAGTATCTGTCCAAATATGGCTGTTCAAATGAAGAATAGTTAGTATGAAGCATGTAGTGAGAGACATAAGTATATGAAGACAAGACTAGTCACATCTAAACACCTTCTCATGCTGAGATAACCATTTGACTTTCCTTCAGTAAATGGTGAATTCGCAAATAGAGCTGTTGCTATCTGTTTCAATTTCTATACCCATTAGATGCCTCATGATAGGAGAAAACTTCAAAAAAAAAAGAAGGTAGTGAAGATTCTTACGGGCTGTAAAGCAAGACCAGCACGAAATTTGCGGATCATGTCAGCCTCGGAACTGAAGTCCAGATTAACCTACAATAAATGAAACACCTTTGCATTGGTATAGTGCTAAGATCAAAGAAAAATCTTCTCACCAGGTCAAAGTGAGACAAATTCTGAAAAAGATTGTAAATTTCAACTTTACCTGAACAGTACATGTCCTAAACATCATATCAAGCCCAAGTGAGCCCACTTTAGGCATGTAATTCCTCATTATCTTGTATCTTCCCTGAGCCAAAACACCATATCATTGTGCAAGTCCACCCAAAAAAATGAAATACCAGTAGATAAATGTAACTGATAAAACATTAAGTTTTGCGGATGCGAGCAATATGATAGTTACAGTTAATATGTATCTTGTCTTGGGCAAATTAAGAAGGCAATTCCAATAACAGAGTTCAATTACTATAATTATGATAGAAGTTGAACATGTAGAATCTGAAACTTCCACCCTTAATATGAAACTATTGAATAATATGAATACTAAGGAAACATTAGACTATACTCCACCCTTAATATGAAACTAATTCACAGAAACTAAGGAAACATTAAAATAAGTTATGAATACTCTGTTTGGTTCAAGAAACAAGATTAGAGCAACAAAAATAACTAACCCTTGAGATAATGAAATCAATTAACAAAAATGCTAAGAGGTTTGGTCAGTCTTATTACATGGACACAGCAAGCATACGAGTATACCACTCTTCATCCAATCTAAATAGTTGAAAAGAGAGAGAATCTGCACCTTCGGCATTACAGGTATATCTTTGAGTCCCCATTTGGGTTGAAAACCAATTCCTACAAACCCAATCCCCATTTCCTCTGCAACAGCTTTCACCTGTTATAAAGCATTAAAAAGTTTAACTGAATGTAGCATATATTAGCCATGGATCTAAAAGAAAGGAAAATGCACTGAATTCACATATTGTTCTTCATTCTTGCATAGATCATAATTGATAAAAGAATTCAACGACAAGAACCAAGACAATGCAAAAACTCCACCACAAAATAAGAACACACACACACACATTAAAATATTTATTTATTGTGATGACATCAACGTCATTCTAATACATATACCTTAACACCATTCCAATAAAAAAGGGAGACAGTTTACCAATAGGGTCCAAGTAAAAATATATATATACTAGAAGCAACAAGCTTGCTCATTCCAGCATAGACAAAAGTATTAACGAATGCATCTGACCTGATAGAGGTGTGAATTAACCTCAGCACAGGTTTGATGCAAAGTTTCCAGAGGTGCCCCACTAAGCTCAAACTGACCACCAGGTTCCAGTGAAATGCTTTGCTCCCCCTGGGCAATTAAAATGTTAGGCTTTACCATATAGAAAGCTCACCATTATTAAATGAAAGAAATTCCAATAGTTACTGTAATACAGACAAATCTATGAAAAGAAAATTAGGGAGATCTCCAATGATATGGATAAAATATTCAGCTTACTTGTTTGAGTCCTATGATGTTGTCACCTTCCATTACTTTATCCCAATCGAATCTCTCAGCAATGCCATTAAGCAACTCAGCTATCTGTTCGTACTTCATCGGACGTAAAGTTCCAAGCTCAAAACCAAACTTCTCATGCTCTGTACCAATTCTGCAACAACCCACATTATTAAGTTAACTGTAAATGAACATGAACACAGAGCAACGAAACAAGAAGTTTAGCTAAACCATAAATAAAAATTAAAATAATCCTCCTTAACAGAGCCTATTCCAGTTATATCGTGATAATAAACAACCAAACTGCTGGTAGGATTTGCATGATCTATGCAGAAAAAGAAGTGAGAATAAAGTGTATACAAAGAAAAATTTATCATCATCTTGCTTTAATTATTGAATTTCAAAAAAAAAAAAAAGACCACGAAGAAGAAGTTCAAAATCAGGTGAAAGGAATCAAGACAAGCATAAGATAGATTTCTTTTAAGTTCATACAAGATTGTATACAGTGGCCCGTGTACAACACAGAATAAGTTGATAACAGAGTCCTAACAAATAAAAGTGGCACACGAATAAGACAATCATAAGGCAATCAATGAGCTATAGCATCCATGAAAAAAATGACAGCATGAACAGACAAAGTTCAATATTTTGACCATTTGGAGAAAGCAAGTTAAAAGAAAACATGTTCATGTAAAGGTGTGTTCCCTCAAAAATTAACTAAACAATACACATAGGATCTGCATCTTAAAGTAATATAGAAGGTCCAAAGAAAATACTATTATCCAAGTAAAAAGTACCTCCATTTTTCCTTAGACTTGCATCCTGAGGCAAGGTAAGCAACAAGATCCCCTTTGGTGAGTGGTTCCGCCGCAATCACAGCCTCCTCAGTAGGAGGGCTGGCAGCAACAATCGCTCGATGCCCTCTTCGAAGTCCAGGCCCTGTGTTGTCCAGATGTAAAACTTGACCTGCCTTGGCAGAATAGCACGATGAGGAAGAGAAACTAACACAAGTTTCTTTCATCCTAGATGCATCTACATTGCATGCAATGCAAAAAACCCCATTGTGTCCACTTGTACATCGTGTTATGTCAATTCGCCGAACATAATACGATGAGCCTGCATGCGAAATGAGCGCCATGTTGCTGCAACAAAAGCATATTTCAGCCTCTAAAATGCATAGCAATCATCCAAATAAGAAAATTTCCGGATTATTTCAGAATTACATAATAAAATATAACACAGACACTCTAAACACGCTCGAAATCATCAAAATGAAAACCAAGTTTCCCACTTTTCATGGAAATAAACACTCAAACACAAAAGGGTACATGTAAACGTTCAGAATCAGAACATAAAATACGCAACAAACATATGAGACTGAAAATAAAAAACAAAAAAATAAAAAATCAAGTTGAAAAAGAGTTCACTTTACCTTGGTTGAATCTGCGCGATATGAAACAAGCGAAAATATAGAGATTAGGGTTGGAAATTAGAGATTGGCTTGGTGCTGTTCACAAGATGCGAAGGTGATAAATACTCGAAGAAGTACCAAAAAAGAATACGAATCAGAGTATCTTTTTCAAAAGCTGTTTTTTAATGTTCTATTTTAGTATTAAAAGAAGGGAAATCACTATGTCCCACCGAAACTTTGATGAAATACATTGTTTTCACCTTTTTCTTTGAAAAGTCTACTTGCCTGTGCATCATCCCCCTTCTTTAATGAGAACGGTTACAAATAGGGCATAAAGGTCATTTTATATGGATACTTCTAATGGTATTTTCTCATGGATAAATTTGACATTTAAATTCATGGGGTAACAGAATACATATTTAAAATTATACAAAAATTCCGATTCAGAATCAACAATACATCATACATATAAAACAAACAAAAATATAATTTATATCTACTATCGATGGTTTTAATACTCGGATTAAGAATTCGATAAAAATGTTTTCCTTTGTCAAATTAATGAAAGCCTACTTGTAACTTGAATGTGGTGGAAAAAATTTTTCTTTTTAGAGAGAGAAAGAGTTTTAATTTTGTTATTTTAATTTTAATTTTTCTATTTTTAAAAAGATCATGAAGATTACGAGAAAGAGTTGTATTTATATCCCTAGATCTCTCGTTTAAAAACTATCTTCCACTTAAATACAGTCTCCACTTGAATATTTAACCTTAAATCTTATAGTATTTACACAATTGACCCAAGCATAATAATATTAATCGGGTAACCAATTATTTGGGTTTTATATAATTAATTAAGATTACTATTTATACCTTTATAATCATTGGGACTTGTGTTTTAAGTAATTAACTTTTAAATATTTCAAACGTAAATTGATATTATAAAATATATTTTTCTTGTATTCGAGAGTGATGAATTTTTTATTGATTCATTATAGTTTTATTACACTCTTTGACGTAACGAACAATTCTCATTTTAATAACCATAAAAAAGATTACATTAGACCAACATTAAACTATGTGAATTGGTGTATGAACTAAAGTCTAAAAATCATATACACCATCATCTGTTAGAGAATTTATTTTATAAATACTAAAGTTATCATATATATGAAATTCTCTTATGTGGTCTGTCTGGTAGACATGCTCTTAGTATACACTTATGTATGACACCAAGTTAATACCAATAACCTCGATACGTAAGATCAGTTGTTATCTCTTGGTAGGATTATTGAACACTATGATAATTTTACCATATTATCCGTATTATTAACAACAAAATAAAGCACAACTTAAGATGATGACTCCGTAGCACCTACTCCAAGTATTTTTGTGATTTCAAGGATAATTTGGTAAATGATATATATATATTAAGTATTAAGAGTATTTGCATAATTTCATTTAAAAGATAAAGCAATAATTAAAACTTAAGCCAACATATTTTCATTAACTGAAATAGATAAAAGGGGGCACATAAACTTTTTAAACTTAAAGGATAAAACAGATATTTTATTAAAGTTCATACTTAGCCTAAAATAAATAATAAAGGCCAAACAATTTATTCCCAAACAAGGTTTTCCTAAATGAGAAAATTTCATTCACTAAATTTTAAAAATCTAAATACCAAACAATTAACTAAAATCAATTGAATTTAATTAGTTAGAAATATATTTTTATTTATAAAAATAATTAAAATATAAAATAATATTAAAATAATAATAATAATAAATTTTAAAAATTTAATAAAATTTTAAAATGTTTAAAAAATGGTTATCACCATTGAAACTTATCTCGATAGTAGAAATAACTAGATTTAATTGTTAAAAATCTAGTAGAATTAGTTATATTTTATCATCTTCGCTATTAGAGATAGTAAATAATGATCATCATACTCAAAATCGATTATTTTTGACCATCTTAAATGACAAAAACGATCATATTTAATCACTAAAAATCTGACAAAAATAATAAATTTAGTCATCTCTACCGTTAAAGAAGACTAGAAATAATCGACATATTTAAAATCAATTATTTTTTGCTATCATCGATGATAGATGTGGTACTAATTCAATAACATGACTGTTTTAGATCACCTAATTAAGTTTTTAGTGGTTGTCATCATATTTTTTAGAATTTATTATTTATTATTATTATATTAAATTATTTAATATTAATTTTATTTTAATATTAATATTATTTATTTTTTAAGTGGAAGATATTTTAATCATTTCATCATAAATGTTAATAAATTTGAAAGAAAATTGATTGAGGAATGAGTACTTGGCTTTTAAAAATTTTAGGGTAGCATTGTCATTTAGGGAAACTTTGGGTGGAAAGAAGTTTTGGCCATAAAGAACCAAGCGGGGGCCGGCATCTAATAATGCAGGACTATATTACATTTTCATGATCCGCTTTTTCTTGGTTGTTGCCACGTCACCACCACCAAGATTCTCCAAGCATAATATCACGTCATATTTCTTTTCTTGATTCCAAAAAAATAAATATTTACCTAAATTATTATTTTGAGTAAATCCGTTTCCCACCCAAGGTTTGGGAAAATGACTAGTTACCCCTTAAATTCTTAAGCTACAAACTAACACCCCCACCTTAACTCAATTAAGGAAAAAAGTTCATGACATAATGTCAAAAATAAAATTACCACATTACCCTAAATAATTTCACTTTTCTTTTTTTATAAAATTATCATATTATTCATAAAAGAGAACGTTGACAATGATCCGACGATACTTTTTTAGATGTAATTTGGTTTATTACACTAGATAGGTGCAATTTCGATCCTATTGCAAATTTCTAGACCCGTTATGCCAGTCATCAGCTATTTTTATTTTTTCAAAATTTTAGAAAATTAAAATTGCTTTTACAACTTTTTATCATCAATTTTTTTTTCTAGGGCCGATGTAGTAATTCAGAGAGAAATTAGGGTTTCGGAGAATAATAATTTATCCCTCTCTTTTTAATTTGTTTATTGGGACCAGTCAATTTATTAAAAATTGTAAATTAATCTGAAGGCCAAGGGGATAATTATGTATGCCATGACGAAGTTGATGGTGATGACGTCATATATTATGTAAAGATGATCTGACGACGGCCGTCTATTTCCCACCGTTATATATATATATATGTAAAGATGATCTGACGACGGCCGTCTATTCCCCACCGTTGATCAACCTGAGCAAATGGTGGGGCTGGCGGCTGATTTGACATCCGACGACTTGATTAGTGGATTTTACGGGAGGTGGGGATGAAGACTGGTATTTGTATATTCTTTATTAGGAAGAACCAGAGTTGCAGTTGATCTGTGCCTCTTACTGGAAATCAAATTTAGGTCAAATAAGGTAAATTCGAAAAAATATTTTAATAAAAACGAGTTTATATTTAATTCAAGTTTAAAGTAATTATATTAAGCTTAAACTTATTCTAAAAAAATCGTTGGAGAAAACGAATATTTGTTAGATTTTTTTTTTATTTTTTATCAGAGAACAAAAAAATTTGCTAATGAGGCACCGATGACACTTTAATTCAAGTAATTTATTTAAACTGAATACAAAGCTTGATCAAATTCACCCAAACACTGAAGAATCCCACAAAAGCAAGATGGGCTTTACCAAGGCCCAGATATAGGGCCATCAGTGTCCTCCAATTTCAAGAGAAAGAGAAGTCCGCAGCCCAGCAAGAGGCTTTTGTGCATCACGGACACATTTATGGACATAAAGGCAATAACTGCTGGGAGAACACAATAGACTCCAAATAAGAGTGAATTCAAACCAGTCATGTTTGGCTAAATCAAGCCAGACCAGTTTGGACTCAAATTTCGTAAGCTCTGCTTGCTCGCTCCCCCAAGCGACACTATTCATTAATTCAAATAAGTTTAAAATATATATATTTTAAATCCGAGACAAACACAAACTGACTCTTTGGCTCGGCCTTGCTCAAATCCGTTCCTACAGTCAGTATAGTGTCTACAGCTAACCACAAATTTGGCAACCCAGAGCTGTTTCAACATAGTTCTGTTATTGAATAAAGATAAGAATGCAGAATGGAGCAATTCTTATAGATCAAGTAGGAAAGGGGAAGGCTTCCACATTATGAAAGCTCCACAAGAATACTATGCTACATCTACACATGCAAGTAGCCTATCCAGTTCCAACACAGACAGAATACACCATTTTAGAAAGCTGAATAGAAAAAGAAGCATCATATGGTGATTGAATCTGCCAAACATATAAATAGTGCAACTATTACAATATATGATACCATAAAGGCAACCCAATGTGGACCACCATTTTCTTTTACTATTTTTTTCTCCTCCTTTTTTCCCTGCCTTTTGATTATACACAACAAGGACACTGTAGGACTACTATTTTCAAGAATTGGATGAAGCACTAAGTAATCTGTACAACTTAGAAGGAGGGGTTACCAGAAAATATCATTGACCGCAGTTGAAGAGGAAGGGTAATCTTCTTCCTCCTCCAACTCCAACTCTGGCTCAAAAGATTCAAATTCAGGCGATTCAATATCACCAAGGTTCTTTAGATCAACCACTGAAAGTTCATCTAATCGCCTCACCACCAGGTCAGCAGCTCCAAGCTCATACACTGGATGCTTGCTAGCAACAGCCACACATTTCATACGTGCATCATGAGCAGCCTCCACTGTCTGATTAGAGTTCCCAAAAACAATACACCGTTCAGGTATGAACTTCAGAAGTTGAGCTGCATACAAAAACATCTCTGGATCAGGCTTTCCCCTGTGAACATCCTCTGCTGCTATAATTGCAGTGAAGTACTCTTCAATCCCTACGGATACAATTGCAGTTTCCAGGATTCTTCTTGGACAAGTTGAAACCAAAGCCATCGGTATCTTGTAACGCATCAATACATTCACAAAGTCTTTAGACCCATTTCGTAATCTATATATACCACCTTGCAGAGCCTGGTAAATTTCTTCCCACCGTGAAGCCATCCTCCTCAATTCTGTTGGGTCTCTTGACCAGCACAGAACTTCTGATGCGGCCTGCTCATTCTTCATCCCTTCTACTCTTCTAAGAATGAAAGCTGGAGGAGGAGATTTTCCTTCTTCTTGGGCAAGAGTGAGCCAAGCCTGCTTCTCAATATCAGGATTATCTTCAATTATAACTCCGTCCCACTCAAATATAGCACCTAACCAACCACAACCCATTCTTTCATGTCGAAGCAAGGGATTATGAAGTGAAGGGTTATCTGCTTTATTCTCTGGTGGCCACAAACCTGGTTTCCGGTCAACACAAGTGCCTACCTGGTAGTTCCAATCACGAGGTATTCTACCTTCCTCTCTAAATGAATAAGTCTCTTTTGTCAGCTCCATTGCAAGAGCACTAATCGACGAACTAATGGACCTATCAACTTTCAATATCGGGAAACCAACAAGCCTTCTACCAATAAATTCTGTAACTGGGAATCGGAAGTTATCTGAAAGTTTCCTTTTGCCAGAGACATCCTTGAGAGGACTTTGTTGGCACATCGGCCAATGCCCTAGAAAAGATATTGCAGAAATTGAATCTACTACCATATTTACCAAGCAACAATAACTCCACCCAACAATCGGAGTTCCACTCTAAGAAATACCCCTAAGGCCACAAATTGTTTTGAGTTCCTGCCCTACCGAATACAATATCAACCCAAATTTGGCCTAAACACTTGTAAAGCTACCAGCTGATGATTCACAATCACAGTTCAAAATTCCTCAAGATGCACCACAATTAACACATCCAAATCAAAATATGACCAAAAAATACTAGGAAGACCCGTCTTTAGTGAGAAAGCTGAATCAAGTCCTAAATTTATTCTCCTATAACCACAAAAGCGAAGAGCACAAACCAACCTTCCGACAATAAAGATCCCAACTTTATCATCAGCCTTCCCTTCAAGCCAAACAAGCCACAACCCAATTGCCCCAACAATCTAAATCCCCAAATTAATCTTTCCTTTCTAACAACTACAAAAAAAAAAAAAAAAGAAAAGAAAAAAAGAAACGTGTCAAAGTCAACCCCAGAAAGTCAAATTTCAACAACACGAAATGAAATCAAAACAAGAAATATAAACATCTACAGCTCTGAATAAAAAGAATCCAAAGTTGTAAATTATTGTTCAAAAGTTGATTAACACGACTAAAAATATGTAAATACAAACAGAAAATCTAAAAATATGTACAAAGAAGGAATGAAGAACCTGAGAAGAAAGGAAACACTGTTAATGAAAGAACGGACGGTTGTGATTGAACAATGAGAGAGATGGTGAGATGGGGCTAGATTCTGGGGAAGCTTATGTGAATCTGTCTCTTTTATTTGAGGCTTGAAGAAGGCGGCGTTTGCGTGCCTATTTTGTCACCTCGTTTCTGTGGTATATATCATTTACAGAGACTTCAATGGGTGAAAGATTGTGCCGGCGGGCTGAAGTACACGTGTCGGTGATATCGTTCATGCTTTATTCTTTTTCTATAAATTCATTGGTCATTTTATCACTTTTACTATTTACATTGAATACGCAAACTAACCCCTCTCATTTTATCTTTCTACAGGAAAGAAAGAAGCCAACACCAAAAGCCTCAAGTCTAAACTAGAACTTGAGAATTTGCACACATGGGCCGGTGGCGAAGCTTCCGTTTCTTCGTCGGCGGTGATTTCTAGACACCATTTGGCCTCTGCAAACGAGTCCCTGGCATTGCAGCCTGACCCTTCTTTATTTTCTCGCCAAAGATTCTGTCTTTATTTCTTTTATGTTAACACCATCGTGCTATGATCATTGAATGCTCCTTCTTTTATTAGTGTAACATCGGGTCTCGCTGTCTGGTCCCTAGGTAGGGCTCCGCTTCCTAGTGAGCCGCCAAGTGGTAACGCCCCAAACCTGTAAACGATTACGATGAATTTGAGCTTAGTCGAGCACAAACATGTCCTGATTTGAGTTCGGTTCAAATTCAGTACGGTTTGTTGAAAGCTGATTATCAACTGTTGTTTCGTAGATGTGAGAAATTCTTCAACCTGGCTTTAACTTCATTGTATGGATCGAAGAGACTCAAGTTAAGGCAAAAGTTAAACGCAAGAAATCCAGAATTTCTACCCAGAATAATGTCCTGTATAAATGTCATTTCTGTTCACATCGAAATATTAAGAGAGGGACACCAATAGGCCATATGAAAGAGATAAAACCTCCCAAGTAAAAGACATCTTTGAAACAAGAACATACCAAGTCGAAGTCCACACTTCTGAAGATTGTCAGTTTGGGAAAAGAAACAAGAAGCAAAGACGAAGCCATAGCTGATGAGTTTAGTAAGGTGGGTGAGATAGCTTTGCCAGCAAGAGCAGGAGACTCTTGTAATTTAAACAGTCCAGTAACTCCTGTGAAAACTAGAGTTTCTTTGGATGGAAAGAAGAGAAAGAGAAACAGATCTGGAGCCAAACAGCGTGTTGAATCTGGAATCAAATTTGCCTCTATTAATGCAGAAAAAACTTTGTTGTGTGTTTCAAGCAGAAGGAGAAAATCCTGGCCAAGTCTGAAGGATATTGCTGACAGAAGTGAGCATGAAACCAGTAAAAACATTACTAAATTGTCAGCTCCATGTCCATTGGTCTGTAAAACTGCCATATTTTGCCCTTAAGGGTTAACTTGAATTACAAAACTGGGGGTAGTGGTGAAATGATTTTATTAAAATATTATTAAAAAAAGGAATAATGGCAAAAGCGTAGTTTACTTAAAAAAAGGGACCATTTTGACACCACCAGGGACTTACTATAAATACCAAACTTGCGGGCTCTGACGACATTGCATTCCAGTGTGGGTTGAGACGAGGCGAGAAAAAAATGGGGAGCCGTCGTTTTGCTCAGGTCTCGACTAGCGACGAAGACGACGACGTTCCAATCGTAACCACGCGAACACGCAGATCAGAAGACACGAGGCAAAACAAAAGGAAGAGAATAAGGCTTCAAGAGGAAGAAGAGGAGGACGAGGAAGTAGAAGAAGATGATAGAGTAATAAGAGAGTCGAGGAGGGAGAGGAAAGGGAAGGACATGGAGAGAGGAGCTGAGAAAAATCGAAACAAAAACGCTAAAGAGAAAGAAGATGAGGAGGAGGAGCAGCCGCAGGAGGACGCCAAGCCGGTTGGTGAGCCCGTGCGAGTTACCGGTAAAGGAAGAGGTCGGCGGAAGCATTACGAAGCGTTTGAGTTTGACGGAAATAGATACGAACTCGTGAGTGTTCTTTATAACTGATAATTTAGTTTTTATTGTCAATTTAGTAGGATTTGGCTTGTATCGGTTAATTTTAGGGTTTCGTTTTGTGTATTCTAAGTGAAATTGACAATTAATTATCAAATATCTATATGTTTTAGTTGGACAGCAGTGTAATTTGGAGATTTTTCTGCAGGAGGATCCTGTGCTTTTAGTTCCTGAAGATAAGAAGCAGAAGCCTTATGTGGCAATCCTCAAGGTAAATGTCTTGTGAAGCTATAGTTTGTGTTTTGCTTGTTGGTGGTAATGTTAGATTCAACTATTCAATGAGCATATGTAATTTCTTGCTGGCAGTGGAAAGTTCTGTTGTTTTACTTAACAGGGATATTTATGTCTTGTTTCAACCAATGAAATTAATCACAAGAATGGAATTTTTTTTTCATACTAATCAATGAAATAACTATTTGACTCAAACGGGATGCAATTGGTTCCACCAAAGTTTTGCTATTGATGTTAGCTTGGTTGACATTGCCGCCAAGCAATTTTTTTGGTCAACTTTTGTTCTGTTAAACCATTGTCGTATTGATTCAGTTCTCTTTTCCTGTTTGCATGTCAATGTGGTTTTGTCATAACTTACATGGTTAGTGAAATTTTTGTTCATGGATAGTGAAATTTTTGTTCTTATAGGATATTGCTCAGAATATCAAAAATGGGAGCATGACGGTTACTGGACAATGGTTTTATCGCCCAGAAGAGGCTGATAGAAAAGGTGGTGGAAATTGGCAATCTCGAGATACACGAGAGTTGTTTTACAGTTTTCATCGTGATGAAATTCCAGCTGAATCTGTGATGCACAAGTGTGTGGTGCATTTTGTCCCTATAAATAAGCAGTTGCCTAATCGTAAACAGCATCCCGGTTTTATTGTGCAGAAGGTGTATGACACTGTGGAAAAGAAACTTTGGAAACTAACTGATAAAGACTATGAGGATAATAAGCAACATGAGATTGATCTTCTTGTTCAAAAAACTCGAGCACGTTTGGGAGAACTTCCTGACGTTGAGCCTGAAGAGACTGTTGTTCAGGATCTGGTCCAACAGGAAGATCAGTCTAAGACTAAGAGATTCCTGCGTAAAAAGAACATATTACCTCTTGATGTTACTAGGGAGGAGGAAGTAACAACCAGGTCAGATCAACATCTTAAAGCTGAAACACCTGGAAGCTGCACAAGCAATGCCTCTGAATATTATGCCATTTTAACAAAGTTTAAGGTATTAACTGGAGAAACATTTCGTGACAAATGGTTGGAGAGGCTGCTTCAAGGAATTCAGTACATGTGCAATGGTCCTGATAGTGTGAATAGGGATGACAATGTTGAAGGTGGTGTTGATGGGTTTGACAGCGAAGGAGACAATAAGCGTGTGGGGACTGCTAATGGTTCACAAGAAAAGAGTCGGAAGGTACATGTATGATTACTTTTACAAAATTTGTCATTTCTTGCAGGAAAATTTCTTTCTTTGTCTGATTCACAGTGAATAGAATTGAAGGATCAAATAGACACTGATTCAGTTGTTATTTTTGGTTTTTACAGAACAGTAAGCCCTTTATCTGGCCAGATTCTGCTGTACCAGCAGTGACTGCTCTTGAGAAGGCTTCACATGATGCTCTTTCCTCAGATTTTCAGAAGTATAACCAAAAAATGCGGCAGCTAGTGTTCAATCTCAAGGTTAAGGAGTTGTATTTTAGCTTGTGTATGAACAAGTATGTTCACACTTGCATGCATGGATGAGTATAAACCATTTAATATGGTCCATAAACTCGTAAACTCTTACATGAACTTGTGAACTGTTTCTTTTTAGTTTTCCTTGTTGAGATTACAAGGCAATGAGCGATGCAACCTGCAAGCTAATAATGTTTTCATGTAGAATACGTCATAGAAGAAATGACAGAATTGCACTGCAATCTTAATCTAATTATTGTTGTGAGATAACTGTGAATTACACCATTTTTATGTCAAATTTATAAATTAAATTGTTAATTTTTCTTTCTTTTTGTAAATTTGTTATACTATTGGCAGGCTACAGAAGTTCTAGCCCGGCGTCTACTAAATGGGGAGTTGGAACCTTCAAAAATGATCAACATGTCACCTACTGAGTTAAAGGTTAGTATTTTAGATATGAAACTGTTCTAAAGTGACCCTTGGCTCCTAAGTCATTTTCTTGATTTGATTGACTGATAATGAAGATTTTGATTGCCCTACTATTTTGAGTGAGCCCTTGTTAGTGAAGTGGAGAGAGAACTATTTTGATAGTATTTTGTTTGCATTATATTAGAGGTGTTATTTGGTTTGATAAGGCTGAGGAATCATCCTGGTGCCGTAATGGAAAAGTGGCATCTTTCTTTCAACTTTGCACTGATGCCTCTTCTGCTTACACATAACTCATGCATTTGGTGAAACAGTTAAAATAGGTTTAATATATGCTGTAATTTTTGTGTATTAATCACATTCTTTCGGTTGTAAAGTTACCAAGTTGAAATGGTTACATATCGGGAGAAAATTTTTCACTGTTTGTAGGGCATAGACTCCTGCTCAGTCTATTAATTTGGCTAGGGAATGTTTATGCATCCATCAGAATTTTCAGCTCTGTGTTGTCTATGCAGAGATTTCTTTAAATCAGTTTTCCACTATGCATGCATGCCGTTGGAACTAGGTAAGTCAAATTCCTTGAGTATGCTTGGGCTTTTGCTTAATTTAGTTTGAAACACTCGGTCAGCATTGGCCCTGTAGCATTTGCTGTTTGCCATAACACAAAAATTGCAAAATTATAGATCATTAGTTGCTTATTTGGCTATGTGTGAACTAACTTATCTTGATCTTTTATGAAGTTATTTTAGATAATCATTATTTTAGATAATCAGTCTTCTTCCATGCTGCATTCATTTGTAAATGTTTGTGGGATCCATTTTGGTGTGAATTGTTAGATATCTCAACTATGTTATTCTTTTAGGATGGTTTAACTGCTGAGGAGATAGCACTGAAGGAGCCTGATGAATTGGAGCGAATGCAGGTCATTCTTGTTTCAAATCCTAATATTTGAAAGAGTTTCTTTGTTGTCTTTTATTTATGCCCTCACTTGTATTATTGCTTGTGAAACAGATGACAGATGCTCGTTGTTCAAGGTGCAATGAGCTTAAAGTGGGTGTGAGAGACATTATCCAAGCAGGACATGGAGACCGCTATAAGGTTTGTGCTTTTTGTCTTCTGAACTCATAAAATTAATTTCCATATTTACTGCATGTCTGAAATTTTGATTGAGCTGGGGTCTGTTTTAACTCTTGCATATGCATGTGTAGGGTCACACATTTTTAATCTAATTCTAGGCTGAGTTAGTCTTGAAAATATATTGCCTGTATGTTATTATAGGCCATTAACATTCTAGTCTGGGTTCCAGTTGGAGTGTATCGGGTGCGGTCATAACTGGTATGCATCAAGGGACGAGGCATCTAGACTGACAATTGATGGACCAAGTTCAGCAAAGATTGTGGGCACAGCACCCTTGGCCACAACCAAATTTGAAAGTATTGAGAAGAAGATGTTGAGCCCCCGGGACGATATGCATAAGAAATCAGGTGAAGCGTACATGCCAGTTTTGGAATCCCAGAGATCGTTTGGGAAGACAAAGAATGAAGAAAATCCTGAATCTACAAAGAAAGAGGAGTAAATATGAGAGAGATGAGTTAGATGTGTCTAAATATAAGCCTTAACAATGGGAGTGGTCCAGATTTATGCTCGACCCAAATGAGTCCAACTGGAGTTGGAGTTTCAGTTCGATAGTTCTGTTCGAGTTCGAGATGAGACTATTTGTCAAGTGGAACGAGTTTGAGTTATAGCTGAGCTTGAGAAGGTTTTTATTTAGGTTGGGCTGCAATCCAAGGAGAGTAGTTTCATGTAATTAATCAGTGAAAGGCCGACCAAACCAAGTTTGATTCCCTTGGAATCAATTTGATTTAGATGGTTAAAGTAAAATAACACGCTGCTGGAGATTCCGTGAGTTATGTATGTAGCCTCCCGCCTCAATATTTGCTACCTCCCACCCAATCCAGTAAAACTCATGTCCGCCCCTGTTGACGAAATTAACATTTTCTAGCCGCAAAAATTAATCTGTGTTTGAGAATTGAATTAGCTGAGGAGATGAAAATATGTTAGCGGAAGAAGAAAAGCACCCAAGACATCACCCAATTGGGCGTTTTTATATCTGAAATAGCCGTTTCATGTAAGATAGAAAATTGTGTTGTTGATTTTACAGAAGATAAAGAGGATAAATATAGGACTTTTGGTAATTACAATATAATGTATCTTTTTAACTTGTAGCTTTCTGCTGACTTTAAACCCATTTCCATTCGGGAATAATTTGGGTGTGCATGTGGGGTGACAACGTGTTAAGTCTAATCAAAGTAATTATACTTTAATATAAAACGCAATCCAATTCCTGAAAGCTATTGCTGCTCTTGCATCATGCACTAGTTGTCGTCAAAAACTTAATTAGACGGTGCAGTATTCAGTGTTGATAATGTTATCAACAGAGATGATCATTTTTTTTAAATTTATTTGTTTAAATTTGTATTAATTTTTTAAAATTATTTTATATTAAAATTTGTTTTAATATTAATATTATTTACTATTTAATAGGAGATGTTTTAATTATTTTATTAAAAAGTTAATAAAATTAGACGGAATTGGGTTGTTTTTCAAAAGTTTTTGGGTGGTTGGTTAGGAAAACTTTGGGTGGGAATAAGTCATTTGGCCTTTATATTAACCCAACTTTCTGCTTTATCCCCTCTATTCAACTCTATCGGTCCACTATGTCACCTTCAGACATCAAAATCCCATATTCTAGGTCATTTCTAGACCCAAAACCTATGGCTGCCTGAACAGGTTAATTGGTCGTGTTTGTATCTCATCTTTCCATGTTACAGATTAAAAAAACACTTAACCTAAATATGATCCGGCTTAAACAAATTAACATGACATAATTTATTTAATTGATTTTATAAATGGATCATGTTATGTCATAACATAATCTATTCACCCGTTTGATTGATATATAGGTTATAAAAGGTTAACTCGAACATTACCTGCTTTGAGGACATATTGACAACCTTTTTTTTTTTTTTTTTTTTTTTTAATGACAGGGAACGGATCTAAATCAGCATTCTTACAGCTACCGAACCCAACACCCCAATTATGCTCCTGAAAGGTGACTTGCACCCGTGTCTTGAAGGGTGGAAGCCAACCAAGGGAGCCACCCCATGGGGCGATTGACAATGACAACCCATTTGCTGTTTGCTAATTGGGTAACAAATATGCAACCTGAACGCCCCCCTTTTCTACATATGAATACAGTATCAGATGAGAGAGGTGTTACAAATGACCAGGTCTACCAACCCCACCCTCCCTCCCTCTAAAATTTGGATAACATATGAATATCTAAGTATGAAAATTTGCTTACGCATTTGGCTTCCTCTTTAAAACACCATACGCGTAAATTTCTTCTCACTGGCTTTAGCTTCGTTGAGCTCGGTTTTCTCTAAACCCAAAACCCACCTCCCTCCTCTCAAATTTCAGATTGGTTGTTTCTCCCTCTTCCACCGTCCATTTTTTCCTTCCACCGATTGGGGGTCGCTTTATAATTCTCTTCTTTATGTAATATTTCGCCCTGCATCTAAACGCAAGTCGTCATTATCAGAGTGCTCTGTTTCTGTAACAACTGCCTCTTTTCTTGTCATCTTCACACTCTCCTCACGTTTGTTATTATGGCACTTTTAGCTAGATCGCGCTTTCCGGTCGAACAGAGTAAGTTCTTGCCAATGAGTTCCACCATTGACATTACAATTTGAATTGGTTTACTGAAATGAATTATGCTGATCGATTGAAATGACACAGGTGTTGAAGATTTAGCTGAAGAAGCCCAACACAGGTGGCTGAAAGCAGCTGAAATATGTAAAATACTTGAAAACCGGGAAAAGCTTCAAATACTTGACTCTCAACCACAAAAAAGGCCAACCAGTATTGTTTCATTTCAGATTTTGTTTTATTAACTTTTATTACGGTAGAATTTGCTCTGCTTGATTTAAATTAATTTCAGGTGGTTCACTTTTTGCCATTCAGCCGCAAAATCTTAGACAGTTTAGAAAGGATGGTTACGTGTGGAGCAAAAAGAAAGATGGAAAGACTATCCAGGAATCTCATGAGAACCTGAAGGTTCGTACAATAATCTCATGTGGAATTTTATATTTAAGGCTGTTTGCCAGTTTCCTAGATTAACAGGTGTGAAATCTTACAGGTGGATGGAGTTGAAAAACTGAATTGCTTGTATGCCCATTTAGAAACAAATGAAGATTTTCAGAGACGAATTTATCGGATGATTGGAAAGTAAGGAATCAGACTCTCCTCAAAGATTCTTTGGTTTACCAGATTGTTTAACACATGCTTTTTCGGAAGATGTTGTCTTTTCTTTTATTTTTTTAATCTTTTCTCTAAACCAATTTGGTTAGGTGCCAGTGCCCACTTTCGGAACTAACGTCTTCAAATAAAAAATTGAGAGAAAGGAAAGTGAGTCTTTTAAAATGAGGTTTGCAGGCGTTGACTACCATTAGAGTTTGCCTCTCTAGATCTGTTGTTTCTAAGAATGAGTGTGTTTCCTCTGTAAAATTCATGAAAATATATATGCTTACCGTGGCGGCAGTCTGATCGGTTCCTTACACCAGTACTCCATCCATGGCCTCTCAGTTTTTTTTTTTGTGGTTTATTTGGAAGTACATGGTAAAGGTCGATACAATTTCGTTTTTCCCTTTTCATTTTGAAGGTAAGTATAATTATTTTGTGGGGTTGATTTATGTTTTTGATACCAAGTTAACTGAATACTATTGATGCAGGAATAATGTAGGCATAGCTCTTTTTCACTACCGAGAAGACAAGGTTAGATAACATCCTATCTGTCAATTGCTGTGGTCCGCTCAAGGCATACAGATACAAAGCCATTTTGAGTCTCACTCTTTTATATTATTATTTTCCTAAAACAACCAGGAAAACAGGAAAAAATGTAACGGGGGAAAGAAGACAACCAAAGCAACCCCTCCTCAATCTTCTCAAGAGATGGAGAATGATGTTCTACCAAACCCTGGTACCCTTAGTAGCCCCTGTGAATTGCCAGAGTTGGAGAAGTCCGTGGATCAGGTTTCAGTGGTGAGACATGATATTGGCATAAAACTTGCCCTTGTGTTAAAAGTAGATGTGTTTGCTGTGCGACTTCAAGTTTTCTTTTTACCCATGTAGTCAAAATTTGATCTTAACATTTTTCCTTGCAATTATTAGAGAAACAAGAAAAATCTAAAGCGGGGAAGTGACATTCCAGGAAAGCTTCTTGCCAACACCTCTAATGGATATCAAGATAGCATGATTGACCAACAGATTCCAGATTGCCAGGTAAATAATTGTTGATAAACTACACTTAATTGACATCATAATTATATGTGATTCAGAGGGTGCTAAAACTAATTACTTTGTTGTTCTATTCCATTTATAGGAGATACATTATATAGCTTGAAAAACAACAAGGGAAATCAATCTCTTAAGAGCTAAACAAAGAAACTATCAACTAATTTTCACCTAAATAGCGAATAATGAAGTAGGAACAAAACTAAAATAGAAAAATTGGCTCTCAAATTCCTCAAATACGAGTTTCTCATATATTTACCAGCATCAAAATACTAAACAAATATCAGTTATTTTTTGCTTGCTTATATTTGACTCAAAACTTAACTCAAGTTAAATTTTGGTGAGAATATCGGTTATTTGATGTATTATACGAATATAATACAACAAACCTATCATGGGGATCCCTTAAAGTACTATAGGATTTGATTCATATCATCTAGATATTGGCTAACACTAACATTGTAAACTATGTCAAGTCTAGTTAGTGACCTATATGTTAGTTTGATTCTTCCAAGAGCTAAACCAAAAAACAACCAACTAATTTTCATCAAAAACCAAACAAAAACAAAACTATAATCGGAATGTTTGATTCTTGAATTCCCTAAAGTACGAGATCCTTGCATACTTGCCAACAATTTGGTACTTTGGGCCGTATCATTAATTCTATATACCCTTTTCCAACTGCACTACTGTGCTAGGAGATAGCACACAGCGGAAACACAATGCACATCATCCCGAAAAACTCATCTCCCACTTTGCAACTTTGAAATCTCATATCACACATGCAATTTCCAAACATATTGTATTTCTATGCTTGTTGTACTTTATGCTCAAGAAACATATACCCCGCTCTCATTATCATTCAATTTTGGGCTATATTTGAAGCTTATGCTGTATGAGTATTTCATATTGTCCAATAGAGATATAGAGACATTTTGGGTCTCACTTTTTTATCTGTTGTTTCTGCAACCATCAGGATAACAGGAAAAATTGTAAACGCACCAAGAAGCTGAACATTTTGAACAAAACAGGTTCTCTGTCAGGCATTGTACCAATTCCTGAGCAACATTCAAGGATAACTGGATCAGGTGCATTCTTGTAGCTCCTTTATGTTCTCACAGTTTTAGTTTATAATTATGTTCACTGGTTCTTGGAACTTTATATCACTTAACAGGCAATCAGTTGATTAGTTAGCTTTGACCGATTAAACTATGTACTTGTTAATAAATTTGTTGCATACTTTTTGTTTAAGGAGATGACATACCAGACTATGAAAACCCAACTTTTGAGCGAGTGATTGAGAATGATTTCCCCCCAAACCCCGGTATAATTGGTACACCCTGTGAACTACTGGAGTTGGAATATGTCCAACAATTTTCAGAGGTGAGACAAGATAAATATTTTAGTTAGCAATTTCTGTTAAAATTCCAAGTGTTTCAGGTCTAAAGAGGACATTGTGTTTGATTATTAACTTCAAGTTTATGATTGTGGAATTATTTTTTGAACATAGTTTGTTCCCAGTATAATTATATCTATTTAATTTTGCAGTGTTTCATTCCTACTGTGGATCCTGTTGATAATTTTGATGGCACTACAATTGAGAGTCTACATAAAAGATTTGAAAACCTGTTATCTTTGAGTTGCCTTAACAGCAAGATAACTGAAACTTCATTGGAAGAGGTAACAGAAAAGCCCTTTTTACATAAGCTTCTCCCACATTAGTTCTTGTATTGATTCTAGAGTTTCTTTTTCTTTTTTGGTGGAGTCAAACAATCCACTGCTTCTCTAAATGTGCTTATCGGAAATTCCACTGCATAATTTTGCAGAAGTTTCATTCATGGCTCAAGAATGTCGCTGAAGGTGGAGGTGGCCTTACTGTGTTAGATGTAGAAGTGATACATCTTACAGCCGCACTTGGTTATAATCCGGCCTTAGAAGACATAATTGGTGCAGCAAAAATAGATATAAATTTAAGTGACAAGAATGGATTTACAGCTCTTCACTGGGCAGCGAAGTTTGGGAGGTAAAGCTCTTGAAAATTAGCCTGGGGCTTCTCATTTACAACAAGTTGCATGTAATTTGAATTTGTTTTGATTGCAGAATGCATACAGTTGAATTTCTGACCTCAAAAGGCGCAGCTCCTGGATTACCATCGATTCCCGAAGGTAACACACCAGCTGATCTGGCTTATATCGCTGGCCACTATAAAATTGGTGATCATCTTGAAGATAAGGTGGAGATTGCTGTTGGGGCTTTGGAACTTCATCACGATGAGTATTTTGACTCTTAAGTTTTACAAGTTAATAATAATTATGATGTCATATTAAAAAAAAAACTCTTGATATTATAATTTGGAATTGTTTTTGTATAATTATAAGTGGTGTTGTAATATAATTATTGACAACTTATTTATTTATATGACTGAAGCATGGGACTTGAAAGCTTTAATGCTCTTCTCTATTTCTTTACTTAGGTGTAATTGTAAATAGGGGCGCAAACACGTCAAGGACAGCACTTGGTTCGAGTTTAATTTGATTTTATATATATGAAGCTTGCTAGTAAGGTTTTGGCTCAACCTCTGGCTCAAAGGCAAAAATTACTAGTTTGAGTTCGAATCAAAAAATTATGATCAATATCCAAGTAGCGTTTATCTAGTTTAAGACAAACAAAGAAGACCAATCATGCTTTTACAATGGTTTGCTCGATACGAATTTGTCAAATTCAAAGAAATTGAGACACATAAAAGGAACAAGTATAGATTCGAATCATGTATTCGAATAAATCTTAAGCATCACCAATATTGTTTCCGACAGTCCAAGGCATTTTTATTTATTAAGCAACTTCATACGAAACCAATGAAAGAAATAGAAGTCGAATCGGATTAGAATCGGGCCAGAAACAAGCGAAGAAAGAAAGGCCGCAACAAGACCCGCGCTGTGCGCACAAGTAGCAGCACAGCGCGCTGCAGTGCGCTGCCTTGCAGCGCAAGCAAGCGTGTAGGCCTGCGTGCGTTGCGCGCACTTGTGCGCAGTGCCCGCGCTCCTGCGCGCAGCATGCTTATGCCGCGGCATAATGCCGCAGCGCGTGCATTCTGCCGCAAATGCCAATTTCCAGCCTTCTCAAGCCAGTTTTGCATGCTTTTGATTCCATAAATTTTCCACTGCTCCAGTTTTGATATTCTTGGATTTCTAGTGACGTTCATCATGAATTCGAATTTCAATAACTTTTCAGATCGAATTCTAATAATTAATTCAGATCGAATACTTAAATCAAAAATTCAAATCCAATGCCAATTAATCAAGGAAAGATGCATGCATGCAAAATTATAATATTTTAAAATATGTTTGTATTTTAAATTATGTATTGTAATTAAATTTAAGAAAATTATATAATTTGTATTTTTATGTTTTATTTTATTTTATTTAAATTGTATTTAAATTAACTAGGATTAACTAGATTTTTAATTATGGTTTACACTTGCTTATAAAAAGACAACTTAACTTTATTGTAAGGAAGTTTTTTGTTGAAATGAAAAATTAGAAAAGCTTTGGCTTTCTTTGGTTCCATGAAGCTTGGTGGCTCATGTGAATTTTATTTCCTTTATCCAATTTTCTAGCAAGAGGAAGTTGGTGGTGAAAGAATCTTGGTGGTGGAGAAATCCTTTATGTTTGAAGTTTGTTTTCTTGCACATTTTAATTGATGTTTGTGGTGTTGAGTTAGATCTTCATTTTTCTACCTTTCTTTAAATGTTGTTTGATGCTGAAAATTGAAGTTTTGAAGGTTGCTGGAATCGGTGATTATATGGAGATGAATTTATGCTATGTTTGAGTGAGAAAAATTGCATGAAATGAATGGATTTTATGCTTGAATAATTATGGAATTTTAAGGGTGAGATTGTGGGATATTAGAATCAATTTTGGGAGCATTAGCAGCCTCCCATTATTGATCAAATTATATTTTAACCTCTTAAATTTTAAAAATAATTTTAATTTTATAATTTATATATTTATCAATTATTTCTTAATTCAAAGCTCAAAAAAAATAATTGACGAGTCCTTAGATGTCTAGTATACACCACCAATCCAACATAGAAAGAATTCAAAAAAAAAAAAAAACAAACAAACAAACAACATCATTCTATGGCTAGAAATAGTCACTGCTTAAAAGAAATTAATAGAAGTTGCAGAAAGCAAAAATTTAATAGAAGGAAATTAATACTGTTGGATTTGGATGCAGAGGCAATATAAATGAATAGTTAATAGAAGGAAATTCTAACTTTTATTCCGGTGAGATGAAAACGCAACAAGGTGGCCAATGGCAAGGTGGTCGGAAATGCTCATAGAAATCATCTTCAAACTCCAGCTGAAAATGTTGTGTGCTAAAGTAAAAAAAACTTGCAGGACTTTTAACGGCATTTTTCTCGTATTTTTAATAGTGTTTAATAAAACACTGTTAAAAAGAAGTAAATAAGACTTTTAGTGACGTTTTATTCATACTTTTAATGACATTTTCATTAAACGTCACTAACAAAAGTATTATATAGGCAATTTCAGTAAACGTCTGTAAAAAAAATTATATAGATTTTTAACGGGATTTATATAAACGCCGCTAAAAAAACACTATCAAATGTCAATTCTATTACAGCGAAAATTTTCAGATTTTTGCTACATTTACAATTTTTCTAGTTTTTTTTATGGTTTTAGAAACAAAAGATTATGAAGTAAGACATATGTGTGGGACAATATGCAAGGGTCATGCAGCATGAGCTTCAGATATAGAGGCTATAGCCATAGAGTCGTAATACCACTTTTCTTATGAAAAAAATATGTAAATCATTTCCATTATATATAGCTAGTAATTTGAGTATCCTAAAATATAATAATGTCTTCAACCTATAATAAAAAATACAAAAATAACAACATCGTACTACACCATGCCCAAACCTCACCTAGAGTTGGCTTAAGACATAGGCTTTATTGACCCTAAATTCATCATAAATTGATACTCTTATCAATCAAAATTTAAATATATATGAATTGCTAAGTTTTTTTTTAGTAAAATATTAATCATATCTTAACGATATGAAAACTATTTTCATTTAAGAAAGATTCAAATCTGTCAAATTATGATTTAATATTATAGACTTTAATGAAAACACACAAAGGTTGTGGGCATCTACACTGACAATTGATGGACCAAGTTCGGCAAAGATTGTGGGCACAGCACCCTTGGCCACAACCAAATTTGAAAGTCTTGAGAAGAAGATGTTGAGCCCCCGTGACGATATGCATAAGAAATCAGGTGAAGCGTACATGCCAGTTTTGGAATCCCAGAGATCGTTTGGGAAGACGAAGAATGAAGAAAATCCTGAATCTACAAAGAAAGAGGAGTAAATATGAGAGAGATGAGTTAGATGTGTCTAAATATAAGCCTTAACAATGGGAGTGGTCCAGATTTATGCTCGACCCAAATGAGTCCAACTGGAGTTGGAGTTTCAGTTCGATAGTTCTGTTTGAGTTCGAGATGAGACTATTTATCAAGTGGAACGAGTTTGAGTTATAGCTGAGCTTGAGAAGGTTTTTATTTAGGTTGGGCTGCAATCCAAGGAGAGTAGTTTCATGTAATTAATCAGTAAAAGGCCGACCAAACCAAGTTTGATTCCCTTGGATCAATTTGATTTAGATGGTTAAAGTAAAATAACACGCTGCTGGAGATTCCGTGAGTTATGTATGTAGCCTCCCGCCTCAATATTTGCTACCTTCCACCCAATCCAGTAACACTCAAGTCCGCCCGCCCCTGTTGACGAAATTAACATTTTCTAGCCGCAAAAATTAGTCTGTGTTTGAGAATTGAATTAGCTGAGGAGATGAAAATATGTTAGAGGAAGAAGAAAAGCACCCAAGACATCACCCACTTGGGCGTTTTTATAGCTGAAATAGCCGTTTCATGTAAGATAGAAAATTGTGTTGTTGATTTTACAGAAGATAAAGATGATAAATATAGGACTTTTGGTAATTAAAATATAATGTATCTTTTTAACTTGTGGCTTTCTGCTGACTTTAAACCCATTCCATTCGGGAATAATTTGGGTGTGCATGTGGGGTGACAACGTGTTAAGTCTAATCAAAGTGATTATACTTAATATAAAACGCACTCCAATTCCTGAAAGCTAGTGCTGCTCTTGCATCATGCTTAGCAATATTTTAAACCTCCTTTCATATGTTCCTCATATGAACAAGTTTTTTTGGTTAAATAATGAACAAACTGCTTGACAACTAAATCTATTTCATTAGTATATAGGGTTGCATGAAAATATACATATAAAAATAAACAACCTATAGTTTAACACAGATTGCATGGAAGCTTTTAAGTAAAATTTTTCACCTTTTCAACTAACATCTACAATTATATAATTAATAAGTAAACATCCAAAATCAACCACAGACCGAGACTCAAGCAAAGCACCGTAAATTAATTTATATTAAAAGAGTGATATCTATGGAAGAAAAACATTAAAGATATGAACATCATCTTCTATATTAATGGTTGGTGCATTACATTCAGAATTGTAATGATTGTAAAGATTACTATTTTATATGGTTTTAGGATAGGTCTTTTATTTGTAAATAATAGCTTAAAAACCTTGGGTTTGATCGGTTTGTGGGTTTTAGTTTTTTTTTTTTTTAGCCTTTTTTAATTCTAATTTTGCTAAAGTTTTAGATAGACTTTGTAACATCCCAATATTAGAAATGCCCTTTAGGGTAGAGTTTGAGGGTTAGATGTGAGAAAATAGAAATAGATTGAGAGTTTAGAAGAGTTTAAGGGTGAGATAGTAAGTTTCTAGAGCCTGTGTAGCTTGCGTATGATTCCCTTTGGGAGGTTTCTATCATGCGTAGTGTCACGGGTCATGTTGAACCCTTGATGCTTTGATGATGATAAAAATATAATTAAGTTGTTAATTAATGTTTAAAATGTGTTTAAGATGCTAATTAATCCCTTGCATGAAGTAATTCATGACAAAGAAGGGAGAAAGAAATTTATTTTTGCAGGTTATAGGTCTCGCACAACCGTGTGCTTTAGGAGCACGACCGTGCTTGACCAAACGGGTCCTCGTGTGTCCAAAACACGGGACCGTGCGCCTGACCGTGCAAGGTTCTATGATTTTCTGGAAGAAAAATCTCAGACCCGCACGGGCGTGCATGCATGATGCACGACCGTGTACATGCACAACACGGGCAACGCACTACCTCCACAACCGTGCAGCCTGATCGTGTGAAATCAAAGAACTCAAAAGTCATTGGAAGCACGACTGTGCACAGTGGAAGCACGACCGTGTGCTTAACTTATGAAGAGCACGGGAGATCAAGCCGTGCAAATGAAATCGTGCAGCAAGTCAAATAAAAGGAGTCAACGCACGACCGTGTAAGCTCAATACGCACGATCGTGCGTGATGGCAAATAAGGAGCACTACCAAAGAGCACCACCAAGAGATCGTGCAGAGCTAGCCGTGCAAAAGCCTAAAGGCATGCATATGGCACACGACCATGCAGAAAGTGGACACGTCCGTGCACTAGCATAAGAATGCTCGTGTGCTGCTCGTGTGGTCATCGTGCAGCCAACCCGTGCAAGCTTCTGGAATTTTAGACAAAACTCTGAAGGATCAAAGCACGACCATGCATCTAAGGCACACGACCATGAAGGGTCGAAGCACGACCGTGCGTCAAGGACACACGATCGTGCAGCATTGGCGCTAAGCTTTTAAGTCGATCGTTGGGAGTCAGAATGAGGCAATAAATGCAGCATGCACGACCGTGCACTCGAGAAGCATGACCGTGCGCCTGAAAAATTTATTGCAGAGCTTACTTTTTCCAACTACTTCAACAGATACAAAGCTAGCAAAACGGCTCCTTGCTACTATAGGCAATGAATGAAGTACAAAAGGAGAGCCATTTGAAGTGGAGAAGGTTACTGAAACGAATTGCAAAAAGCTTAAGCCATCTTCTTCAATCTTTGAATATACTTTCTCTCTCTAAGCTTATTCATTCATACTATTGAGAGCTCTATACTTTACATTTGATTTTCAGCCTATTAAGAGGCAGTTTCAATCAATCTTTTATCAACATTACATCTGTAAAAAGGGCGAAATTCCCTTGTGGCAAAACTATTGTATCTTCGGGTGTTGAAGATAGTGGAAACTTCAATCAAGTTTGATTGAAGAAGAGGACGTAGGAGGCTTGTGTTCAAAGCTCCGAACCTCTCTAAACTTGGCTGAGCAATCTCTGAACTCTCTCTCTTAATTGTGTTTATTGTGCATTAATCTTTTTATTGTTTTTGTTGTGTTCTTTTATTAAAATTTTTAAATAATCCTATTCACCCCCCCTCTAGTCTTATTTCTCTAAGTGCTAAGGGTTTTTCAATTGGTATCAGAGCAGGACTCTAGGATATTTACAAAATCTAACGATTTTTAGAGTTAAAAGATCCTAATAGAGAAATGGCTAGCACTTCCGCACCAGTTTTTAGTGAAGGTCAATGCACTACTAGGCCACCATTGTTTTGTGGTGTAAACTACACTCAATGAAAGATTAGGATGAGATTACACATTAGGTCAATAGATTATAAGCTTTGGAAAATAATTGAACAAGGAGATTTTGTTCCTGTAGATCCTAGAACTGGCTTACCTAAGGTTGAAAATGATTATAATGATGAGGATGAAAAACTATTAAGTTTAAATGCCAAAGCTATTAACATATTATTTTGTGCTTTGGATTCTACAGAATTCAATAGAGTATCGTCTTGTGAATCCGCTAAGGAGGTGTGGACCATCCTTCAAACCATACATGAAGGAACAAGTCAAGTTAAGGAATCGAAGATTAAGCTCCTATTTAGAGAATATGAGCTGTTCGAAATAAAGGGGAGCGAGAACATTACGGACATGTATAAAAGATTCTCCAACCTAGTCAATGATCTAAGAGGACTGGGGAAGAAGTTTGAAAATATGGAATTAGTATAGAAGATTTTGAGGTCCTTGCCGGAGGCTTGGACCATGAAAGTCACCGCAATAGAGGAGTCAAAGGACTTAACGAAATTAGGAATGGATGAGTTGATCGGAAGTTTGCTCACATTCGAAATGAAGAGAAAACCAAAGGAGGATGAGAGCAAAAATACTAAGAGCATTGCTTTTAAGGCTGTAGAAGAGGAAGAAGAAGAATCCTCCATGGATGAGAAGGATGTCAGTCTGCTGGTAAGGAGGTTTGGTAAATTCCTGTCAAGGAACAGGAAGATGAAAGGGAGGAGCAATTTCAAATCTAGAGGGAAAGAAAAAGAAGACAATGACAAGGAGGTGATTTGCTTCAAGTGCAAGAAGCCTGGACACATTAGACAGGACTGTCCACTGCTGAAGAAAAAGAAGAAGGAAAATAGTGAGAAAAGGTTTAAGAAGAAAGCATTGGCTGTCACTTGGAGTGGTAGTGACGATTCAAGCGATGAAAGTGATGAAGAGGAAAGAGCAAATTTGTGTTTCATGGCTAAGAGTGATTCAGAGGATGATGAGGTATGCGAATCTAACTCATTCTCTTTTAATGAGTTGCAAGATGCTTTTGATTCTCTATTGTTAGAATTTAAGAATGTTAGCTCTAGGAACAAAATATTGAAGAAAGAAATGAATTGTGTAAAATTAAGCTTAGAAAAAGCTGAGAATGAAAGTAAAAGAGTTTTAGAGGAGAAAACAAATGTTAAAAATGATTTGAATTTACTTAGGAAAGAAAATGAGGTGTTAAAAGCTGATTTAAGTAAATCAAATGAAATTCTAGAAAAATTTAAAATAGGAACTAAAAGGTTAGATGAGATGCTTGCATCTCAAAGAAGTGGGCTAAATAAAGAAGGATTAGGTTATAATGGAAGTAATCCATTTATAAACAACCATAAGATTCTAAAAAGGCCTAAATCAATTGAATTAAAATTTAAATATTGCTCTTTCCATGGACATACCATTAGAAAATGTCCAATTAGGAATGACAAACCTTATAGAATTAAGAAGGTTTGGGTTCCTAAAGGGACAATCAAGACTAACCTTCCTGGACCCAAAACCATTTGGGTACCAAAGAAAACTTAAATATATGTCTTATGTAGGTGTGCTTGGAGGTGAAGAGAAAGAAATCAAGCAAGTGGTACTTGGACAGTGGATGTTCAAGACACATGACTGGAAACAAGGATCTCTTCACATCATTGAAAGAAAAGGATGGAGGCAATGTCAACTTTGGAGACAATTCAAAGGGGAAAGTTGTTGGAATTGGCTCCATAGGTAACTCTTCACTTTGTATTAATGATGTTTTGTATGTTGAAGGCCTTAAACATAATTTACTAAGTATTAGTCAATTATGTGATAAGGGTTTCAAAGTTTGCTTTCATGCCTTGTGTTGTGAAATTGTTGATATAAGCACTAATAATATTGCATTCATAGGACATAGGCACTCAAATGTATATGTCATTGACTTGCATAGCATTGCATCTAATGATTTATGTCTCATGTCAATCAAGGAGGAAGACATGTGGCTGTGGCATAGGAGATTAGGACATGCAAGCATTGATGTTTTGGAAAAATTGTCTAAAAAGGATTTAGTCAAAGGTTTGCCAAAACTTGTTTTTAAAAAGGATGAAATTTGTGATGCATGTGCTTTAGGAAAACAAACAAGAACATCTTTTAAAAGCAAAAATGTTGTTTCTACATCTAGACCACTTCAACTATTGCATATGGATTTATGTGAACCTTCTAGAACTTTGAGCTTAGGAGGGAAACGGTATTGCTTTGTAATAGTTGATGATTTTTCAAGATTTACATGGGTTTTGTTACTTGCTCATAAAGATGAAGCTTTTAAAATGTTTGTGCCATTCATTAGGAAATTGCAAAACCAAGTAGGTTATGCAATTACTTGCATTAGAAGTGATCATGGAAAAGAATTTGAAAATTCAGATTTTGAAGCATATTGTGATGAGCATGGCATCGAACATAATTTTTCAGCCCCTAGAACACCTCAACAAAATGGAGTTGTTGAGAGAAGAAATAGAACCTTAGTTGAAATGGCTAGGACCATGTTGTGTGAACATGATTTACCAAAATCTTTTTGGGGTGAAGCCATAAACACTTCATGCTATATCATCAATAGAGCCATGATTAGGCCAATCTTTAAGAAAACTCCTTATGAGTTATTCAAAGGGAAAAAACCTAATATTTCATATTTTCATCCATTTGGTTGCAAATGCTTTGTTCTCAACAATGGAAATGATAACTTAGGAAAATTTGATGCTAAGTCGGATAAAAGCAATTTTCCTAGGATATTCTTCCACCTCCAAAGCGTATAGAGTCTTCAACAAAAGGACACTTGTTGTTGAAGAATCTATACATGTGTTATTTGATGAATCTTCTTCTAAGTGTGTAGATAGATCAAAAGATGATGAAGTGGTAAAGCTCATGGAAGACCTCAAACTAAATGATGGCCCCACTCCTAAAGAAGAAGAGAATCAAATTGTGGAAGCACCCCAAGATGACATGCTTGTGCAGCCATAAGAAGTGCAAAAAGAGACTTCCTTCCCAAGGGTAAAAGATGAGGTTAAAGAAGGAAGGATCATTGGTGACCCAACCCAAGGAGTAAGGACAAGGGCTTCAATCAAGAACACTTGTGAATTTGTGGCATTCTTGTCACAAATGGAGCCTAAGAAGGTAGATGAAGCCTTGAATGATGAGAGTTGGGTGTTGGCCATGCAAGAGGAGTTGAACCAATTTGAGAGGAACCATGTATGGGAGCTAGTTCCTAGGCCAACGGATCATCCTACCATCGGCACAAAATAGGTATACCGAAACAAGGTGGATGAATCCGAAATTGTTATAAGAAACAAGGCAAGACTAGTTGCCCAAGGCTACTCTCAAGAGGAAGGTATTGATTTCGATGAAACCTATGCCCCCTAGCTAGATTAGAAGCAATTAGGATATTGATTGCTTATGCATGCCATTTAAATTTTAAATTTTTTCAAATGGATGTCAAAAGTGCTTTTCTAAATGATTTTATTTAAGAGGAGGTGTATGTAGAACAACCTCCCAGTTTTGAAAATCCAAGTTTTTCAAACCATGTTTTTAAACTAAGAAAAGCTCTTTATGGTTTGAAACAACCTCCAAGAGCTTGGTATGAAAAGTTGAGCACATTTTTGATTGAAAATGGTTTTTCAAAAGGAAAGGTGGATACCACCTTGTTTATAAAGAAACATAAGCATGATATATTGTTTGCACAAATCTATGTAGATGATATCATCTTTGGTGCTACTAATGAATCTCTATGTAGAGATTTTTCCAAGATGATGCAGGGGGAATTTGAGATGAGCATGATGGGAGAATTAAACTACTTCCTTGGGCTGCAAATCAAACAAATGAAGGAAGGCACATTGCTCACTCAATCGAAGTATACTCAAGACCTCATCAAAAGGTTCAACATGCATGAGACCAAGGAGCAACCAACACCAATGAGCACCTCAACAAAGATTGATAAGGATAAGGGAGGTAAAAGTGTTGATACAAAGTCATATAGAAGCATGATAGGTGCATTATTATATTTAACTGCATCTAGGCCGCATATATTGTTTAGTGTATGCATGTGTGCACGTTTTCAAGCAAATCCTAAGGAATCACATTTGAATGCAGTGAAACGAATCTTGAGATATCTTAAGGGGACACCGAATGTTGGTTTATGGTACCCTAAGAACTCAACATTCGAATTACGTGCCTTTTCAGATGCTGATTTCGGAGGCTGCAAAATTGATAGGAAAAGCACTAGTGGAACATGTCAATTCTTAGGAAACATGTTAGTTTCATGGTTTTGGAAAAAGCAAAATTCGGTTGCAACTTTTACTACGGAAGCCGAATATGTTTCCGCAGCTAGTTATTGTGCCCAAATTCTTTGGATGAAACAACAACTTTCTGATTTTGGTTTTAAAATAATGAAAACTCCCATATTTTGTGATAATACTAGTGCTATTCAACTTTCGAAAAATCCCATCTTGCATTCTAGGACAAAGCATATAGATATTAGACATCATTTCTTGCGTGATCATGTTAGCAAATGAGATATTGTGCTTGAATTTATTGACACTAACCACCAGCTAGCTGATATTTTTACCAAGCCTCTAGATAAGGAGAAATTTGCATACATAAGGAGAGAGCTTGGAATGATTGATGCAAGCCAAGTAAGTGTCTAAGAATTCTACCTTTTATTGCTTACATGATGATTTGGTTGATTGCTTGATGTTTTGACTGAATATCTGAATATGCATGAATGATAATGAGAATGCTATTGATTGGTTATATGCAAATGGTTGAATGGAATTTGATGTATGCAAATATTTAGATATATATGCTTGCATGAGTTTGTTTTGGAATGTGAATTCGAGTCGAATCGATGCAACTCTATAGTTGACATCAATCGGCAACTGAATTCAAATAATAAAACCTCATTGAATCAAAATATCCAAGTTTTTCATGGCTTGAGGTGTTTTGAAGTTTGTTTTGAAATTCTGCAGATTTCTAGAAAATAATGCAGGTCTGTGTGATTTTGGTCACACACGACCGTGTGTTCCAAGCATGCACGGGCGTGCTTCTGCGTGAACACACGACCGTGTGTTCCAATATACACGACTGTGTGTTTTGTTTAAAATGCGCACTTAATCTGCACGCGTACGCGCAAGAAACAACACGGGCATGCAGTTTAAAGTTTAATATTTTTTCGAGATTTTTGCGAACACACGACCGTGCCACTATCGCGTGCACGATCGTGCCACTATCGCGTGCACGATCGTGCAGATTTGGGAAAACACGATCGTGCGTCAAGAAACACGGTCGTGCGCTCGCATCTATATAAATAAATCGTTTCATTTTCTTCATTTTCACGAAAATTTTCAAACCTTAGCTGCGATTTCTCTCATTTCTCTCTCGATTTTTCATCAAAATCTTTCATTTTTCTTGCTTTCATTTGCTTTCAAACTTGTTTTTACAAATTTCTCTTCACTTTTCTCATCATTTGAGATTATTTTGCATCCAAAACACAACCCAAATCTCCTTTTTCAATTATTTCCTTTACCAAACTCCAAAATGCCTCCACGAATGAAATTGCCAACACGTTCCGGGCCTTCCAGGAGTTCTTCAAAGGCTGAAAATCCATTTGGAATCGTGTGTTCCAATCGGCAGCAAAAGGTACTCCTATCGAAACTCATGAAAAAGGCTATTTATATTGGACGTTGTTTGGATAGAAGGATTTTACTGGAAATTGGAGTATTAGATGAGATTATGGGTTTAGTAAATTCTTCTAGGCTGTTTGGAATTTTTTTCATGCGAAACGATGCCTATGAAAATTTAGTTTATGAGTTTTATAGTTCTCTATCGATTTCAAAGGACGTACGGGGAAATATTACTGATTTTACTTTGAGATTTCGGTTGGCGAATTCAGATTGGAAGGTACCGACCGAATAGTTGGGTGATTGGTTGGGCTGTAATTCAGAGGGCATTTTAGACTTTTCGCATGAGCTGAGCACTCAGGCGGTGTGGCAATCCCTCGACGGTTTCGGCTTTTATGAAGCGTAAAAGGCCAAGGCCTCCTCTTTAGACAATCCGACCATGCGAATCTTCCATCGGATGGTCACCTATACATTAAACGCTCGCACGAACACTAATGGTAATGTCAGTGTTCGTGACATGACAGTAATGGAAGCTGCTATGAATGGTCGTCAACTGGACTCGGCTCGATGGTTGATCAACAAGTTAAGTGACATCCAGTCGCACAGCGATAAGGAAAAGGTTCCTATCGACTTTGGTATGCTAATTACCTTTATCGCTGAAAAATTGGGTATTTCTGTTGAAGGCTACGGAGAGTTTCGGATTGGTTTCGAGGAGTCTCACATGCTTAATGCCGATGCTTTATTTCGGATGAGGGTGATTGAGAAAGATGGCAATGATGGATGGAGATTGCCTGCAGTTGTGGGAGATCATGAGCCATCAGCCGAACCGTCTGCTATGCCTTCAGTTGCTGAAACAAGTGCCCAGAGAGGAAGACGAGCTCGCCCCGAAGCTGGTCCTGAGGTTCAATCAACATCCGAGCTTCAAGTTTTAATCGCGCTGACCAAGCAAGTTGATGCGAATACGACTCAGCTGGCCCATAATTTTCAAGCATTTTAGGCGAATACAGAATCTCGCTTGACCCGGATTGAGTCCAGCCTTGCTACTCTAGTTAACATGACGGATCTTTCTCCTCAGCAGCCACCACAGCCACCCCAACCTTGAACTATCATTTGCATTTACATTTGCATGTTTTTACCAAAACTTGTCTTTGAGGAACATTTGATTTGTTTCTATTGTTATGCTGTTACAATTTAGTTTGATAAATTGATTTACATTGATATTTCCTTTGCTTTCTATTGCTTTCTATTGATGTTATTGGTTGCTTGTTTGAAGAAGTTGGATGGTGCTTTGATTGCATAATATATTGGGAGTGTATATTTTTGATGATTTGATTTGGGCAATCTTACTTAAACAAAGGAAACTCTGTCGAAATTTTTTTTGATTTATGGCAAAAAAGAGGGAGAAAGCATGAAATGATTAGCAAGTTAAAATTGATATTAATGTGGATTGGTAATTAATTAAGGCTAAAACTAAGGGGGAGTGCTTAAAGTGAGGGGGAGCATGTCTTGCAATCCTTAGTTAATATCCAATTTTAAAACTTTCAACATATTTTTGTCATCAATCAAAAAGGGGGAGATTGTTGAACCCTTGATGTTTTGATGATGATAAAAATATAATTAAGTTGTTAATTAATGTTTAAAATGTGTTTAAGATGCTAATTAATCCCTTGCATGAAGTAATTCATGACAAAGAAGGGAGAAAGAAATTTATTTTTGCAGGTTATAGGTCTCGCACGACCGTGTGCTTTAGGAGCACGACCGTGCTTGACCAAACGGGTCCTCGTGTGTCCAAAACACGGGACCGTACGCCTGACCGTGCAAGGTTCTATGATTTTCTGGAAGAAAAATCTCAGACCCGCACGGGCGTGCATGCATGATGCACGACCGTGTACATGCACAACACGGGCAATGCACTACCTCCACAACCGTGCAGCCTGATCGTGTGAAATCAAAGAACTCAAAAGTCATTGGAAGCACGACCATGCGCAGTAGAAGCACGACCGTGTGCTTAACTTATGAAGAGCACGGGAGATCAAGCCGTGCAAATGAAATCGTGCAGCAAGTCAAATAAAAAGAGTCAACGCACGACCGTGCAAGCTCAATACGCACGACCATGCGTGATGGAAAATAAGGAGAACTACTAAAGAGCACCACCAGGAGATCGTGCAGAGCTAGCCGTGCAAGAGCCTAAAGGCATGCATATGGCACACGACTATGCAGAAAGTGGACACGACCGTGCACTAGCATAAGAATGCTCGTATGCTACTCGTGTGGTCATCATGCAGCCAACCCGTGCAAGCTTCTGGAATTTTGGACAAAACTCTGAAGGATCAAAGCACGACCATGCATCTAAGGCACACGACCATGAAGGGTCAAAGCACGACCGTGCGTCAAAGACACACGACTGTGCAGCATTGGCGCTAAGCTTTTAAGTCGACTGTTGGAGTCAGAATGAGGCAATAAATGCAGCATGCATGACCGTGTACTCGAGGAGCATGACCATGCGCCTGAAAAATTTATTGCAGAGCTTACTTTTTCCAACTACTTCAACGGATACAAAGCTAGCAAAATGACTCCTTGCTACTCTAGACAATTAATGAAGTATAAAAGGAGAGCCATTTGAAGTGGAGAAGGTTACTGAAACGAATTGCAAAAAGCTTAAGCCATCTTCTTCAATCTTTGAATATACTTTCTCTCTCTAAGCTTATTCATTCATACTATTGAGAGCTCTGTACTTTACATTTGATTTTCAGCCTATTAAGAGGCAGTTTCAATCAATCTTTTATCAACATTACATCTGTAAAAAGGGCGAAATTCTCTTGTGGTAAAACTATTGTATCTTCGGGTGTTGAAGATAGTGGAAACTTCAATCGGGTTTGATTAAAGAAGAGGACGTAAGAGGCTTGTGTTCAAAGCTCCGAACCTCTCTAAACTTGGCTGAGTAATCTTTGAACTCTCTCTCTTAATTGTGTTTATTGTGCATTAATCTTTTTATTGTTTTTGTTGTGTTCTTTTATTAAAATTTTTAAATAATCCTATTCATGGCAGAATGATTGACCGGGCCGCTTGGCCCACTTGAACTAGCAACCCTACCTGCTGCCGTACCTGTCTGTCTCTAAGTGCTAAGGGTTTTTCAGGTCGGATTTTAAGCATCGCAAAACCGACACTGTGCGACACTTGACTTAGACTTCTCCAAGCAAGTAAGCTTTTGCTCAACTCATATATCTACGAAAAATACGAATACCCCACGTAACAGTTAGCCAACTCAGGTTATCGCAATATATCGTAGCTCGTATAATCACAAGCAACATGTATCATATTCGATAAATCATTCACAATGCCATTCTCAAGCATAATAAAGCTCATTCACAGCATAAATAATAAAATCGAGACAATCGTAAGAAAACGGTCTACTTATCTCATTCATTTCTCATCTTGAAAGGTACATCGTTGAAGGTGGATAAGGGGGCATCCACCAAGCAACAAGCCCAAGCCATCCCAGCAGCAAGCAACCTCATCTACCTAGGTCACATGCCCTCTGGCCAATGTGTGCCCAGGTGAGACTAGTCACTCCCCCTTAAAGAGGCTTATGAGCAATTGTCACTATGGTAGTCTCAGGTGCTCGTCTCGTTTGAGCAATCACGCCCCCCTTCCAGAAAATCAATACATTAGAATTTTACAATTCTCTCATTACAATCATACATCTCATATTACATTTACATGGTGTAGAAAAATATTCAAAGACCAAAACATCCCGGATCAAAATGCCGCTTTTTGTACGCGGCCTCCTACGACTCACACTGGCTCACAAACTGGCACACTGGCTAGGCAGATTGGCCCTCATGGCCTTGGCTGACTCATGGCATCTTGGAACTTGGCTTGACACTAATCACTCTTGACTTTGGCCACCACCAACACTCAGATGACGAAGCACCGACACTCACTTTGGCGCCCCGTAACACGTAGCGTGAGAAATGAAGTTTTTTCATTTTCTCTTGTGCACTCCAGTGCACTGTGCCCTGCACGCCCGTGCAAGCAAGTTAAAAGAGAGAGACGAGAGATTTAAGTGTTTTCTCACCCAACTTATCCCATTTTCAGCCAAAGTTTCTCTTGTTTCAACTATTCCCAGCCCTAGAACCGAGATTTAGCTTCCAGCAGCTCCCAATCCAGCTAGAGAAGGAAGAGAATAGATAGAGTTGAGTTTTTCCAACAGCCATGGCAAGAGGTAAGCGTTTTCCTACTTCTTCCTTGAGTTTTCCAACATGTATGTGATGATGTGTGCTGTGTGTTTTGTTCCCAGCATGCTTATGAGTACATGAGATGTTTATATGTTGATATGTGACGAAATGATGCTTGAGATGCTAATTTCCGCCCATGAACCATGCTTGCTTATGCTTGTGTGCGTGTATGCGAGAGAATGAATGATTTTCATGGTGGATTGAGTTGTGATTGATGAAGGATGAAATTAAAGTGTTTTGCATGCTTATTGAAGTATTATAAATGCATGCTTTGAGTTAATTTCAGTTTGGATATGAAATGGTATGGTTTCCTGTAAATTCCAGGTGAGCGTTACCGATGCAGAGCATGACACACGCATGTATGCCCACAGGTGCACGCCCGTGTGCCTTTGTTTCTGCAGGGACACACCCATGTGCACGAAGTATGTACGACCTATTTGTAGAGGACACGCTCATGTGTCCTGAGGGATATGACCGTGTGCCTAATTTTTCAGTGAAATGCGTAGAATTTTCAGAAGCGAGCAAGACCGGCTACACGGCCAGCGCACGATCTCGTGCATTTGTGCACACGCTCGTGTGCCTTTGCCATGCACGCCCGTGTGCTTTGCCCACATGTCCGTGCAGCAGTAGAATTTTCCAGAAAAGCATGAAAAAGAGGAGTAAAATGAAGTATAAAGAATGAGAAACTAATTTAAAGACTAATAAGCATCAGATAAGAATAAAATTAGATAATTAATGCTACATAAGCATTTCATAGCATGACATGCAGCATGAGAAAGGATCAAGGGATCCAATTTCAGTAGCATTTAGCATTCAAAACCCGATATCTAGGATAGAGTTCTGGGTGAATCGAGGGGGCATTTGTGGGATTTCAGCCTTCTGACTGCGGTCAAATCGTCTAGTTTCATTATATTCAGCTTTCTAGCTCTTAGCTAGACTGTTCAGTCCACATGACCAAGATGTCAAATCTCTGTGTTTATCAGTCTGATCAACACAGCAGGTATCTTCGGATATACATAGATTCAGATGCATGCATATTCAGTTTTCATTTAGCATGACATGACTCATATTTCATGACATGAGTTATTAATGAAATCCAGATACAGAATAAACAATATAATCAGTTCCAGCAAGCGATTAGATGAATGTTAGGGTTAAGGCCAGGTATGTGTTTAAATTGTGTGTTGCTTGCTTGGGTTGAGGGAAGTAAGGATTGCTTACTGGGTGATCTTTATCACTCATTCCTTTCCTTCTTCCTTTCTTTTCAGGTATGTGTGCTGTTGGCGAGGAGTCGGTAGACCGTGGTTGACAAGAGAGGACTCCACATAGATTTCAGTGTAAAGTTTCAGCCTGATGGGAATTAAATTGTAAATTTTGTATTTACTCAGTTGTATATTTGTACAGAAAAACAGTTTATATATGAAAGTGTATGGTGGGGTCATTGTATATTGTACAGTTACAGTTTAAACTTTCGCTTGTGTATAAATGTATAACAGCATGTTCCTTTTTCGTAGGATTCCTGTCACGCGTACCGAATTTTCAGAATATTAATAAAAGAAAAGATATTATTCAGCCGCAGCGGTATGCGTGGCGACGGGTCCTACAGACTTTCGAGAGGATCTAGGGTGTTGGGATTATTTTATAGTTTCTAGTTTTCGTTTGCAGGCGTATTCCTACGTCGCGTGTAAGTTATTTCATGTATACCGTTTTTTGTTTTATAATATATATATATATATGAAAAAAATACAAACTATGAAAAACGAGAAGCTTCAACGATAGCAAATACTATACATGTTCTAGAAGTATCCACTTACTCTTGATCCCGAGGCTGTAGGAAGAGTGATGCAATTGACCTGTAACCACATTCGCAGTCTAGAAGACAGGAAAAGAGTCCTCTTTGAAGAACAAAAAAAACTCGTTATACGAACTGCCACCTCCGATGACCGAAGAAACTATAAGAGTCGACTGCAAGCAGAAGACAGTTGGCCTAAGAGAAGGCGGCCTCTCTCGGGAAAAATGGCCCATTTTCTCTTCTTATATATATATATATATATATATATATATATATATATATATATATATATATATATACAGATATATATACACACACGGTGCTTCAACCCAATTTAAAACAAGACGTAGGATACAATCGTGTTTTATGGCAAATATTTTGTCACTAACAATTGTGAAAATGACATAATATTTATATATAGAATTTTAGTTATTAAGATGTTTCCGATGTCTAAATTTAAAACAATTTTTATAACCGAGACAGCGATCGATGTCAATTGTGATAAAAAACGAGCGTACAAAGAAAGAGAGCTTATGCGAGGTTTGACTGGGAATGGTGGAGATTAAAAGATTATAATCATTAATTATAAAACAATTTACATTAGGCAAACTGATTAGTCCCACCCAAAGTTAGCATTCTTACAGCTACCGAACCCAACACCCCAATTATGCTCCTGAAAGGTGACTTGCACCCGTGTCTTGAAGGGTGGAAGCCAACCAAGGGAGCCACCCAGGCTACTCCATGGGGCGATTGACAATGACAACCCATTTGTGTTTGTTAATTGGGTAAAAAATATGCAACCTGAACCCCCCCTTTTCTACATATGATACAGTATCCAGATGAAGAGAGGTATTACAAATGACCAGGTCTACCAACCCCACCCTCCCTCTAAAATTTGGATAACATATAAATATTTAAGTATGAAAATTTGCTTATGCATTTAGCTTCCTCTTTAAAATACCATACGCGTAAATATCTTCTCACTGGCTTTAGCTTCGTCTAGCTCGGTTTTTTGTACACCCAAAACCCACCTCCCTCCTCTCAAATTTCAGATACTTTGGTTGTTTCTCCCTCTTCCACCGTCCATTTTTTTGTTCCACCGATTGGGGGTCGCTTTATAATTCTCTTCTTTATGAACTATTTCGCCCTGCATCTAAACGTAAGTCGTCATTATCAGAGTGCTCTGTTTCTGTAACAACCGCCTCTTTTCTTGTCATCTTCACACTCTCCTCACGTTTGTTATTATGGCACTTTTAGCTAGATCGGGCTTTCCGATCGAACAGAGTAAGTTCTCGCCATTGAGTTCCACCATTGACAGTACAATTTGAATTGGTTTACTGAAATGAATTATGCTGATCGATTGAAATGACACAGGTGTTGAAGATTTAGCTGAAGAAGCCCAACACAGGTGGCTGAAAGCAGCTGAAATATGTAAAATACTTGAAAACAGTGAAAAGCTTCAGATTCGTGACTCTCAACCACAACAAAGGCCAACCAGTATTGTTTCATTTCAGATTTTGTTTTATTAACTTTTTTTACGGTGGAATTTGCTCTGTTTGATTTAAATTAATTTCAGGTGGTTCATTTTTTGCCATTAAGCCACAAAATCTTAGACAATTTAGAAAGGATGGTTACGTGTGGAGCAAAAAGAAAGATGGAAAGACTATCCAGGAATCTCATGAGAACCTGAAGGTTCGTACAATAATCTCTGTCAGAAGTAGCTGGAAGAAGTAGCCTGGAAAATTTGACAAATGTAGCCGTAAAATTTGACAAGGAAAATTAGGCACCCACCATGCATTAAATGGAGGGTGGTTGGGCAGCAAAATTTTTCCTATAAATAGGCCTTCCTTTCTTCATTTCCTTGCATCCCAAATCTTCTTCTTCTTCCCAAATTTGAGAGAAAATATTAGAGTGTTTCTTCCTATTATAACAAGAGAGAGATATTTTGTATTCTCCTTGTAAAATAGAGAAGTTGTAATTCTTGATATAGTGATATTCTTCTATTTTGTCCGTGGTTTTTACCCTAATTCATAAAGGAGTTTTCCACGTAAAAATTCATGTGTCATTTATTCTCAAATTTATTAGTCACAATCCTACTCTATTCGGTCACTTATTTAGTAACAAGTGGTATCAGAGCCTTGTATATGTGTGCTTATCGTATGCTCTGTGGTTGCCATTAAATTGGATCCTTCATATCAGAAAATAAGTAGATTACTATTCACGTAAAAGTGTGTGGTAGAAGCAATGGCGGCAAAATTTGAGATTGAACGATTCAGCGGGAGTAATTTCTCATTGTGAAAATTAAAGATAAAGACAATATTAAGAAAAGATAACTGCTTGGCAGCTATCAACGAAAGGCCTGAAGGCATCACAGATGACAGATGAAACGAGATGGATGGAAATGCTATTGCAAATCTTCATCTGGCATTAGTAGATGGGGTATTGTCAAGCATAGAGGAGAAAAAGACGGCAAAAGAGATATGGGATCATCTGACCAAGCTGTACGAGGTGAAATCACTCCACAACAAAATTTTTCTTAAGAGAAAACTTTATACGCTTCGAATGTCTGAATCTACCTCGGTGACAGAGCACATAAACATTATAAATACTCTATTCTCTCAACTCACATCATTGGGTCATAGAATAGAGACAAATGAATGTGCTGAGCTTCTACTTCAAAGTCTACCTGACTCGTATGATCAACTCATCATCAACTTAACAAACAATGTCCTCACGGATTATTTAGTTTTTGATGATATCGCAGCTACTATTCTCGAAGAAGAAAGTCGTCGTAAGAATAAGGAAGATAGACAAATAAGTTCACAACAAGCAGAAATGTTGACAATAATAAGAGGGAGATCAACAGAACGTGGCCCAAGTGGGAGTCACAATCAGGATAGGTCAAAATCCAGAAGTAAGAAGAAAGTTAAATGCTACAACTGTGACAAGAGAGGTCACCTGAAGAAGGATTATTGGAACTTGAGAAATTCTGGCTCTCAAGGGAATACTGCAAGCTCCTCAGATGATGGACATGTTTTGAGTTGTGAAGCAGTGATGACAAGTGAAAGTAGGAAAAATTTTGCTGATGTATGGCTCTTTGACTCAGGAGCTACATTTCATATGACTGCTCGAAGAGAATGGTTTCATCATTATGAACCTATCTTAGGAGGATCAGTGTACAGCTGTAATGACCAAGCTTTAAAGATTATCGGTGTTGGAACCATTAAACTAAAGATGTATGATGGTACAATTTGTACTATTCAGGAGGTTCGACATGTGAAAGGCCTAAAAAAGAATTTATTATCTTTAGGGCAATTGGATGATCTTGGGTGTAAGGTCATAATCAATGACAAGATTATGAAAATAATCAAAGGCGTGCTTGTAATAATGAAGGGAGAAAAGACAGGTGCAAACATGTACGCGTTAAAAGGAGAAACTCTGCTCGAAGCAGAAGCATCGGTTGCCTCAAGCAGTAAAGAATCTACAAGGATATGGCACCAGAAGCTTGGACACATGTCTGAACAAGGAATGAAAATTCTTGTAGATCAAAAACTACTTCCAGGGCTTACAAAGGTATCCTTACCTTTTTGTGAGCATTGTGTTACAAGTAAGCAACACCGTCTGAAGTTCAATACATCAAAGTCTAGAAGCAAGGCTATTTTAAAACTGGTTCACTCTGATGTATGGCAAGCACCGGTTCCATCCCTAGGAGGAGCAAAGTACTTCGTGTCTTTTATTGATGACTACTCTAGGAGATGTTGGGTGTATCCTATCAAGAGGAAAGCAGATGTATTTTCAATCTTCAAAATTTTCAAAGCACGTGTTGAGCTTGATTCCAGAAAGAAAATTAAGTGTTTGAGGACAGATAACGAAGGAGAATACACTGGTGATGAATTTAATATATTCTGCAAGCAAGAAGGCATCAAAAGGCAGTTCACTACAACATACACTCCTCAACAAAATAGAGTGGCAGAGCGGATGAACAGAACCTTGTTGGAAAGAACAAGAGCCATGTTAGGAACAGCCGGTTTAGACAAGTCATTTTAGGCAGAAGCAGTCAACACCACCTGTTATGTGGTAAATCGATCCCCATCAACAGCAATTGGGTTGAAGACACCAATGGAGATGTGGACTGGTAAGCCAGTTGATTATTCAAACCTCCATATATTGGAAGTCTAGTGTACGTGATGTATAATACCCAAGAAACTACAAAATTGGATCCAAAGTCCAGGAAATGCTTATTCTTGGGGTATGCTGATAGAATAAAGGGGTATCGCCTGTGGGATCCCACTGCCCACAAAGTTGTAGTCAGCAGAGATGTTATATTCACAGAAGAAAAGCCACAAATGGAAGAGGGTCATACCACAGCAAATTCAGAGACTACAGTTATACAAATGAAGGAGTCTGAACAAAAGAATTCTTCTGAAGTAATATCAGAGCACGAAGAACAAGAATAAATTGGGTCTGAAGTTCTAGAAAATCGACGATCAGAACGTGCAAGAAAAACACCAGGCTGGCACTCAGATTATATTATGGAGAGCAATGTTGCATACTGTCTTCTAATAGAGGAAGGAGAGCCATCAACTCTTCAAGAAGCAACAAGTAACTCAGATGCACCTCAATGGATAGCAGCAATGCAAGAAGAAATTGAAGCTCTCCATAAGAATAAAACTTGGGAACTTGTGTCTCTACCTCAAGGAAGAAAACCTATTGGTAATAAATGGATTTACAAAATCAAACGGAATAACGAAGATCAAGTAGAGCGATATCGTGCAAGATTGGTGGTAAAAGGATATGCTCAGAAAGAAGGTATTAACTTTAATAAAATATTCTCTCCTGTCGTTCGACTTACTACAGTCAGAGTAGTCCTAGCAATATGTGCTGTGTTTGACTTACATCTAGAGCAGCTAGATGTGAAAACAACTTTTCTTCATGGTGATCTTAAAGAAGAAATTTATATGCTCCAACCAAAAGGTTTTGAAGAAAAAGGCAAAGAGAACTTGGTTTGCAAGTTAAACAAATCTCTATATGGTCTAAAGCAGGCGCTGAGGTGTTGGTACAAGAGATTTGATTCCTTCATCATAAGCCTTGGATACAACAGACTTAATTCAGACCCTTGTGCATACTTCAAGAGGTTTTGTGAAAATGATTATATCATTTTGCTGTTGTATGTAGATGACATGTTGGTAGCAAGTTCCAGTAAAGATCGTATCAAAGAATTAAAGGCACAATTGGCTAAGGAATTTGAAATGAAGGACTTGGGACCAGCAAACAAGATTCTAGAGATGCAAATTTACCGAGACAGAATTAACAGGAAGATTATGTTTTCTCAAAAGAATTATTTGAAGAAAATCTTGCGGCGTTTCAACATGCAAGATTGTAAGCCAATCTCTACCCCACTTCCTATTAATTTCAAGTTATCTTCCAATATGAATCCTAGTAGTGAAGAAGAGAGGATAGAAATGTCTCGAGTGCCGTATGCATCAGTAGTGGGAAGCTTAATGTTCGCTATGGTCTGTACAAGACCAGACATTACACATGCAGTGAGAGTGGTTAGTCGATACATGGCGAATCCTGGCAAAGAGCATTGGAATGCTGTAAAGAGGATCCTAAGATACATCAAAGGGACCTCAAATGTTGTATTATGTTACAAAGGATCAGACTTTATTGTCAGTGGATATGTTGATTCTGATTATACAGGAGATCTTGATAAAAGCAAATCCACCACTGGTTATGTGTTTACTCTTGCTAGTGGAACTGTAAGTTGGGTATCAAAACTACAATTGGTTGTGGCTACATCAACAATAGAAGCAGAATATGTAGCAGCTACACAAGCCAGTAAAGAAACAATATGGTTGAAAATGCTATTAGAGGAACTCGGGCACAAGCAAGAAAAGATTCCCTTATACTGTAACAGTCAAAGTGTCTTACATCTTGCAAAGAATCTAGCATTTCATCCTAAGACAAAGCACATACGAGTTCAGTATCACTTTGTTCGTGAGAAAGTGGAAGAAGGAACTGTGGATATGCGAAAAATTCACACAGATGATAACCTGACAGATTTTATGACAAAAGCGGTCAACATTGACAAGTTTGTTTGGTGTCGATCCTTTTGTGGCATAATGGAAACATAAGCAACCTGGTAATGACAAGATAGAAAGAATGGTGTGAAGATCTGATTGAATATCAATCAATCTTCAAGTGGGAGATTGTCAGAAGTAACTGGAAGAAGTAGCCTGGAAAATTGAAGAAATAGCCTGGAAAATTTGACAAATGCAGCCACAAAATTTGACAAGGAAAATTAGGCACCCACCATGCATTAAATGGAGGGTGGTTGGGCAGCAAAATTTTTCCTATAAATAGGCCTTCCTTTCTTTATTTCCTTGTATCCTAAATCTTCTTCTCCTTCCCAAATTTGAGAGAAAATATTAGAGTGTTTCTTCCTATTATAACAAGAGAGAGATATTTTGTATTCTCCTTGTAAAATAGAAAAGTTGTAATTCTTGATTTTTCTTTATAGTGATATTCTTCTATTTTGTCCGTGGTTTTTGCCCTAATTCATAAAGGGGTTTTCCACGTAAAAATTTGTGTGTCATTTATTCTCAAATTTATTAGCCGTAATCCTGCTCTATTCGGTCACTTGTTTCATAACAATCTCATGTGGAATTTTATATTTAAGGTTGTTTGCCAGTTTCCTAGATTAACAGGTGTGAAATCTTACAGGTGGATGGAGTTGAAAAGCTGAAATGCTTGTATGCTTACTTAGAAACAAATGAAGATTTTCAGAGACGAATTTATCGGATGATTGGAAAGTAAGGAATCAGACTCTCCTTAAAGATTCTTTGGTTTACCAGATTGTTTAACACATGCTTTTTCAGAAGATGTTGTCTTTTCTTTTATTTTTTTAATCTTATCTCTAAACCAATTTGGTTAAGTGCTAGTGCCCACTTCGGAACTAACGTCTTCAAATAAAAAATTGAGAGAAAGGAAAGTGATTCTTTTAAAATGAGGTTTGCAGGCGTTGACTAGCATTAGAGTTTGCCTCTCTAGTTCTGTTGTTTCTAAGAATGTGTGCGTTTCCTCTGTAAAATTCATGAAAATATGTATGCTTACCGTGGCGGTAGTCTGATCGGTTCCTTACACCAGTACTTCATCCATGGCCTTTCAGTTTTTTTTTTTTTTTTTGTGGTTTATTTGGAAGTACATGGTAAAGGTCGATACAATTTCGTTTTTCCCTTTTCATTTTGAAGGTAAGTATAATTATTTTGTGGGGTTGATTTATGTTTTTGATACCAAGTTAACTGAATATTATTGATGCAAGAATAATGTAAGCATAGTTCTTTTTCACTACCTAGAAGACAAGGTTAGATAACATAATATCTTTCCGCTCAAGGCATACAGACACAAAGCCATTTTGAGTCTCACTTTTTTATATTATTTTTTATTTCTAAAACGATCAGGAAAACAAGAAAAATTGTAAACGGGGCAAGAAGATAACTAAAGCAACCCCTCCTCAATCTTCCCGAGAAGTTAGAGAAGCTACACTCACTTTGGCTGTAACAGGTTCTCAGGGTTCTTCCTCTGGCATTGTTGATTATGGCGGTAACTTGGAAAGTATTCAGGGAAATGTTGAACCAGCAGGTGCATTGTTGTACCTTCTTTATGGTCTCAGATTTTAGTTTATAATCATGAATCACTAGTGTTTTGTAACTGCGGTGATAGCAGGTTGTTCCTCTGGCATTTACAATCAGAGTCTGCCCTCTTCTCAAGAGATCGAGAATGATTTTCCCCCAAACGATGGTACCCTTAGTGGCCCCTGTGAATTGCCAGAGTCGGAGAAGTCCCTGGATCAGGTTTCAGTGGTGAGACATGATGAGTAATCTTGGCATAGAACTTGTCCTTGTGTTAAAAGTATATGTGTTTGCTTTGCGACTTCAAGTTTTCTTTTTACCCATGTAGTCAAAATTTGGATCTTAACATTTTTCCGTGTAATTATTAGAGAAATAAGAAAAATCTCAAGCGAGCAAGTGACATTCCGGGAAAGCTTCTTGTCAACACCTCTAATGGATATCAAGATTGCATGATTTTTCAACAGATTCTAGATTGGCAGGTAAATAATTCATGATAAACTACTACTTAATTGGCATCATAATTATATGCGATTCAGAGGGTGCTAAAACTAGTTACTTTGATTTATTGGGGGTGCATTATATAATTTGAAAAACAACATAAGAAATCAATCTCTTAAGAGTGAAATCAAGAAACAATCTACTAATAATAGCAAATAATAAAATAGGAATAAAACTAAAATTGAAAAATTTGACTCTAGAATTCCCTAACTACGAGTTTTTCATATACTTTCCAATACTCTCCCTTAAGATAGTAAACAAACATCAATTATTCCCAGCTTCCTTATATTTGACTTAAAACTCGATTCAAGCTAAGTTTTGGTGAGAATATTAGTTTTTTGATGCATTGTACGAATATAGTGCAAACTAATTGTCATATTCTCGATTTTGGGCTTGATGAAATGCCTTTTAATTCTTAAATGCTTTGCCTTGTTGTGTTGTATGGGATTGTGAACAATAGCGACAATAAACTTTTGCTAACATTGTATAACTTCATTGGACCATGCAAAGGGGCATTCAATATTTTTAGGAGCGTTTCTATCCAGATCAGCTTGCAAATTCCTTATGCTGTAGTGATATATTCTACTTTAGCACTTCTTTGTGCAACCACTTTCTTCTTGTTTGTCAATGTAACAAACATTTCCCCATGGTTTAATACAGTACCCTATAGTTGACTTACTGTCTCCAACAAGACTAGTCTAAGCAAATCAACAAATCCTTCCATATTCTTATTGTTAAAATTTCGAGACAACAAACCTATCCTGGGGATCCCTTAAAGTACCATAGGATTTGATTCATATCATCTAGATATTGGTTAACAACACTAACATTGTAGGCTATGTCAAGTCTAGTTAGTGACCTGTATATTAGTTTGATTCTCCCAAGAGCTAAACCGAAAAACAACCAACTAATTATCATCAAAAACCAAACAATAGAACAAAAACAAAACTAAAATCGGAGTGTTTGATTCTTGAATTCCCTAAAGTATGAGATCTTTGCATACTTGCCAACAATTTAGTACTTTGGGCCGTATCATTAATTCTATATACCCTTTTCCAACTGCACTACTGTGCTAGGAGATAACACACAGTGGAAACACAACACACATCATCCTGAAAAACTCATCCCCCACTTTGCAACTTTGAAATCTCATATCACACATGCAATTTCCTAACACATTGTATTTCTATGCTCGTTGTACTTTATGCTCAAGAAACATATACCCCGCTCTCATTATCATTCAATTTTGGGCTATTTTTGAAGCTTATGTTGTATGAGTATTTCATATTTGTTGATAGTGTCTCAGGAGCTGATTGCATTTTTCTGTTAGAAGTGGAGTCCTAGTCTTTAGCATTTTAGTTGGTCTTTAGGAAATATTTTTTATGAAAGTGGTTATTGGTTGTTGCTATTTCTTAGGCATGTCAGCAGATTTTTTGGCTTTTTATTTTATAATTTAGTTATATTGCACTTGTATAAATTTGAAGTTGAAGTTCAATAAAATTAGACTTTCCAAGTTAATTTTTCTAGCTTCTGCATTTTATTTTTAAAATAACATTGGTATTAAAGCCCCTTTTTTTTAAGGGACTTGTGAGAGACTTGTGAGGTTATTTGACTGAGTGTTTACCTAAAACAGTAACCAAACCTGTTTCTACAAAAGACCATTAAAACAATGGAAGGGGAGAGTTCTTTTTCAACTTTAACTCCACCATATTTGATGGAGAAAACTACCAAGTTTGGGTTGTGAGAATGGAAGCATATTTGGATGCTTGTGATTTGTGGGAGGCTGTAGAGGAAGATTACGAAGTCCCTCCTCTACCAGGAAATCCAACTATGGCTCAAATCAAAACTCATAAGGAGAAGAAGATAAGAAAGTCCAAAGCTAAGGCTTGCATCTTTGCTGCAGTTTCTCCAACCATTTTTAGCAGAATGATGACATGTAGCTCAACTAAAGCTATTTGGGATTTCCTCAAGAATGAGTATCAAGGAGATGAAAGAATTAAAGGAATGAAGGTGTTGAATTTGGTTAGAGAATTTGAAATGCAGCGTATGAAGGAATCAGAAACTATAAAAGATTACTCAGACAGACTGTTTGGCATTGCAAATAAGGTGAGAATACTTGGAATTGAGCTTACTGACAGTAGAAGCGTTCAAAAAATACTTGTATCCTTACCTGAAAGATTTAAGGCAACAATTGCTTTTTTGGAAAATTCTAAAGATATGTCAAAGATTAGTTTGGCAGAATTGTTAAGTGCACTACAGGCGCAAGAACAAAGAAGAATGATGAGACAAGAGGGAACTACTGAGGGAGCCTTGCAAGCCAAGTTGCAGCTAAATTCTGGAGGTAAAAGCAAAAAGTGGAAAGAAAAAAAAAAGGAGTTCTAATAACTCTGAAACTATAGTAGCTGAGAACAACACCAACACTATGAGCAACAACAAAGGTGGAAAATATCCTCCTTGTCAACATTGTTGCAAAAAAAATCATCCTCACTACAAGTGTTAGAGAAAGCCTAATATGAGATGTCGAAAATGTCAAAAACTTAGGCATGCAGAAATTATTTCTAAGGAAAAAGAGACACGACAGCAAGGAGAGGGTCAAGTTGTAAATCAACAAGAGGCGGAACAGCTCTTTGTTGCATCATGTTTTGTATCCAGTATCTCAAGTGATAGTTGGCTCATTGATAGTGATTGTACAAACCACATGACCAATGATGAAAAGCTCTTTAGGGAGCTTGACAGAGCAGCAACGTCAAGGGTCAAAATTAGAAATGGAGTGAAAGGAAAGGGGACTATAGCTATTGAGAGCTTTGCAGGTACAAAACTAATTTCTGAGGTTTTATATGTTCCTGAAATTGATCAAAACTTGGTGAGTGTTGGACAGTTACTCGAAAAAGGATTCAAATTATTATTTAAAGACAAAATATGTCTGATCATTGATCCAAGTGGTCAAGAATTATTCAAGATTAAAATGCAAGGCAAAAGTTTTTCTTTGAATCCATTAGAGGAGGAGCAAGTGGCATTTCCTAGTTAACTTACTATTGCAGAAACTTGGCACAAGAGGCTAAGACACTTTCATCATAAAGCTCTGCTGTTTATGCAAAGAAATGAAATGGTAAAAGGTCTACCAATTTTGGAGGAGCATCTCTCAAGTTGCAAGGCTTGTCTATTTAGCAAGTAAACCAGACTTGCATTTAAAAGGTCTACATGGAGAGCTATAAAGAAGTTGCAGCTGATCCATACTGATCTTTGTGGTCCACAATCGACTTCATCACTAAATGGCAACAGGTATTATATAGTTTTTATTGATGATCTGACAAGAATGTGTTGGATTTATTTCATAAGGTTTAAGTCAGAAGTTACTGGAGTTTTCTTGAAGTTAAAAACCTAGATTGAAAACCAGAGTGGCTACAAGATTCAAGTCATCAGATCAGACAATGGAACTGAATATACCTCGGACAAATTCAATTCTTTTTGTGAAGAAGCTGCAATCGAGCACCAACTCACCGTCCCCTACTATCCACAGCAAAATGGGGTCAGTAAGAGGAAGAATCGAAAAATTATGGAGATGACTAGATGCTTGCTACATGAGAATAGTCTACCAAAGAAATTTTAGGCAGAAGCAACAAATACAGTTGTGTTCTTGCTGAATAGGCTACCTACTAGGGCAATAAAAAAAAAGACTCCATTTGAGGCTTGACATGGTGTTAAACCAACTTTAAAAAACCTCAAAATATTTGGATGTCTGTGTTTTTCTTATGTTCTGCAGGTTAAAAGAGACAAGCTTGATGAGAAGGTTGAACCAAGAATACTTATTGGCTATAGTTTGATTTCTAAAGCTTACAAAATTTTTCAACCTCAGTCAGGGAAGATAGTAATAAGCAGAGATGTTCAGTTCCTTGAACATGAGCAATGAGACAGGAGTGAAGAGTCTGAAATCAAACAACAGCATGTGTCTCTAGATCCTGATGAATTAGAAGATGATCAACCTGTCAGGAGAACAAGATCACTCTCAAATATTTACCAAAGATGCAATTTTGTTGTCTTTGAACCTACGGGATATGAAGAAGCAAGAGCAGATCAAAGATGGACAAATGCAATGAAGGAAGAGTTGGCCATGATAGAAAAAAATCAGACCTGGAAGTTGGTAGAGAGGCCCCAAGACAGAAAAGTAATTGGGGTTAAATGGGTTTTTAGGACAAAGCTCAATCCAGATGGCTCAGTGAACAAATACAAAGCAAGATTGATGGTGAAAGGCTACGCACAAGTTTGGGATGTTGATTTCTCTGAGACTTTTACCCCAGTAGCTAGATTGGATACAATTAGGATGCTTTTGGCTCTAGCAGCATAAAAAGGATGAAAGATTTTTCAAATGGATGTGAAGTCTGCCTTCTTGAATGGTCTACTACAAGAAGAAATTTATGTTGAGTAGCCAGAGGGTTTTAGTATTCCAGGACATGAAGAGAAGGTTTATTTATTAAAAAAAGCTCTTTATGGACTGAAGCAAACTTCTAGAGCTTGGTACAATAGAATGGATGAACATTTGCTAGACTTAGGCTTTGAGAAAAGCTTAAGTGAATCAACTCTTTATGTCAAGAAAGTTGGCTCTAACATTGTTATCATTTCTCTTTATGTGGATGATTTGCTTGTAACAGGAAATACTACTGAGCATATAGAAGAATTCAAGAAGGAGATGATGAAGGTCTTTGAGATGACAGACCTTGGTGAGATGACTTATTTTCTGGGAGTGGAGATCAAGTAAGCTCAAAATGAAGTCTTTATTTGCCAAAAGAAATATTTGAAAGAGATTCTAAAAAGATTTAAAATGGAAGAATGCAAGAGTGTGAGTACTCCAATGAATCCAAAGCAAAAGCTGCAGAAAAAGGATGGAGTTAAACTAGTTTATGAAGGAGTGTATAGAAGTTTAATTGGTTGCTTGATGTATCTCACAACAACAAGACTTGATATATTGTTTCCTATAAGTGTTTTATCTAGATTTTTGAATTGTCCTAGTGAATTACACATGATGGCTGCTAAAAGAGTGGTTAGATATCTCAAAGGAACTCTAACCTATGGAATCAAGTTCAAGAAAAGTCAGAATTTCAAGTTTCATGGATATTCTGACAGTGATTGGGCTGGGTCAATTGATGATATGAAAAGTAATTCTAGATACTGTTTTACCTTTGGATCAAGTTGTTTTTCATGGTGCTCAAAGAAACAAGAAATGGTGGCACAATCAATTGCTGAAGCAGAGTTCGTAGCAGCAACTGCTACTGTTAATCAAGCACTGTGGTTAAGAAAAATTATGGTGGATCTGCAACAAGAACAAGAAAAAGCACTGAGATATTTGTAGATAATCAAGCTACCATAGCTATATTTCAAAATCCAGTGTTTCATGGAAGGACTAAGCACTTCAATATCAAGTTTTATTTCTTAAGGGAAGTGCAGAAAAATGGTGAAGTGATATTAGTCTACTGCAGAACAGAAAATCAAGTGGCAGACATTTTTACTAAATCACTTCATGTAAACAGATTTGAATTTCTCAGATAAAGGCTAGGAGTTTGCAGCTCCTGATCTAGGAGGAAATGTTGATAGTGTCTCAGGAGCTGATTGCATTTTTCTGTTAAAAGTGGAGTCCTAGTCTTTAGCATTTTAGCTGGTCTTTAGGAAATATTTTTTATGAAAGTGGTTATTGGTTGTTGCTATTTTTTAGGCATGTTAGCAGATTTTTTGGCTTTTTATTTTATAATTTAGTTCTGCTGCATTTGTATAAATTTGTAGCTGAAGTTCAATAAAATTAGACTTTCTAAGTTAATTTTTCTAGCTTCTGCATTTTATTTTTAAAACAACAATATTGTCCAATAGAGATATAGAGACATTTTGGGTCTCACTTTTTTATCTGTTGTTTCTGCAACCATCAGGATAACAGGAAAAATTGTAAACGCACCAAGAAGCTGAACATTTTGAAGATAATAGATTCTCCGTCAGGCATTGCACCAATTCCTGAGCAACATTCAAGGATAGCTGGATCAGGTGCAGTCTGATAGCTCCTTTATGTTCTCACAGGTTTAGTTTATAATTGTGTCCACTGGTTCTTGGAACTTTGTTTCACTTAACAGGTAATCAGTTGATTAGTTAGCTTTGACAGATTAAACTATGTGCTTGTTAATAAATTTGTTGCGTACTTTTTGTTTAAGGAGATGACATACCAGACTATGAAAATCCAACTTTTGAGCGAGTGATTGAGAATGATTTCCCCCCAAACCCCGGTATAATTGGTACACCCTGCGAACTACTGGAGTTGGAACATGTCGAACAATTTCCAGAGGTGAGACAAGATAAATATTGTAGTTTGCAATTTCTGTTAAAATTCCAAGTGTTTCAGGTCTAAAGACGACATTGTGTTTGTTTATTAACTTCAAGTTTATGATTGTGGAATTATTTTTTGAGCATAGTTTGTTCCTAGTATAATTACATCTGTTTAATTTTGCAGTGTTTCATTCCTACTGTGGATCTTGTTGATAATTTTGACGGCACTACAATTGAAAGTCTACATAAAAGATTTGAAAACCTGTTATCTTTGGGTTGCCTTAACAGTAAGATAGCTGAAACTTCATTGGAAGAGGTAACAAAAAAGCCCTTTTTACATAAGCTTCTCCCACATTCGTTCTTGTATTGATTCTAGAGTTTCTTTTTCTTTTTTGGGGGAGTCAAACAATCCACTGCTTCTCTAAATGTGCTTATCGGAGATTCCACTGCATAATTTTGCAGAAGTTTCATTCATGGCTCAAGAATGTCGCTGAAGGTGGAGGTGGCCTTACTGTGTTAGATGTAGAAGTGATACATCTTACAGCCGTACTTGGTTATAATCCGGCCTTAGAAGACATAATTGGTGCAGCAAAAATAGATATAAATTTAAGTGACAAGAATGGATTTACAGCTCTTCACTGGGCAGCAAAGTTTGGGAGGTAAAGCTCTTGAAAATTAGCCTGGGGCTTCTCATTTACAACAAGTTGCATGTAATTTGAATTTGTTTTGATTACAGAATGCATACAGTTGAATTTCTTATCTCAAAAGGGGCAGCTCCTGGATTACCATCGATTTTCGAAGGTAACATACCAGTTGATCTGGCTTATATCGCTGGCCACTATAAAATTGGTGATTATCTTGAAGATAAGGTGGAGCTTGCTGTTGAGGCTTTGGAACTTCATCACGATGAGTATTTTGACTCCTAAGTTTTACAAGTTAATAATAATTATGATGTCATATTAAAAAAAAAAAAAACTCTTGATTGTTTTTGTATAATTATAAGTGGTATTGTAATATAATTGTTGACAACTTATTTATTTATATGACTGAAGCATGGGACTTAAAGCTTTAATGCTCCTCTCTATTTCTTTACTAAGGTGCAATCGTAAATAGGGGTGCAAACATGTTAAGGACAGCGCTTGGTTCGACTTTAATTTGATTTTATATATATGAAGCTTGCTAGTAAGGTTTTGGCTCAACCTCAGGCTCAAAGGCAAAAACTACTAGGTTGAGTTCGAATTAAAAAATTATATTTTAACCTTTTAAATTTTAAAAATAATTTTAATTTTATAATTTATATATTTATCAGTTATTTCTTAATTCAAAGCTCAAAAAAAAGAATTGGCGGGTCCTTAGATGTCTAGTATACACCGCCAATCCAACACAGAAAGAATTCAAAAAAAAAAAAAAAAAAAAACAAACAAACAAACAACATCATTCTATGGCTAGAAATAGTCACTGCTTAAAAGAAATTAATAGAAGTTGCAGAAAGCAAAAATTTAAACAAAATTATTAATAGAAGGAAATTAATACTGTTGGATTTGGATGCAGAGGCAATATAAATGAATAGTTAATGGAATTACCTTCAAGCTTTCTGCTGATGGAGAATCAATTTACCAAACAACACAATATTTTAGTTAAACCTAAACAATAAACTAACTTTTTTTTCCGGTGAGACGAAAACGCAGCGAGGTGGCCAATGGCAAGGTGGTCGGTAATGCTCATAGAAATCATCTTCAAACTCCAGCTGAAAATGTTGTGTGCTTAAGTAAAAAATACTTGCAGGACTTTTAACGGCATTTTTCTCGTATTTTTAGTAATAATTAATAAAACACTGTTAAAAAGGAGTAAATAAGATTTTTAGTGACGTTTTATTCATACTTTTAATGACATTTTCATTAAACGTCACTAACAAGATTATTATATAGACAATTTCAGTAAATGTCTATAAAAAAAATTTTATAGACTTTTAACGGCATTTATACAAACGCTATTAAAAAAACACTATCAAATGTCAATTCTGTTGCAGTGAAAATTTTCAGATTCTTGCTTCATTTACAATTTTTCAAGTTTTTTTGTTGGTTTTAGAAACAAAAGATTATGAAGTAAGACATATGTGTGGGACAATATGCAAGGGTCATGCAGCATGAGCTTCAGATATAGAGGCTATAGCCATAGAGTCGTAAGACCATTTTTCTTATGAAAAAAATATGTAAATCATTTCCATTATATATAGCTAGTAATTTGAGTATCCTAAAATATAACAATGTCTTCAACCTATAATAAAAAATACAAAACTAACAGCTTGGTACTACACCATGCCCAAACCTCACCTAGAGTCGGCTTAAGACATAGGCTTGAGTGACCCTAAATTCATCTTAAATTGATATTCTTATCAGTCAAAATTCAAATACATATAAATTGTTAAGTTATTTTTTTTTTAGCAAAATATTAATCATTTCTTAACGATATGAAAACTGTTTTCATTTAAGAAATATCTAAATCTGTCAAATTATGATTTAATATTATAAACTTTAATGGAAACACACGAAGGAGCAGTAGTTGCCCATATGCACTTTCTATTAATAATAAATTAAATATACTTATAGCCTATGAACAAGTTTTTTATGATCATTAAATCCATATATGATGAACAAATTTAATTACAATCTATTTTTGTTGTGATATGATTGTTAAATTGGTTACCAAAATAATTATTATATATTTATATTATTAGAGGATTATCAAAATAACTATTATTTAGGGTTACAAATATTTTTAAGTCAGTCTTTAGTCCACATATGCATACGTCGCGTGTAAATTATTTCAAGTATGCCATTTTTTTTTTTATAATTTATATATATATATAAGAAAGAAATAAAAACTATGAAAAATGAGAAGCTTCAACGGTAACAAATACTAGGCATGTTCTAAAAGCATTCACTTGCTCTTGATCCTGAGGCTATAGGAAGAGTGATGCAATCGACCCGGAACCACATTCGCAGTCTAGAAAACAAGAAAAGAAATATCTTTGAAAAACAAAAAAAACTCATTATACAAACTGTCATCTCCGATGACCGGAGAAACTAGAAGAGTCGGCTACAAGTAGAAGAGTGTTGGTCTGAGAGAAGGCGGCCTCTCTCGGGAAAAATGGCCCAATTTCTCTTCTTATATATATATACACACACACACACTGTGCTTCAACCCAATTTAAAACAAGACGTAGGATACAATCGTGTTTTATGGCAAATATTTTGTCACTAACAATTGTGAAAATGACATAATATTTATATATAGAATTTTAGTCATTAAGATGTTTCCGATGCCTAAATTTATAACTACGTTGATTTTATCGGCTCAGCACACTTCCTGTAGTCGGTTGGGTTCTCTTCGCCGCCCGCAACCCACCTTTCACGCCTCACTTTCTTCGTAAATCGAAAGATAAAAAAGGGCGTACAAAGAAAGAGAGCTTACGCGAGGTTTGACTGGGAATGGTGGAGATTAAAAGATTATAATCATTAATTATAAAACAATTTATATTAGGCCACATCACATGACTTATTCCCACCCAAGGTTTTTCTGAATGACAAACTCTTATTCACAAATTCTGAAAGTCAAATTCTCACCTATTGATTGATTAAAGTTAATGGTTAAATTTAACTAGTTAAAAAAATATTTTTATCTTCTTAATTAAAAATTTTAAAAATAATAAATAGTTATAAAAATAATTAAAATATAAAATAATATTAAAAATAAAAAATTAATAATAAAAAGCATTCACCATTACTAGTAGCCATGATTATTAAAAAATTAATTAAATGGTTATTTTTATAATCTGATTAGATTTACGATAGCAATCATCGTTGACAATATTATTAACAGTGATAACTCTTTTTTTAAAATTTATTTTTATTATTTGTTTAAATTTTTATTAATTTTTTAAATTATTTTATATTAAAATTTATTTTAATATTAATATTATTTATTTTTTAGTGAAAAATATTTTAATCTTTTTATTAAAAAGTTAATATAATTAGATGAAATGGAGTTGCTTTACAAAAGTTTTTGGGTGGTGATTTAGGAAAAGTTTGGGTGGCAATTGCCTTTATATTTGATCAACTTTCTGTTTTATCCCCTCCATTCAACTCTATCGGTCCACTCTATGTCACCCTCAGACACCAAAATCCCATATTATAGGTCATTTCTACGCCCAAAACCTATGGCTGCCTGAACATGTTAATTGGTCTTGTTTGTATCTTATCTTTTCATGGTACAAATTAAAAAACACTTAACCTAAGTACGATCCGGCTTATGAACAGATTAACACGACATAACTTATTTAATTGATTTCATAAATGGATCATGTTGTATCATAACAATCTATCCACCCGTTTGACCGATACATGAGTTATAAAAGGTTAACTCGAACATTACCCGCTTCGAGAAAATATTGACAATCCTTTTTTTTTTTTTTTTTTTCTGTTTTTTTAATGACAAGGAACGGATCTAAATCAGCATTCTTACAGCTACCGAACCCAACACCCCAATTATGCTCCTGAAAGGTGACTTGCACCCGTGTCTTGAAGGGTGGAAGCCAACCAAGGGAGCCACCCAGGCTACTCCATGGGGCGATTGACAATGACAACCCACTTGCTGTTTGCTAATTGGGTAAAAAAAATGCAACCTGAACCCCCCCTTTTCTACATATGATACAGTATCCAGATGAAAAGATGTATTACAAATGACCAGGTCTACCAACCCCACCCTCCCTCTAAAATTTGGATAACATATGAATATTTAAGTACGAAAATTTGCTTGCGCATTTGGCTTCCTCTTTAAAACACCATACGCGTAAATTTCTTCTCACTGGCTTTAGCTTCGTCGAGCTCGGTTTTCTCTAAACCCAAAACCCACCTCCCTCCTCTCAAATTTCAGATACTTTGGTTGTTTCTCCCTCTTCCACCGTCCATTTTTTCCTTCCACCGATTGGGGGTCGCTTTATAATTCTCTTCTTTATGTAATATTTCGCCCTGCATCTAAACGCAAGTCGTCATTATCAGAGTGCTCTGTTTCTGTAACAACTGCCTCTTTTCTTGTCATCTTCACACTCTCCTCACGTTTGTTATTATGGCACTTTTAGCTAGATCGCGCTTTCCGGTCGAACAGAGTAAGTTCTTGCCAATGAGTTCCACCATTGACATTACAATTTGAATTGGTTTACTGAAATGAATTATGCTGATCGATTGAAATGACACAGGTGTTGAAGATTTAGCTGAAGAAGCCCAACACAGGTGGCTGAAAGCAGCTGAAATATGTAAAATACTTGAAAACCGGGAAAAGCTTCAAATACTTGACTCTCAACCACAAAAAAGGCCAACCAGTATTGTTTCATTTCAGATTTTGTTTTATTAACTTTTATTACGGTAGAATTTGCTCTGCTTGATTTAAATTAATTTCAGGTGGTTCACTTTTTGCCATTCAGCCGCAAAATCTTAGACAGTTTAGAAAGGATGGTTACGTGTGGAGCAAAAAGAAAGATGGAAAGACTATCCAGGAATCTCATGAGAACCTGAAGGTTCGTACAATAATCTCATGTGGAATTTTATATTTAAGGCTGTTTGCCAGTTTCCTAGATTAACAGGTGTGAAATCTTACAGGTGGATGGAGTTGAAAAGCTGAATTGCTTGTATGCCCATTTAGAAACAAATGAAGACTTTCAGAGACGAATTTATCGGATGATTGGACAGTAAGAAATCAGACTCTCCTCAAAGATTCTTTGGTTTACCAGATTGTTTAACACATGCTTTTTCGGAAGATGTTGTCTTTTCTTTTATTTTTTTAATCTTATCTCTAAACCAATTTGGTTAGGTGCCAGTGCCCACTTTCGGAACTAACGTCTTCAAATAAAAAATTGAGAGAAAGGAAAGTGAGTCTTTTAAAATGAGGTTTGCAGGCGTTGACTAGCATTAGAGTTTGCCTCTCTAGATCTGTTGTTTCTATGAATGTGTGTGTTTCCTCTGTAAAATTCATGAAAATATGTATGCTTACTGTGGCGGCAGTCTGATCGGTTCCTTACACCAGTACTCCATCCATGGCCTCTCAGTTTTTTTTTTTTGTGGTTTATTTGGAAGTACATGGTAAAGGTCGATACAATTTCGTTTTTCCTTTTTCATTTTGAAGTACAATTATTTTGTGGGGTTGATTTATGTTTTTGATACCAAGTTAACTGAATACTATTGATGCAGGAATAATGTAGGCATAGCTCTTTTTCACTACCGAGAAGACAAGGTTAGATAACATCCTATCTTTCCGCTCAAGGCAGACAGATACAAGCCATTTTGAGTCTCACTTTTTTATATTATTTTTTATTTCTAAAACGATCAGGAAAACAAGAAAAATTGTAAACGGGGCAAGAAGACAACCAAAGCAACCCCTCCTCAATCTTCCCAAGAAGCTAGAGAAGCTATACTCACTTTGGCTGTAACAGGTTCTCACGGTTCTTCCTCCGGCACTGTTGATTGTGGCAGTAACCTGGAAAGCATTCGGGGAAATGTTGAACCAGCAGGTGCATTGTGGTATCTTCTTTATGGTCTCAGCTTTTAGTTTATAATCATGAATCACTAGTGTTTTGTAACTGTGGTGATAGCAGGTTGTTCCTCTGGCATTTACAATCAGAGTCTGCCCTCTTCTCAAGAGATCGAGAATGATTTTCCCCCAAACTCTGGTACCATTAGCACCCCCTGTGAATTGCCAGAGTCGGAGAAGTCCCTGGATCAGGCTTCAGTGGTGAGACATGCCAATTAAGTAGATGTGTTTGCTTTGCGACTTCAAGTTTTCTTTTTACCCATGTAGTCAAAATTTGGACCTTAACATTTTTCCGTGCAATTATTAGAGAAACAAGAAAAATCTCAAGCGAGTAAGTGGCATTCCGGGAAAGCTTCTTGTCAACACCTGTAATGGATATCAAGATTGCATGATTTTTCAACAGATTCCAGATTGGCAGGTAAATAATTCATGATAAACTACTACTTAATTGGCATCATAATTATATGTGATTCAGAGGCTGCTAAGACTAGTTACTTTGAGTTGTTTTGTTTGATTTATTGGAGGTGTATTATATAGCTTGAAAAACAACATAGGGAATCAATCTCTTAAAAGTGAAATTAAGAAACAATCGACTAATAATAGTAAATGATAAAATAGGAATAAAACTAAAATTAAAAAATTTAACTCTCGAATTCCCTAACTAAGAGATTTTCATATACTTACCAATACTCTCCCTTAAGATAGTAGACAAACATCAATTATTCATAACTTTCTTATATTTGACTCAAAACTCGATTAAAACTAAGTTTTGATGAGAATATTAGTTTTTTGATGTATTGTACGAATATAGTGCAAACTAATTGTCACATTCTCGATTTTGGGCTTGATGAAATGCCTTTTAATTCTTAAATGCCTTGTCTTGTTGTGTTGTATGAGATTGTAAACAATAGCGACAGCAAACTTTTGCTATCATTGTATAACTTCATTGGACCATGCGAAGAGGCATTCAATATTTTTAGAAGCGTTTCTATCCTGATCAGCTTGCAAATTCCTTGTGCTGTAGTCATATATTCTACTTCAGCCCTTCTTTGTGCAACCACTTTCTTCTTGTTTGTCAATGTAACAAACATTTCCCCATAGTTTAATACAGTACCCAATAGTTCACTTAGTCCTCAACAAGACTAGTCTAAGCAAATCAACAAATCCTTCAACATTCTTATTGTCAATTTTTCAAAACAACAAACCTATCCTGGGGATCCCTTAAAGTACCATAGGACTTGATTCTGTCATCTAGATATTGGCTATGTCAAGTCTAGTTAGTGACCTATATATTAGTTTGAGTCTCTTGAGAGTTAAACCGAAAAACAACCAACTAATTATTATCAAAAACCAAACAATAGAACAAAAACAAAACTAAAACTGGAAAGTTTTACTCTTGAATTCCCTAAAGTACGGGATCCTTGCATACTTGCCAACAATTTGGTACTTTGGGCCGTATCATTAATTCTATATACCCTTTTCCAACTGCACTACTGTGCTAGGAGATAGCACACAGCGGAAACACAACACACATCATCCCGAAAAACTCATCTCCCACTTTGCAACTTTGAAAACTCATATCACACATGCAATTTCCTAACACATTGTATTTCTGTGCTTGTTGTATTTTATGCTCAAGAAATATATACCCCGCTCTCATTATCATTCAATTTTGGGCCATATATGAAGCTTATGCTATATGAGTCTTTCATATTGTCCAATAGAGATATAGAGACATTTTGGGTCTCACTGTTTTATCTGTTGTTTCTGCAACCATCAGGATAACAGGAAAAATTGTAAACGCACCAAGAAGCTGAACATTTTGAACATAACAGGTTCTCCGTCAGGCATTGTACCAATTCCTGAGCAACATTCAAGGACAGCTGGATCAGGTGCATTCTTGTAGCTCCTTTATGTTCTCACAGGTTTAGTTTATAATTGTGTTCACTGGTTCTTGGAACTCTATATCATTAAACAGGTAATCAGTTGATTAGTTAGCTTTGACAGATTAAACTATGTGCTTGTTAATAAATTTGTTGCATACTTTTTGTTTAAGGAGATGACATACCAGACTATGAAAACCCAACTTTTGAGCGAGTGATTGAGAATGATTTCCCCCCAAACCCCGGTATAATTGGTACACCCTGTGAACTACTGGAGTTGGAATATGTCCAACAATTTTCAGAGGTGAGACAAGATAAATATTGTAGTTCGCAATTTCTGTTAAATTTCCAAGTGTTTCAGGTCTAAAGAGGACATTGTGTTTGACTATTAACTTCAAGTTTATGATTGTGCAATTATTTTTTGAACATAGTTTGTTCCTAGTATAATTACATCTATTTAATTTTGCAGTGTTTCATTCCCACTGTGGATCCTGTTGATAATTTTGATGGCACTACAATTGAAAGTCTACATAAAAGATTTGAAAACCTGTTATCTTTGAGTTGCCTTAACAGCAAGATAGCTGAAACTTCATTGGAAGAGGTAACAAAAAAGCCCTTTTTACATAAGCTTCTCCCACATTAGTTCTTGTATTGATTCTAGAGTTTCTTTCTCTTTTTTGGGGGAGTCAAACAATCCACTGCTTCTCTAAATGTGCTTATCGGAAATTCCACTGCATAATTTTGCAGAAGTTTCATTCATGGCTCAAGAATGTCGCTGAAGGTGGAGGTGGCCTTACTGTGTTAGATGTAGAAGTGATACATCTTACAGCCGCACTTGGTTATAATCCGGCCTTAGAAGACATAATTGGTGCAGCAAAAATAGATATAAATTTAAGTGACAAGAATGGACTTACAGCTCTTCACTGGGCAGCAAAGTTTGGGAGGTAAAGCTCTTGAAAATTAGCCTGGGGCTTCTCATTTACAAGAAGTTGCATGTAATTTGAATTTGTTTTGATTACAGAATGCATACAGTTGAATTTCTTATCTCAAAAGGGGCAGCTCCTGGATTACCATCGATTTCCAATGGTAACACACCAGCTGATCTGGCTTATATCGCTGGCCACCATAAAATTGGTGATTATCTTGAAGATAAGGTAGAACTCGCTATTGGAGCTTTGGAACTTCATCACGATGAGTATTTTGACTCTTAAGTTTTACAAGTTAATAATAATTATGATGTCATATTAAAAAAAAAAAAAAACTCTTGATTGTTTTTGTATAATTATAAGTGGTGTTGTAATATAATTGATAACTTATTTATTTATATGACTGAAGCATGGGACTTAAAGCTTTAATGCTCCTCTCTATTTCTTTACTAAGGTGTAATCGTAAATAGGGGTGCAAACATGTCAAGGACAGCGTTTGGTTCGAGTTTAATTCGATTATATATATGTGAAGCTTGCTAGTAAGGTTTTGGCTCAACCTCAGGCTCAAAGGCAAAAACTACTAGGTTGAGTTCGAATTAAAAAATTATATTTTAACCTTTTAAATTTTAAAAATAATTTTAATTTTATAATTTATATATTTATCAGTTATTTCTTAATTCAAAGCTTAAAAAAAATAATTGACGGGCCCTTAGATGTCTAGTATACACCACCAATCCAACATAGAAAGAATTCAAAAAAAAAAAAAAAAAAAACGAACAAACAACATCATTCTATGGCTAGAAATAGTCACTGCTTAAAAGAAATTAATAGAAGTTGCAGAAAGCAAAAATTTTAACAAAATTATTAATAGAAGGAAATTAATACTGTTAGATTTGGATGCAGAGGCAATATAAATGAATAGTTAATAGAAGGAAATTCTAACTTTTTTTCCGGTGAGATGAAAACGCAACAAGGTGACCAATGGCAAGGTGGTCGGAAATGCTCATAGAAATCATCTTCAAACTCCAGCTGAAAATGTTGTGTGCTTAAGTAAAAAATACTTGCAGGACTTTTAACGGCATTTTTCTCGTATTTTTAATAGTGTTTAATAAAACACTGTTAAAAAGAGTAAATAAAACTTTTAATGACATTTTATTCATACTTTTAATGACATTTTCATTAAACGTCACTAACAAGAATATTATATAGGCAATTTTAGTAAACATTTGTAAAAAAAATTATATAAATTTTTAACGGCATTTATACAAACGTCGTTAAAAAAACACTATCAAATGTCAATTCTGTTGCAGTGAAAATTTTCAGATTCTTGCTACGTTTACAATTTTTCTAGTTTTTTTTTATGGTTTTAGAAACAAAAGATTATGAAGTAAGACATATGTGTGGGACAATATGCAAGGGTCATGCAGCATGAGCTTAAGATATAGAGGCTATAGCCATAGAGTCGTAAGACCACTTTTCTTATGAAAAAAATATGTAAATCATTTCCATTATATATAGCTAGTAATTTGAGTAACCTAAAATATAATAATGTCTTCAACCTATAATAAAAAATACAAAAATAACAGCATCGTACTACACCATGCCCAAACCTCGCCTAGAGTCGGCTTAAGACGTAGGCTTGAGTGATCCTAAATTCATCTTAAATTGATACTCTTATCAGTCAAAATTCAAATACATATAAATTGTTAAGTTATTTTTTTTTAGCAAAATATTAATCATATCCTAACGATATGAAAACTGTTTTCGTTTAAGAAATATTCAAATCTGTCAAATTATAATTTAATATTATAGACTTTAATGGAAACACACAAAGGTTGTGGGCATCTACACTGACAATTGATGGACCAAGTTCAGCAAAGATTGTGGGCACAGCACCCTTGGCCACAACCAAATTTGAAAGTCTTGAGAAGAAGATGTTGAGCCCCCGTGACGATATGCATAAGAAATCAGGTGAAGCGTACATGCCAGTTTTGGAATCCCAGAGATCGTTTGGGAAGACGAAGAATGAAGAAAATCCTGGATCTACAAAGAAAGAGGAGTAAATATGAGAGAGATGTGTTAGATGTGTCTAAATATAAGCCTTAACAATGGGAGTGGTCCAGATTTATGCTCGACCCAAATGAGTCCAACTGGAGTTGGAGTTTCAGTTCGATAGTTCTGTTTGAGTTCGAGATGAGACTATTTATCAAGTGGAACGAGTTTGAGTTATAGCTGAGCTTGAGAAGGTTTTTATTTAGGTTGGGCTGCAATCCAAGGAGAGTAGTTTCATGTAATTAATCAGTAAAAGGCCGACCAAACCAAGTTTGATTCCCTTGGAATCAATTTGATTTAGATGGTTAAAGTAAAATAACACGCTGCTGGAGATTCCGTGAGTTATGTATGTAGCCTCCCGCCTCAATATTTGCTACCTTCCACCCAATCCAGTAACACTCATGTCCGCCCTGTTGACGAAATTAACATTTTCTAGCCGCAAAAATTAGTCTGTGTTTGAGAATTGAATTAGCTGAGGAGATGAAAATATGTTAGAGGAAGAAGAAAAGCACCCAAGACATCACCCAATTGGGCGTTTTTATAGCTGAAATAGCCGTTTCATGTAAGATAGAAAATTGTATTGTTGATTTTACAGAAGATAAAGATGATAAATATAGGACTTTTGGTAATTAAAATATAATGTATCTTTTTAACTTGTGGCTTTCTGCTGACTTCAAACCCATTTCCATTCGGGAATAATTTGGGTGTGCATGTGGGGTGACAACGTGTTAAGTCTAATCAAAGTGATTATACTTTAATATAAAACGCAATCCAATTCCTGAAAGCTAGTGCTGCTCTTGCATCATGCTTAGCAATATTTTAAACCTCCTTTCATATGTTCCTCATATGAACAAGTTTTTTTGGTTAAATAATGAACAAACTGCTTAACAACTAAATCTATTTCATTAGTATGTAGGGTTGCATGAAAATATACATATAAAAATAAACAACCTATAGTTTAACACAGATTGCATGGAAACTTTTAAGTAAAATTTATTACCTTTTCAACTAACGTCTACAATTATATAATTAATAAGTAAACATCCAAAATCAATCACAAACCAAGACTCAAACAAAGCACCATAAATTAATTTATATTAAAAGAGTGATATCTATGGAAGAAAAGCATTAAAGATATGAACATCATCTTCTATATTAATGGTTCGTGCATTACATTCAGAATTGTAATGATTGTAAAGATTATTATTTTATGTGGTTTTAGGATAGGCATTTTATTTGTAAATAATAGCTTAAAAACCTTGGGTTTGATTGGTTTGTGGGTTTTACTTTTTCTTTTTGGCCTTTTTGAATTTTATTTTCGCTAAAGTTTTAGATAAACTTTCAAGAGGATCTAGGGTGTAGGGATTATTTTATAGTTTCTAGTTTTCATTTACTGGCATATTCCTATGTCGCGTGTAAGTTATTTCAGGTATATCGTTTTTTATTTTATAAATTATTTAATTATATATATATATATATATATATCGAAATACAAACCATATTCAACGACAGCAAATGCTGGGCCTGTTTTAGGAGCATCCACCAGCTTTTGATCCTGAGGCCGCAAGAAGAGCGATGCAATTGTCTCAGAACTATATTCACAGTCTCAAAGATAGGAAAAGAGCCTTTCTCAAAGAACAAAAAACACTTATTGTGCGAATTGCCATCTTCAATGGCCGGGGAAACTAAAAGAGTCGACTAGAAGTAGAAGACTGTTGGCCTGAGAGAGGGAAAGATGGCCCAATTTCTCTTCTTATATATATATATATATATATATATATATAGATATATACACACTGTGCTTCAACCACAAGACGTAAGATACAATCGTGTTTTATGGCAAATATTTTGTCACTAACAATTATGAAAATGACATAATATTTATATATAGAATTTTAGTTATTAAGATGTTTCCGACGTCTAAATTTAAAACAATTTTTATAACTGGGACAGCGGTCGATGTCAAATGTGAGCAGCGACACAAACTATGTTGATTTTATTGGCTCAGCACACTTCCTGTAGTCGGTTGGGTTCTCTTCGCCGCCCGCAACCCACCTTTCACGCCTCTCACTTTCTTCATAAAGCGAAAGATAAAAAAGGGTGTACAAAGAGAGAGAGCTTACGCGAAGGTTGACCGGGAATGGTGGAAATTAAAAGATTATAATCATTAATTATGAAACAATTTATATTAGGTCAAATGACTTATTTCCATCCAAGATTTCTCTAAATGACAAATTCTTTTCCAAAAACTTTCGAAAATCAGATTCTCATATGTTGATTAAAACTAACGATTAAATTTAATATATTTTTTTAATTAAAAATAATAAATATTTATAAAAATAATTAAAATATAAAATAATATTAATATAAAAATAAAAATAAAATTTTTAAAAAACATTCACCATCGCTATTAGTCATGATTATCAAAAACTTAATTAGATGGTTATTTTTGACTATCTGATTAAGTCTACGACAACAATCATCGTTGATTATATTATCAATAGAAATGACCCTTTTTTAAAAATTTATTTTTATTATTTGTTTAAATTTGTGTTAATTTTTTAAAACTATTTTTATTAAAATTTATTTTAATATTGACATTATTTATTTTCAGTGAAAACTTTGGGTGGGAATAAGTCATTTGGCCTTTATATTAAATCAACTCTCTGTTTTATCCCCTCTATTCAACTATCGGTCCACTATATGTCACCTTCAGACACCAAAGTCCCATGTTCTAGGTCATTTCTACACCCAAAACCTGTAGCTGCCTGTACATGTTAATTGGTCGTGTCTGTATCTTATCTTTCCATGTTTTGTATTAAAAAACACTTAACCTGAATAAAATCCGGTTTATAAATGGATTGACACGACATAACTTATTTAATTGATTTCATAAATGGATCATATTGTATCATAATATAATCTATTCATCCATTTGAACGATACATAAGTTATAAAAGGTTAATTCAAACATTACCCCTTTCGAGGGAATCCATTTTTTTTTTTTTTTAATGACAAGAAGGATCTAAATCAGCATTCTTACAGCTACCGAGCACAGCACCCCAATTATGCTCCTAAAAAGTGACTTGCACCCGTGTCTTGACGGGTGGAAGCCAACCAAGGGAGCCACCAAGGCTACTACATGGGGCGATTGACAATGACAACCCATTTGCTGTTTGAACCCCTTTTATACATATGATACTGTATCCGGATGCAGAGTGGTATTACAAATGACCAGGTCTACCAACCCCACCCTCCCTCTAAAATTTGGATAACATATGAATATTTAAATATGAAAATTTGCTTACGCATTTAGCTTCCTCTTTAGAACACCATACGCGTAAATTTCTTGTCACTGGCTTTAGCTTCATCGAGCTGGGTTTCTTCTACACCCAAAACCCACCTCCCTCCTCTCAAATTTCAGATACTTTGGTTGTTTCTCCCTCTTCCACCGTCCATTTTTTTCTTTCCACCAATTTGAGTCGCTTTATATCTCTCTTCTTTATGAAATATTTCGCCTCGCATCTGAACGCAATTCATCATTTTCAGAGTACTCTTTTTCTGTAACAACTGCCTCATTTCTTGTCATCTTCACACTCTCTTCATATTTGTTATTATGGCACTTTTAGCTAGGTCGCGCTTTCCGGTTGAACAGAGTAAGTTCTTGCGAATGAGTTCCACCATTGACATTACAATTTGAATTGTTTTTTACTGAAGTGAATTATGCTGATTGATTGAAATGACACAGATGATGAACATTTAGCTGAAGAAGCCCAACACAGGTGGCTGAAACCAGCTGAAATATGTAAACTACTTGAAATCATTGAAAAGCTTCCAATACTTGATTCTGAACCACAACAAAGGCCAACCAGTAGTGTTTCATTTCAGATTTTGTTTTGTTACCTTTTTTTACGGTGGAATTTGCTTTGCTTGATTTAAATTAATATCAGGTGGTTCACTTTTTGCCATTAAGCCGGAAAGGCTTAGACAGTTCAAAAAGGATGGTTATGTGTGGAGTAAGAAGAAAGATGGAAAAACTATCCAGGAATCTCATGAAAAGCTAAAGGTTCGTACAATAATTTCATGTAGAATTTTATATTTAATGCTGTTTGCCGGTTTCCAAGATTAATAGGTGTGAGATCTTGCAGGTGAATGGAGTTGAGAAGTTGAATTGCTTGTATGCCTATCTGGAAACAAATGAAGATTTTCAAAGACGAATTTATCGGATGATTGGACAGTAAGAAATCAGACTCTCCTCAAAGATTATTTTGTTTACCAGATTGTTTAAGACATGCTTTTTCGGAAAATGTTGTCTTTTCTTTAGTTTTTTAATCTCATCTCTAAATAAATTTGGTTAGGTGCCAGTGTCCACAACCAGGGTACGGGTCTTCAAATATAAAATTGAGAAAAAGGAAAGTGAGTCTTTTAAAAAGAGGTTTGAAGGCTTTGACTAGCATTAGAGTTTGCCTCTCTAGATCTGTTGTTTGTATGGATGTGTATGTATTCTCTGTTAAATTCGAGTCTGATCTGTTCCCTACACCAGTACTCCATCCATGGCCTTTCAGTTTTTTTTTTTGTGGTTTATTTGGAAGTACATGGTACAGGTCGATACAATTTCATTTTTCCCCTTTCATTTTGAAGGTAAGTATAATTTTTTTGTTGGGTTGATTCATGTTTTTGATACCAAGTTATACTACTGATGCAGGAATAATACAGGCCTCGTTCTTTTCCACTACCGACAAGTCAGGGTTAGATAACATCGTATTTTTCCGCTCAAGGCATGCAGATACAAAGTAATTTTGAGTCTCACTCTTCTATAATATTTTTTTTCTAAAACAATCAGGAAAGCAAGAAAAATTGTAAACGGGGCAAGAAAACAACCAAAGCAAGCATTCAGGGAAATGTTGAATCTGCAGGTGCAATGTTTGGCTTCTTTATGTTCTGAGCTTTTAGTTTATAATCATGAATCACTAGAGTTTTGTAACAGTGGTGATAGCAGGTTGTTCTTCTGGCATTTACAATCAGAATCTGCCCTCTTCTCAAGAGATCGAGAATGGTACCCTTAGTCGCCCCTGTGAATTACCAGAGTCGGAGCAGTCCATGGATCAGGTTTCATTGGTGAGATTTTGGCATAAAACTTGTCCTTGTGTTAAAAGTAGATGTGTTTGCTTTGCGACTTCAAGTTTTTTTTTTTAACCCATGTAGTCAAAATTTGGATCTTAACAATTTTCCTTGCAATTATTAGAGAAATAAGAAAAATCTCAAGCGAGCAAATGACATTCCGGGAAAGCTTCTTGCCAACACCTCTAATGGATATCAAGATAGCATGATTTTTCAACAGATTCCAGATTGGCAGGTAAATAATTGATGATAAACTACTACTTAATTGGCATCATAATTATATGTGATTCAGAGGGTGCTAAAACTAGTTACTTTGAGTTGTTCTGTTTGATTTATTGGAGGTACATTATATAGCTTGAAAAACACATAGGAAATCAATCTCTTAATCTCTTAAGAGCGAAACCAATAAACAATCAGCTAATTTTCACTTAAATAGCAAATAATAAGATCGGAACAGAACTAAGACTGGAAAATTTGACTCTCCCTCAAGATAGTAAACAAACATCATTTAGTCCCTGCTTGCTTACATTTGACTCAAAACTCAACCCAAGTTTTGGTGAGAATATCAGTTTTTTGATGCATTGTATGAATATGGTACAACAAACCTATCCTGGGGATCCCTTAAAATACCATAGGATTTGATTCATGTCATCTAGATATTGACTAACAACACTAACATTGTAGGCTATGTCAAGTCTAGTTAGTGACCTATATATTAGTTTGATTCTCCCCAGAGCTAAACCAAAGGACAACCAACTAATTTTCACCAAAAAAGCAAACAATAGAACAAGAACAAAACTAAAACTGGAAAGTTTGATTCTTGAATTCCCTGAAGTACAGAATCCTTCCATACTTGCCAACAATTTGGTACTTTGGGCCGTATCATTAATTCTATATACCCTTTTCCAACTGCACTACTGTGCTAGGAGATAGCACAGAGCGGAAACACTACACACATCATCCCGAAAAACTCATCTCCCACTTCGCAACTTTGAAATCTCATATCACACATGCAATTTCCTAACACATTGTATTTCTATGCTTGTACTTTATGCTCAAGAAATATATACTCTGCTCACATTGTCATTCAGTTTTGGGCTATATTTCAAGCTTATGCTGCATAAGTCTTGCATATTGTCCAATAGAGAGATATAGAGACATTTTGGGTCTCACTTTTGCATCTGTTGTTTCTGCAACCATCAGGAAAACAGGAAAAACTGTAAACGCACCAAGAAGCCGGACATTTTGAACATAACAGGTTCTCCGTCAGGCATTGTACCATTTCCTGAGCAATATTTAAGGATAGCTGGATCAGGTGCATTCTTGTATCTCCTTTATGTTCTCACAGGTTTAGTTTATAATTGTGTTCACTGGTTCACAGGTTCAGTTAATAATTTGTTGCGTATTTTTTGTTTAAGGAGATGACATACCAGACTATCAAAATCCAACTTTTCACCGAGTGATTGAGAGTCATTTCCCCCCAAACCCCGGTATAACTGGTACACTCTGTGAACTACCGGAGTTGGAATATGCTGAACAATCTTCAGAGGTGAGACAGGATAGATATTGTAGTTTGCATTTTCAGTTAAAATTCAAAGTGTTTCAGGTCTAAAGAGGACATTGTTTGATTATTAGCTTCAAGTTTATGATTGTTGAATTATTTTTTGAGCATAGTTTGTTCCTAGTATAATTACATCTATTCAATTTTGCAGTGCTTCATTCCTACCGCGGATCCTGTTGATAATTTTGCTGGCATTACAAATGAAAGTCTACGTAAAAAATTTGAAGAGCTGTTATCTTCGAATTGCCTTAACAGCCAGAAAACTGAAATTCCATTGGATGAGGTAACAGAAAAACCGTTTTTACATGAGCTTCTCCCACATTAGTTCTTGTATTGATTCTAGAATTTTTTCTTTTTTTCTTTTTTGGTGGAGTTAAACAATCCGCTGCTACTCTAAATTGTGCTTATCCGAAATTCCGCTGCATAATTTTGCAGAAGTTTCATTTATGGCTCAAGAATGTTGCTGAAGGTGGAGGTGGCCTTACTGGGTCAGATGTAGAAGTGATCCATCTTACAGCTGCACTTGGTTATAATCCGGCCTTAGAAGACATAATTGGTGCAGCAAAAATAGATGTAAATTTAAGTGACAAGAATGGACTTACAGCTCTTCATTGGGCAACCAAGTTTGGGAGGTAAATCTCTCGAAAATTAGCCTGAGGCTTTCCATTTACAATTAAGGTGCATGTAATCTGAATTTGTTTTTATTACAGAATGCATACGGTTGAATTTCTTATCTCAAAAGGTGCAGCTCCTGTACTACCATCGTATCCCAAAGTCAAAGCACCAACTGACTTAGCTCATACCGTTGAATTTCTTATCTCAAAAGATGCAACTTCTGGATTACCATCGTTTCCCAAAATCAACACACCAGCTGATTTAGCTTATGCTGCTGGCCACCATGAAATCGGTGATTATCTCGAAGATAAAGTGAAGCTTACTATTGGGGCTTTGGAATTTCATCATGATGATTACTTTGACTTCTAAGTTTTATAATTTTATAATAATTATAATGTCATATTTTAAAAAAAAAATCTTGATATTATAATTTGGAACTAATTTTATATAATTATAAGTGATGTTGTAATATACTTATTATATATTTATATTATTAAAGTACTATCGAAATAATTATTATTTAAGGTTACAAATATTTTTGAGTTAATCCTTGGTCCACAAATGCACAAAATTCTTATTTTTTAGATCTTTAAATGATAAGTAATTCTTCGAATATTAATCACATTATTTAATAAATATCAACAGAATTAACTAGTAGAACAGGCTCCATTAATAATTCTTTACTTGCCAATCTGAATTTTGTTGGGAAATTATATAATCTTGACATCTATCAATGTTATTCACAGAAAGCTCTCTAAATGTTTCTCTAATAACTTTGAAAGAACAATATTAAGATTCACATTGACGAGTATACGGTGTAATAGGTAAAACTAGGAAGAAGATGAATAAAGATAATAAGTATACGATCTTAAATATTTCGTGAACTTCTTAAGTTGTCAAGACATGTTTTTGGTTATAAAATCTAAAAATAAAACTGTGACAGATAATATATAATACCTACAGAGTATATTTCTTTTATTTCTTTTGATAAGTTTTAAAAAATAAGTTATTGAACGATTGTGCATGAAATAAATAATTTTAAGTAATTCGTATTTATTTAAATTTATTTATGAAAATGAGTTTAATACGTGATTCGAATTTAATTTGTCGTACTAGAGCTTCAATAGTTTGGAACGAATTCAGCCCGTCGGTGGAGTAGTCCAATTCCTTGAGAGATAGGGAGATTATGGTAAATGTAATAAGAGGGGACGGATCGAGTAGTAGAATAATAATAATATTACATTAATTAATTAATTAACTTAATAAATCCAAAACCCAAAACCAATATTATCTTTATTAATTAATTTATTTAATAATCAAAAACCCAAAACCAGAAGATTAATAATTATTATGGCACTGATTTGGGCACCTAGCTCCGTCAGTGGAAAGCATCAAAATTTCGGTTCAATTGTCTATATTACCCTCGCTTTAGGGATTCTAAGCAACATTCAGCAAGGCTATTTTTGTCTTTTCATCCAAAGAGTGCTTTTCTAATAACTGTCCATATCAATAGACATAAAAGCTTAAAAAAGATAAATACGAATCACAGCATATGATGACTGGAAGAAGATGGCTTCTTTACTCGACATTATCAGCGACAAAGCAGCTCCATTGTCTCTTCTCCTTTGTAAATCTTCTTCCTTCAAGTGAGAGAAAGCGAGACAGAGAGAGAGAGAGAGGGTGTTTTGTTTTCTGTTGCTGCTTCTTCAATTGTCACATTTAACATTCAATTCAATCACTCTGTCACTCAAACGCAAACACTTGACCTTATTAAGCATCCTGTTACATTTTCTCTTTCGCTTTCTTTCTATCTAGAAATCTCATTTTTTGGGTTTATTATCAACGACACTCTTTGCTTTTCCTCCCATTGGCCCATCTCACTCTTGTTCTTTTATGTTTTTACTGTGTACAACCTTTGGTTCTTTCTGTCTTTCATTCATACACTCTTTAGGCTCAACAGAGTGGAGATTATGATTGTTTCTGCTTATTTTTGTTGGAGTTTTCTTTGCACTGACTCAGTTAACTGAGAGATCTAGTGGGGTATCTATGCTTATTTATTTTCTCTTGTAGTTTTGCCTTATTTTTACTTTTTCCTTTTGTTGGTTGGCTTAGAATGCATGTGGTTCATTAATTATTATAATTACCGTTTACGTAGTCTTTATCTCTGTCGCTTTACCCATGTTAGGGGTAGTGCTTATAGAGGTTTTAGGATTCTCGGTGGTTCAAGGGTTTTTCGTATTTTTATGGGATTAGACTCGTTTTCGGTTTGTTGTCATCTCAAAGTTTGGAATCATTGATGGGGTGGTTGCTTTATCATACTATGGTTGCTCAAAAAGTGAAGGTCATTGAACCAGTGCTTTAAGATTAGGGGCTCAGATTGAAGTTTTGAATTTTAGCATTTTCACTCTATTTTCTGCTTCTTCTATTTTTTTTCGTTTAAAGCTTTGTGTTTTAATCGGTTTTGTTCATGTGAATGTATTGGCATGCCAGTTCCTCACTGGGATGTGACTTTCAAGATGGGATTTGTTAATGTGAAATGTGAAATATATGGTTTATGACTAATCTAGTTCTTATTGTTTCTGCACTTTCTCTGATGATTTTAGTGGACAATATTAACTACTGACTAACATATCACCTTTTTTATTTTGGATTTATGATATTGAATTGCTTATCTGTAGTTTGATTAGCTTGTACTGTATTTAATTTTAACATCTATGTTATTCTGTTTTAAATTCACTGTAGAACTGTGCATCTAGAGATGAGACCAGAGATCGAGTCAGACTCTGACAAAAACAGTATAGGTCTTAGTCCTAACACTGTTCTTCCATCTCCTCGGCAATGTTTAAACCTTGAAAAGAGAAATGCAGGCGGTAAACCTACGCATACAGATGATATATTGAGAGTAAAAGAGGGTTTCTTGGAGATTAGCTTTCATCGCTATCGCAGTGCCTCTTGTAAGAGTGCTCGATCCAGACCTGTTGGACTGGAAGATAACATAGAGTTGAGGCGAGGTTCGATATATCAATGCTCCAAAGAGGTAAGGAAGATGAAGAAAATGGTAGCTATTGATGAAACGAAAAAAATTGAATTGTCACGTAGTGGTCACACCTTATTTTCCTTTAGGAATGTTGACTCTTTATGTCGTTTGGATGAGGAAGAGGAAAGCACAAGGAAGAAAACCTCAGTGATGTCTGTAAGCTCAAAAATGAAAGCTTCATCTGCTTGCAATTCTTCTATAGAACCATGCTCATCAGATGGATTCATGGAATTCTGTCTGAATTCAGATGGCAGAGAAAAACATTCTGGTGAAACTGGAAGGAGAGACACATTTAAGGATCTGAAATTCAGGTATGATGAAGTTGTTGGTCCTGTAAATGATGGTAACACACTTCAAAGAGATATGACATTTCAGAAGTCACATTCTGCTAAAGTGGAGATGCACTATTCACCTTCTCAGTCAGAAAGTAGTCACTCCTCCAGAGCCAGCTCCAGGTCTCGTTTTAGCCCCATCAGAAAGATGTTTGATCCATTCATGAAGTCCAAGTCTCTTCGAAGTCCCCTGGGTTATGCGGTGCAACCTGATGAAGTCAAAACATCCAGGGTGGAAAAAACAAGGGAAGGGACATTGCAGAAGTCTTTATTGCATGAGCATGACTTTTCTGATACTGTCCAGAATATAGAAATTGGTTCTCAGTTTGTCAAGAAAGAACAACATCATTCAATTGTGGCAAATTCACCAGTACACTTACACGGCCTTCTAAAGCTGGAAAATATACAAGGAGTACCCTTTTTTGAGTTCTCTTTGAATTGCCTTGAAGATGTTATTGTGGCCAGGACTTGGAAGGAAGAAAAGGCTTTTAATTGGGTGTATACTTTTCACACCATTGATGGTAGAAAAAAGGGCAATACAAGTGGATGGGGATCAAGTGATATCAACAAAGAAAGCACGATGGTTGGACAAATGCAGGTTTCCTGTCACTTATGCTCTGAACTAAAAGATGGTGGTGCTTTTGATAACTCTATGGTGACAGAGTTTGTATTGTATGATATAGCACATGCAAATCAAAGTGTCATTTCTAAAGAATGCCGAAAGTGTTCCTCTGATGCTACACCTCGTAAGTGTTCTAATCCATGTTTTGTTGAGGGAAATCATGAGTTAAATAATGAGTCTGATTTGGTGAGGTATAGAGATCAACCAAAATATGCTTCTAATAAATCAAATCCATGCCCATGGGCATCTCGGGATTTGGGTCCAAGCCTTGAAATTGTAGCTGTTGTTATTCAGGTGCCATTTGACAAAAGAGAAAGCTTGAAATGCAAGAGAGGGCATAAAATCAGTGATAAAATGCATTTAGATCTTCTCAATTTCTCTGCATTTGAGCATACTCGAAAAGACTCTGTTGAAAACAAAATTTCTGAAAATGTGAATGTGATCATTCCCAGTGGTAACCATGTTTTTCCAAGTGCTGAAAGTCAAGGACCTTCTACATTGCTGGATCGATGGAGGTTGGGTGGAGGCTGTGATTGTGGTGGCTGGGACATGGCCTGCCCCCTTACTGTTTTTAGCAATCCCAAGATTCAATATGCTGAAGATAAGCTACTCCTGGACAATCAACAGCCTTTGGAACTTTTTGTTCAGGCAAGTCTTTTCATTGACGCTACCATAGCTTGGATACTGTAAAATTTTACTGATAGAATTTCATAATAGTAGGAATTTACATAACAAATGAGTTCTGCAAGGTAGGATTCTTCCTAAGAGATCTTGATGCACAAAGCTTTAGAAATGATGAATTCAGATGCCATGCCTGCAGTTTTGCATTTGATGGGGTGGAATTAACACTGCTGCATGTTATTTATGATGCAGTGCATACTTCTTATGCATGTCCAGAATCTACAAACATAAATCTACAGCTTTCACAACATTGATATGATCTGTAAATCAGAGCAATGTGTTTTGAAGTTGAGCAACAATTATCTGCACATACTGTTTCTTAATAAATAACCTTTGTGATTTAAGGAAGACTTGTTCAAATGTGAATGGCATTTTTGGTTTCTAGCAAGACATAAATCGTGGGTAAGCATTCTACATATATGGGGAGCCATTTTAATTTGTACATTCCATATGGAACTGTGTCCTTGCTGTGATATTCGTACAATCAATCTCTCAGCAGTTGTGACTTGATTTTGGTTTGTTGCAGGGAGCAAAAGAGAATACACCAGCACTGTCCATGATCGTTCTAGAAGAGGGGCATTATGCAGTTGATTTCCATGCTCAGTTATCCACTTTACAAGCATTTTCGATTTGTGTTGCCATATTACATGGTACAGAAACCTCCTTCGCCTCCAGGCAGGAGAAAAGCATGCAGTTGCCCCATTGCAATTCACTAAAAATGCTCATTGAGGAGGACGTGAAAGTCTTGATTGAAGCTGTCACTGGAGAGGAGAAGAAGAAAGTCACAAAGAGTATGGAAGAGATCCCACCATCTTATGTGATCAACCCTCCCTTCTCTCCAATGTCTAGAGTATAGAGTCCATAGACAGAACCAGCGCAATAGGTAAAAAGCTAAAATGGCTTCTCTCGCCAAATCCCACATCAGAATTGAGAAGAAAATTAAGGAAGACGACATCAGTAGTGGAAAAGCTACAAAAGGATGTAAGTTCCTGCCACATCCATAGATGAAACCGAAAAATCGTTCGCATTGAAATTCTTGTGGCATAAACTCAACAGTAAGCTCAGTGAAGCTAAAATGGATGGTTTGACAACTTTCCATGAGGGACCTGGAGATAAAACTGGCCAATGCAGGCCACAAATTGGGGGGTTTACATAGGATTAGAAGTAGAACAGAAGCACCACACTCTCCATATTTTAATCAAGGGGAAGTGTTGGGGAAGTATTTTTTGAAGATAGCAGTCAATTTCAGTATACTCCTGTGTATTATTTACATACAAGGTTTCTATTTAGAATATTTGGTGGCAAAGGGGAAGTAGCTCCTAGGAAATTGACAGAAAGATGTTACAGTGTTTGGAGCCATGAAATTTCAAAATATTTATATAAAAAATAATTGTTATTTATCACTAAAATAATGAAAACATAGCAGCTTTCTGCTTTATTATCTTCTTGTTTTGCAGCATTGGAATTAGAGTGATTCAATTCAATTAGGACTGAATTCGAATAAACCCAATTTAAAAATATTTTAAAACCAAAAAAATCAGTTAGAAATTGACAATTTGAAGTTTAAATTTAGTTTAAAGACAATTTAATTTTGAATTCGATTTGATTGAAACTTGAATGTGTAGATTAATTTGAACTCAGTTCATTAAATCTGCATTCAAATTCAAACTTGACCACAGATTGAATTTAGATTCCATGTTACTTTTTGGATGCCGCTCAAAATAATGATTAAAATGAAATTCTAAAATTAAGGTTTTTCCACTTCCATTTTAATGAAATAAAAAAAAAAAAAAAAGATGAAAATTATTAGAAAGATAAATAAGTTAAAAATTATCTGAGAAACAAAGAAATTAAGTTTTGAAAAATAAAAAAGAACAGCAAAAACAGATTCGCCGTTGCCGGGGATCGAACCCGGGTCGCCTGCGTGACAGGCAGGAATACTCACCACTATACTACAACGACAATTTGGCTTTCAGATTTCCAACAATTATTTTCACTATATGTGATACTTATTTGCACAACTAAGAAATTTTGAAAATAATCTCAGCATCCACAATATATTTAGTTAGGGCTGGATTTTAACCTAATGGATTCAAACTCATTTTTGGACTTGACTTGTTCGAGTTTGATTCAACATAGATGAGTGCGAAATGAATACGAGAACAAATAAAAATTCAATGGATGTGGAAATATGAGCTCAAATTTGAACATGAACGACAAGCGATTTGTTTAACTAACGAATTATTCAATCTCTAAACAAAATAAATTCAAGCAAAACGATATTGTTTTGTTTGACTTATAATAAATGTCGAGTAAAATTCCTTGACATTTGCTTTGGAACACACTCACAACACAAGGCATGTCGTTTATTTTCACAATTTTCTAGTAAAAGAGAATTATGTATTGACAAAACCAAAGACATGTAAAATCGTTCTAGTGTCATCTTCAAGTAATATCTCAAGGGTGAAGATAAGTTTTATAACATTGTTAATTTGTTCATACTGATTTTTCTTATTTTTTTTAATTTTTCTGTTCGACGACTGTAATACAATAAGTTTTCACTTTTATTATTAGTAAGTTTATATTAATTGAAAATGCAACAAGTACCTAGAATCTATATTTAGGGTTTATTATGTCATTAGTCTAACCACGTTAATGAGACAATGATACTAGTTTGCTTTCCGAATTTTTTGTTTTTATGCATGTGATTGATATAAACATCCCTCCACAAAAAAATTCATTGATTTTGAAATATCCCTTCACAATCATTTTGAAGTTACAAGAAAAGCAAAACCCAAATTTTGAAATATAAAACCATTGTCTCATTTAGCTCAACAACATACCAAACCTCCTAAGCATCCCTTCACAAACAAATTCATAGAGATATTGGCTTCAATTGAAGTCCTAAAACACAAAAGGTTTCATACCTCCATGACAAAGAGAAACATTAAAAGACAAAGAGAAACATTAAAAGACAAAGAGAAACAAAGAGTTACTAGCATATATTACAAGTATAAAGCGTTGTCGCTTATAACGATAAAGATTATGACAATTTCTGTTTTGATAATAACATCAGAGACATTAATTCTTATTGGTCATATTTTACACAAACAACTATAAACACGTTTAAATGTACAATGAATTAGATTCAAACTTTATATCGAATCGAAAAACTCCCAAAAGAATCTAATCATTTTAAATAACTTTATATATAATATATTTTAATGTGTAATAGTTAATTAATTAATTTCACCGATGCAAAGAGTGGCTAGGTATAATTTCAAAATACTTTTTTTAGAGTTCCATAAACTAGCTATAATCCTTAGATTTGCTTCTAGACCTCAACAATGCCATTTAGGTGTAGCTTTAGGGTAATTATTGTTATTTGGTAATTGGTATGTTTTATTATATTATTTGATTTAGTTATATTACATGTGAGCTTAACCTGATAAGAATGTTTGTCTAATAGCCTTCACCAATTCTATGAGAAATTATCAAGCAAGGCAAGGCCAAAGCCAATGGCTATTTTATATGTTGTATTTTTGTGTGGATTTACGGGTATGTGATGGAATCACATCACATGAAGAAGTTCATGGCTCCTGATTATCTAGAAAATGGTTTACTTTCCTGGGAAGGAAGCTGCTGCATAATCTGCTACCCTTCTGTTTTGGCCCGGCCAACCGAACATGTTTGTTTTCTGTTGAACATGAGCACAGTTCAGGTTCGTGTGAACAGTAACAAATATGTTCGCAGCAAATATGAACTCGCACACCGAAGTGCACAGGCTCACCAAACCCGAAAAAATGTTCGAGTTCGTCAAATTGAAAATGAGCCAAACACGAGCTTCGCTAGGTTTGAGCTCGGTTCGGCTTGTATCTAACGCTAATATTAATGAAGAAAAAGATGCTACTGGAGAAGAATATGTTCATCTGGGACTCAAAAAAAGTCTACTTGGTAAAGATAAAGAATATGCAGCACATACTATTAGACTACAATTTTGTATAGTTGAATATTGTTTTACTGTATTTAATCAATCATCAATCTGATTGCTAGTAAGATTGATCAAGAACTGAATCAAACTGACCCCTCAAGAATGCCCATACCCAATCCAGGTCTAGAAACATTGGAATTAAGGGGGGAGTCACCCGGAGAAATTCTAGATCTGGCCGCACCAAGGGCAAAAATCCACCAGCACTCTTTACATGAACACGAAAATCAACAAGCATTTGTACATACTATGAAGATAAGAAGACAGTAAAAACCTACATATAATATTACGCTATGAAGTCTTTTTTTGTTTGTTTGATAATAAAAATGAGAGGCTTCCTGTTGCCTCTTCCAGCACAAGTATACATATGAGAAATATTAGTAAGAGACATACCAACTGGGACAAGGAGGCCTTTTACCAGTAAGTATGACAAAAAATTACTGCCATCGTTTTGGAAATCTGGTTGAAGAAGAACTGGTAGGAGTTGGTTTTCTGGCACCTGTCAAAGATTCAAAAGAAGAATGAGATGAAAATGGAGAAGGGATGGAGTTGAATAAGATTGAACTAAATGACTGAAAATAGTTTAGGGAAGGTAATTGTTTCTCTGGAATATAGCTGCAACGGTGAGAAAAACGGGATGACTGTTAGTAGCAAAAAGTGTTCCAAGCTAACATACTTGATAAGATTCTCGAAGAGGAGGCCTTTGTGGTCTTCGACAACGATGGGCGAGAAGATCTAGTTTGCACCACCTTGGAAAGGGGCTTTGGAAGTTTGGATGGGTAACTGGGTCTGCATTTAACCAAACAAAAAGAGGAAAAAAAAAAAAAAGGAGAAAACTAGTGTCAGATAATATATCCGAGGTGACGTAGCAACTGGCAAGTTGAAATGATGATAATTCTGAACAGAAATCTAGAAAATATATGAATGCCTGAAGGCTTTGTCAGTTATACTCACTTCTCAGAGTTGTGTGATTTCTCAGCTGGCTTTGTAGTTTCAGGGAAAAGGGTGAACTCTACAACACTGCTTGAACCATCAGTTTCAGTTCCCATTGAAAGGCCACCATCAGATATGTCACTTAATCTTTCGTCAGAATCTGCCTCCCCAAAGCCCAAGAGTTCATAGTCTTCAGTTACATTCTGACTTGACTCCCCAACAGCAACCTTTGATTGTGAGGGAGATATCTTCTGGTTTTTAAAGTCTTCCACTGAATGATGAGAACCAGCATCAGAATGCTTATCACTTAACTCTGAGCAATTGTCCATATCTGAAGTTGCTTTATCTGTTTGTTCCAGGAATTTTCCGATTGATGATCTTTGACTTATGCGAGGACTCCCTCCAGATTTTCTGCTCAAAGATGGAGAGGAAGATGAATACCTTACTGGGCTCATACCTTGGTTTGCACTGTTGGCACTATTAGCCTTAACCCTCATGCGCTCAATCTCTTCATCTTTCTTTGCAGTTGTCTCCTTGAGAGATGAAACCTGCAAGATCAAAACCTAATCAGAGGATCGTGAATAAGTGGACATTGAAAAGATAGGTTCCTCAGCAGCCACCCACAACCACACACACCACTCTGCCACCCCCACCACCAACACACCACACCACCACCCCCCCCCCCACAAAAGGAAAGGGCATTGCACTTGATTATCCAAACCAGATAAATTAGATAAAACTTATATACATGTGTGGCACACCAGCTAAGAAATTTTGATGTTACATATTGGGATATCAAATGGGCTGGATTTTAAAGCCAAAAATTATGGGTTATAATTTTGGTTAGGACGGCAAGTTATGGCAGATAATGATAGGAGAGTAAGATACTGAACAAGTAGTGACCATGCCAAATTTTCAGATAAAAATACTCCATAAACCTGCTCCATAAGTTCTCTAACATCCCTTCCTTCTTTGCTGCTCCTTGCAGCGCCTAATTCAACACCAGAAACTCTCTCAGCAAACTTCAAGGTACTAATGGTTTCAGAATAGGAGTCTGCATCAGGATTAAGCTGCACAAACATAAGGGCCTTCGCTTGACCACCTGCAATGTAAAGATCCATATATGCAGAGAGCAAGTCATTCATGAAATCGGGTATAAATTGCAGAATTTATATTTCATCTAGCAGATAAGATCCTGTTATCAGAATAAATACAAGGTAGAATTACTACCCAAAGAACTCTGGAGGACTTGAGTTAATTTGCTATTTCTGTATGGGATGTGAGCACTCTTTTGTGCCAGAGCAAAGATTACATCTCCAAGAGCTGATAGTGATTTGTTTATATGCTGTGCCTCCTTGAGTCTATCACCAGTGGCTTCAGAGCGATCCACCCTTTCACTACCAGCAAGGTCTATCAAATGTAGATTGCCACGCAAAGTGGCACCAGATTTAACATCAGTGCCATGAACATGAACTGTGAGAACACTGTACAAGAGATTCAACTGAGTACTCTCAACTATAGAGAAAAAACAAAACATTTGTTATGCAAAATAAATAGTGAAAAAATACCTGTGGGATCTACTACTTCTTTCATTAAGTGCAGTAGCACCTACTGCTCTATTCATCAAACCAACATTCATCAATTCCAACACATCTGTGGTTGATTTAACAGAGTGCATACTTGCCTCAGGTACTGCTAATCCATTTGGTTGGGTGGCACTCCAAATCCCAAGTGTGTGCAAGTCAAAGGAAACATAAAATTTTGAATACTGTGATCAAAGTAATAAAAAAATGATACCACCATCATACTCGATCAAGAAAGAATAATAAAGATACAAGAATAAATTCATAATTAATACATGCAGATGCGTTCTTGTGCATGTGTATACATGCGCACACAAAAGATTAAGAAACTCATTTTAGATTCAAATTGAAAGACAAATTCTAAAGCATTAGAATAAATGCACAACATTTGGGTATGAGAATGTTTAAATGCATAAATTGAAAGTACACCGATTCTTTTTTTCAACAATTATGTCACTATTTGTTTAAAAAATGAGGTGTCATCAAACTTATTCTCCCAATATATCACAAGGTAAATGAATAAGCTACAAACAATCATTATAACCAACCAAGAAGGAATGGAGTGAAACTTATAGGAAAGGCTATCTCTGAGAATGAAAATAAACCAAAACATGAAAATAAAGGATATCTCTTTTGCGGACCATTAGTTGACAGTAGATCACGAACTTGTTCATTATAAATCTCAACCATCTGAACACCTACATCATATATAGTGCAATTCTTCCTACTTTGAGAAATTTGGAAAAGATCATGCAGTGCTCGAAAATTGACACCCCAATCTTCTCTTGATGATATACAAGGCCCACTCTATGGTGAAAACAAAAAAAAAAATACAAATTTTATAAGGGCCAAGTATATAATAAACAACACTTTTTCATAAATTGAAAATGTAGACAAGTTACACACCATTGTATAGGTCTTCCCAGATCCAGTTTGTCCATAAGCAAATATACAAACGTTATATCCATCAAGAACAGATCGTATTAACGGTTGTGTATCTAAGAACACCTCCTCTGCCAGCAGAAGACATTTAAAAGTTAAATGTCAAAGCATTTCCAGACAACAGAAATAAATAAAACCATCCATCAATCATTTAAGATCAAGAAAAGAATTACCTTGAGTGGCTTCTGGACCAAAAACCTTGTTGAACCTGAAGAATCGATGATTGTCTTTCCCTTGTTTTACGGGATTTGAAACTACTAACTCACCATTCTCGCCAATATATTCTAATGTTGTTTGCTTTTTACTTTGACCTCGAAGGAATGGTCTTATCCGGCAATATACTCTAATATTTCCTGTTTGAGAGGAAGGAACAAACAATTCTCAATCTACAGGTATATGAAACAGAATTATTATAAGGCACTCTACCTTTCAAATCCTGAACTTCATTGTACAATTTCCGATTTTCTGCCAGAACTGAATTGTAATTCTCGGCAGTATCTACAAGCCCTTTTAGGTTTAGCCCTATTGAAAAAGTACTTGCCATGAGAAAATACCCAGCCCCTGTCAAATGCCAATTTGATAGTAAAGAAAATCAAAACAACAATGAATAATCAGTCTTACCCAAGTGATTAAACTCCTTCACATAACTCCTCTTTGTCTTTAGGACTTCATGTTTCATGGACTCAAAAGCTACCCTTACATCCTAATCAATGTAACAGTTACAGTTGTGAGAATAAGCCTTAACACGTTACAAAATCAATAGCTAACAGTAAAGACAAACCTGTAGAGCTGCAGATTGATCATCCATAAATTTCTGATAAGTAGACTCCTTTTTTTCCCATCTTTGAGATTTAGATTCAGAAAATGATTCTAGTTCTTTCACCTTCTTCTTCGAATCTATTAAAAGACACTCAAGTTCCTTCAACTTATTTTCCGACTCAACTTTAGTTTCCTCAATCTGTGCTTCCAGTTTCAAGCAATGCATCATATGTGTCCTTTTGGCCATTTCTAATTCTTGTTTCAATGTAGAAATCTCAATACTACTATGATCTTTTTCTTTTTTCAATCTAAGCGCATTCTGCTCTTCAAGCTTTTCCTTCTCCTCTAGTTTGGTTATCTCATTCTGTATAACACAAAGAGCAATCTAATTATTTAACCAAGCTCTAATATAGCATAATCACATTAAAGCATCTATGCATATCACTTACAAACACAGGTACAACATGTGATGTTTCTATCGATTTTATTCTTTATCAACCTTCTACTTAATTTCATCAATTATGAAGCTCCTTACAAATTAGTAAATGGGAGATAGTGGCAAAACACTTCATCAATTATGAGGCTCCTTACAAATCATGCATCTTCAGAAAACAAAAGTTCTATTGGAAACATTATTTTTGTTGAACAACCATTCAAGTTTACAGCTATATCAGACATAAAATAAATGGCATGATAAATGCAAATGGAAGATATAAATATATAATTGCAAGATGCACAAACACACACACCAAAAAAAAAAAAAAAAACATTGCATGTCAGGCAATACAAGGATACAAATTTATCAATTCACAGGATCCTTCAAAAGAAAAATTATGGATTAATGTTTTTCATATATCAATATGGAAAATATAAAGGGAACAAATTAAACATGCATAATGTCAATAACTGAAAGAATTAATACTGGTTCTGATGTTATTCATCCCAAGGAAGAAGCTTGAGTCAAAAATTAATATAACTTACAATGCTCAAATTTTTTACAATAGCAAACACTTTGACTTTTTAGTGAATAATTATGCATGGTGCTATAATTGAAGAAAGGAGAACTACATTATCAACCATGAACTAATTAGGAGAATAAGACATGATTGCACCTTTAGTTGCTCCAATTGACTCACAAGAACCTATAGAAAAAAATACAAAAACAGTAAAAGTCAATTTAATATATAAACAAGGTAAATGATAAAAGCAAAGGCAAACAATTGGCCATACCTGATTCTCTTCAGTAGGCCCCATTGCTAGGGTCCCAAGCACTCTAATTTTTGATTGGTAATTCTCCTCACAAGACCTATAAATATTGTTTTGCTGAAGCCAAGCACATACTTGAGCATATATCATTTATGAAGGTTAGAAAAAAAATAATAATAATAATTTCCAGAGGCATTTTACATTTTTTAAATGTTGTGCTTGGGTTGCCACTCTCCTTTCAATCAGTTGCATTACTTCTCTCAGCAGACATGCCAAATGCTGAGATAGGGAAAGACAGAAAAGAATTCCACTAATTAGAGTTGCAAAGCAGCTTTTGCTCGAGAAATTAAAAAAAAGAAAAAAAAGCATAATTATTTACAATCCATGAACACTGTTGTGGTTACTGACGTACTTGAGGTACATCCCCATTCTTTTTTTCAATGCGTTCATCCAGAATTTGATTCACAAAACCAAACAGTGATTTAGTCGAGGCATTCTGCATTGACGAATCAAAAAAATCAAACACTATTAGACTTTATTCGTAGATGGAAATAATGAACTTTTATAAGAGACTACAATCCCATGATAGATATTCACAAACACACACTCATAACTTTTGGATCTTACATCTAAACTCCTTGATATTATCAGTTCCGAAATCTCCATATCAGAATTATCTGTAAAAAGATCCTTCATAAGTAACATAATGCATCAAAACTGATGGCTCTATCAATACATACTTAAACAAATAAATAATTACTAAAGAAGCAATATCATGACCATTGCTTGGTCAAAAACATAATATAGTAAATTTGGCAAACTAAATAATATCAGGCCTTCTATTCTCAATTATATGTGATTTGTTAAATAGAAAAACCTTTCACTATGGGTTCGAGAAGAAAATCACATATATGGTTCATTTCGGTTAACTTCCCTCTCATTTAAAAATCAGTAAATATACCTTCTATATTTGGACCACACAAACCAATCTGGAATTTTCCAGCCAGAGAATTCAATTGGCTATCTTCTTCTATGGCATAGCTTTTACCATATGTTCTTATACTCGCTCTTAAATGACCAGTTCCCTCTACAAGATCTACCCTTCCCACACTCCATCTCTTTCTTGAATGACTGTGGATGTTGTGTTCGTCGTCATGGGAATTAAAACTTGCTCTTAGTGTTTTAAGGCACTGCAAAACCGGCTTCATATAACCCTGCATGGCATCCTCGTCAATGGCATGAAAAAAACATTAAAAATAAAAACTATGTACACTAACAATAATAGTAATTCGTGTATTAATAATAACATATCACTATGTGATTGGATAACTTTAAATTAGAGATAAAGTAACACCCAATCACATAGTGATAGATCATTATTAGTTTATAAATTAGTACTCATTGTTAATATATTTAGTCCTACTAAAAAAACAGAGGTACAACCTAAGAAAAATAGTAGTGTAAGACCTAAAGTTAATTTACTCATTTATTTCTACTTTTTCCTTGGGGGCTAATTCACTACAAACCTGAGGCCACTTCCATCATTTGACAAACAAGCCAACACAAAAAAATCACTTTCCAATATTAAGAGTTGGATTGAGACTAACCAGGTTGCAGTTTTTCACCAAAAACTATGATATGCTGACACAAAACTAAGTGTCATCTTCTGACACAGAAACATGGTATCTTTATCCACTAATAAGTAGTAAAGATGTAGTACATTAAAACCATATGCGTATATTTTTCTAGAACCATAGAAAGCTAAAATGATTGTTAAGCTTGCTAGCATGTGCAACTTTCATAATAATTTTTGCAAAGGAAGGTATATTCTCCTCTCTAACTATTTGCATTCTTTCATTAAGAGTCTGACACGCCAAATCACAATGTCCTATGGAGAGCTGTAATGCATATAGGGATATCTGATGTGTAATGAATCAAAGCATTAAAAAATCATTGATAAACTGAATAAATATGCCAAATGAATTAACCAGAACTACTCCCACTTTAGTTTACAATCAACCAAACCCACCACAAATTAACTTGTTTCATCATGGTATTCAAATTCGACAGTCCAATTTACACAACTAAATTGACCACATTGAAGATAATTACAATGCACCAAAAAGACCACCTTGTACCTTCTCTAACTCTGATGGTTCAAACCTGGGTAATCCCAACTCATCCATAGCTGCCAGAAACTGGTTGACTTTTGCAGGACCTGGCTCACAACTGGCCCCCTAATATAAAAATGTATTTTCAAACGATAAAACAAAACATGGAAAATGAAACTGCACCTTCATATTCCGGTGACAAAACCTTAAAGAGAATTCAAATCATAATTTTTCATCATATGACATATTAACATGGAATCAAAACCAACCATATCAATTAAACCAGGCACTAGCTTGTTCAAGATACAACACAAAACTATTCCATCAGCCAAGCATGCTTTTAATTCCTCCTCCAAAGGCTCCAGTGGCAATCGTAAATGAGGAATCATATCATTTAACCACTCCACAAAAATTGATAGCTGGTTACCTAGATTAAGATAAAGTTATGCAAATAAAACAAACAACAAAGTGAAGAAGAATTGAATAATTATGGCATGCACATGTGGACACTCTAGCTTATATGTATGAAAGAAAGAAAGTATAACTTCCTTACCCTCAGGACAATCTTTTTTATCTTCATTTACACCATGACTTCCATTTGCATTGTCAAAATTCCCATTCTGCCTGAGAGCCATTCTAACCGAATGTTAATGAGTAGAGTTTCCAAATCTTTGTCTCAGAACTGACTATGGACACACCACTGCAAGAATTATATGTTCATTAAAACGGTAAATTTACTGAATAAAGAACAAATCCAGTAACTACAAGTTAAAACCAAGAACAGAGATAAGTACAACATTTCCAACCCAGCTTTCCTGCTAGTGTAAGTTCGAACTGGAATTTAAGGCAAATAAATGAATTTTCTTATAAAATGCATACTATTTTCTTTTCTCACGGTTCATCCACAAACAAAAGAGAGAAGATCATGTAAAAAAAACAGACTAAAAATTTGAAATTTGTCAGTAAACTAGCATAGCTAAGTTTTCAAACTCAGAGTAAAGATAATTTACATCTTCTCAGCTATCAAATAAAGCAGCATTCAGAAAATACAAAACAAAACCCTAAAAAACCTAGAACCTCATCACTTAATCTACACAGGTACAAGGTACATTACAAATTCTAACAACCATTCAAGAAATGGAAGAGAAAAAACGCAAATTTAATAACCAGATCCGCACCAAACCCCAACTTTTCACATAAAAGAAGACGAAGGAACTAAATGTAGTTAGTCGTCCAAAACCGAAAAATCATACCAACAACAGATGCGCTCCGTCCCAGATCTTGCAAAGCCAGAAACCTCCAGATTCGAAATCGAATGATTCCCAAAGAAGGATGACAAAGAAGTTCCAATTAAAATTAAAATGAAATAATAACTTAATTGGCACAAAAATAAAAGCCCGAAATTGATGTCAATGTCTGGAACGGGGAGAGTGAAATGGACGTGCGTGAGGGTTTTGGATTTTGTTATTTGAAAATAACACAACGTGTTTTCAGTTTCATTGTATTTGCAGTTTTTTGGGCCCCATCCCACTAATTTTGGAGGTGGTTTCCCGTCTGGTGTTTTTGTTTTCTTCTGTTTAACTTGGTTTGAGATCTGAACTTGCAAACAAACAACTGATAGACAGAACTACCGGCTTGCCATTTTAGGGTGGAATCTGCAGCTCTTTCCTGGCGGAATGGAAAAAACTGAAGTTGTTGGGTTTCGTAGTCATGAATCATAAGACTTCAGGGGTGGAGTTGGGATCATCATATCTTGCACAAGAACAGAGGGGTTGTAAGTATAATGGAGACAATTGTTGTAACTAGATTCAGAAGTCAAAATTCAAGAAAGAAAATCAAAATGTTTTGAACACACATAGCTGGATAAATAAAGCTGGAAGAGTCGCCTCTGAGCTTCCATCTTGGAGGTTGTGAATTCCCATATACTTTCCTCTTCTATGGCAGATGCCTACTGTAATATATAGCACAGAAATCATCAATAAAGAAAATGCAATTAGATTTGCAGAAGATTGTTACTGTACAATCTCAATTTATAAAGGACTTTCAGTTGGTTAGCAGTTTAAAAATGTCTGGTGTCAGTACTATGCGTCGGTTGCATCGGGACAAATTCAAATCAAATTTTATTCAATTTAATTAGGGTTTAATTCAATTTTAATTGACTTCAATTAAATTTTTCTAGACTTATGACATTATAATCCAACTTAAACTTATTTTAATTTGAACTAATTTGATAATCAAATTCCAATAAACTCAATTCGAACTCAGATTTAACTACGAGTCTAAGATGGTGCGATCAATTCGCGCCAAATGGATCAACAGGAGCAACTCAAAGTTCAGAATCCAGAAGCCACAAGCGTGGGACCAGATACAGACCCACCGTCCACGTGTCCCGACTACACACAAGGTTCCCGTGGAGACAGCGAATCGAAACCTTTCTTAAACCGAACGGAATCGTGAAAGCTGTAGACGTGAAAGCGGGATGACTTGTCAGTACGTTATTGGGTGATTACTACCTTGCTGATATGATCTTTATTGCAATTGAATTTTTTTTAAATTGCTTGGTGATCTTTTTGTTTTAATTCTGTTTGTTTGCCATGAAAATTGTATAGGAAATGGAAGAAAATTTAATCGTATGTATGCTGCACAACGCTTCGGTTTTGGGCTTCCCCAGCTTATGTTATTTGTATTAAAGTATCTCATTTTGGTGGGTATAGAAGCCAACCACTTTGTATTTCTGGTATCAATTTCACCCTTTATTTTGTCCCCTTCGCAGTACTTGATGCAGTAACAAAGGGAAACCAATATATAAATTCATGTCTCGGGGATCTTTTATTCTTTACTTTAGGCTTTAGATTAATAAATGAGGATTAAAATTAGTTCCTGTAATTGAAAGTTGGAAATGTACTGAAATTTTGATCCAAAATGTTTTATGGCTTCGTTTTCACTCCTTTCTATCTGAATTGGACCTGGTCGCTTAGAGATGACTCCTCTCTTTTGAGGCACCATATGTAGACTCCCTTTCGAGCCTGCTGGATGATTAATCTTGGCCCTCAGATTTACAATATATACAATTAGGGCTAGATTCAGTTCGAGTTTAGTTCAGTTCTACAAAAACCGAGCTTAAGCTCGAGCTCGAATTCGACTCCTCCAAACATGAGTTCAGCTTGTTTGAGATGAATGAAGCTCGAGTTTGATAAATTCGATATATCAAATACTCAAAATAATATTATTCCTATACATATTAATCAAAATGATATTATTTTTGTTAAAATCATCAGCTCCCAAACTTCATGAGCTAAGCTCATTATAAACTCGAGTTTGTGAAAGATAATCTCGTTGCGAACTCGTTCAAACCTTATTGGTTGCATCAATAACATGAGGTATTGTTTAAATTTCCTTGGTATCTATCGAGAATTGGTTTTATGTTAAAAATTGTCAATGTTCATAGACGCCATTGTCACTTTGAAAATGCTTTGAAACATTGTGATTTATGTATATTGGTTAACAGTTTTTGCTGAGTCCAGAAGCATTTGAGGACTGCTGAATCCTAGTACAGACTTGATACACTTGCCTGCTCCTTTTTCTTCTCTTTCGGCTAAACCGTTGTTCTCTGTCCAAGTGTCTGATAAATGCCCTTCTAATCCACAGAAATGTTGTAAAAATTAAAAGCAGCAGCCACTGAACCTGGATGTGATGATGCTTCAACAATGGGCAATTGCTGGGACCAGTTATAGAAAGTGACTACCATGGTTTATGCTTGAAAGGCCACAACAAGCCCACCACCAGCCCATCCATGGGTTAAAGCTGAGATGGTCATTCACTGGTAGTATCTTGAAGCCCAATTTCACTCGTCCAATCACAATGTTCGCTGGGTTGCTAGGTCGATTGTATACATTATTTCATGTAGAGTTTGTTGATTGACATCAACCCAGAGAGCTTTATCTGACTAAGGATCGACTCATCAAGCTTAAGATCGATGCCACCGTCGGAGTTTCTCTTGTTGGCAACTCTTTTCTTTTATCTCCGATAATTCCCTTTTCTCTTTAGTGAATCTTCTCCTTTTCTGATACTACAATTTAGCAACTCAAATAAGTTTGGTTCAAGTTTGAAGTAGTTGTTTCGAATTTGAGTCAAGTTTTAGTTTGTTCTCATTTAAAGTTTAGTTTGAATTCATCTTTATTATATCTGATTATTAAAGTTATTATGGTTTAAACTCGAAAGCCCACAACAAGCCCATCAGCCCATCGATGACTTCTTAAAGCCAACATGGTCATTGACAGTATTTGAAGCCTAACTTGAGTCATGCAGTCACAATCTAGGTCAATTTTTATACATCCTTGCGCGTAGAGTTTGCTGATTGGCGTCAACCCAGACATCAAACTCAGCAGCATAATTTGACGAGAATTAAAGCCACATAAAAGCTTAATTCATTCAAGTGCATGTTTGCCTGAATCAGTCCATTTGGGCCGAGTTGAATCCAAATATAAGTTTATTCGAATTTGATTTAAATTCGTAAAACTAGTTCAAGCCTAAGTTCTTTTGAGCTAATTACAGATGTTATTGAAGAGTTATTATCATTAAAATAAATAATATCGTTAATAAAATAAATAGTATCATCGAAAAGAGATTTGAATTAAAATTTTAATTTAAATTTGATTTGAATTAAATCAAATTGATTTGATTCAACATTGGCCGTAGATTTGAAAATCATAAGACACATGGGAAATTAAATATTCAAAGTGGTTGCTCATTAAACCTATTGTCGTGACTCAAATAAAGTGGGTTACCTAATAACCAATATTAAAATTAATATATCTTGATTAGTGGATAATTGCTTAGAATCTCGTGCGAAAAGGCCTAATGTATAATATAATCTTGCCTAATATTTTTTATAAACCTATCTGCCTATGAACATATTCACTTTTAGGGGTTGAATTCTAGTTTGAATTTATATTTAATTCAAATGAATTAAATTTCAGTTTACATTTCAATCCGAGAACTTGGCTTAAGTCTAAGCGCTCTTCACTTGAGTTTTTTTTTTTTCTCTAAAATTCTTCTTCCTCAACTTCTTTTTTGATAATATTTTTTTTATTCAATTTTTTCTCTAATGGTTCGTCTTCCTTAATGTCACTTTTCATCAAATAACTTTAATTTTTATTGGGTATTGTTGAAGAGGTGTGAAAGGTAGGTGGACATCGATGTATGCATTTTCATGATAAAGATGTAGATGGCATTCTTCTTTCAAGTGGTGAAAAAAAAAAAAGCCCCACTTATATTCTACCAGATAAAATCAAAAATTTAATCTTGAATGGTTTCCTGATAACTTGAATTCTCGTCTTTACGACAAGAAAATCGATCAAAAAACCACCCATGCTAGTCCCGGGGGCACGACCACAGTACTTTGGTCTATACTTTTATGCATATTTTTTAAGTACCAACTTACAATAATACTAATGTGGCAGCCCAAATCAATACAAAATTAAATAATATTATGTCGAAAGTCCATAGATATGTTTGCAGCATCATGTGGCCATGCATTTGAATATGTTTCCTCTCTACCCTACTCTTCTTGAATCTTGGTTTTTTATAGTAAATATAGATATAAGTACTGTTAGCAAATTGGGTGACTGTTTTGAGAAGTGCACCATCATTCAATATTTCACCTTGTCAAGATCGGAGGATTTTAAAGTTTGAGTTTGATAAATCTGATAGCTATAAATTTAAATTTAATTTAATTTGATTAATAAAAAATCATGTTTGAATTTGACGAGTTTTGTGAACATGAACTTGAGACTTGACGGGCTAAATAAAGTTTTTTTACGAGCTTTTTAATGAGTTTTTTAAAGAAATATCACTAAAACAATATGATTTGATGCATATTAATCAAAATGATATCATTTTAGTTAATTTAAATCAAATTTTTTAAGATCACGAGCATGATGAATTGAATCCCCAAAAACTTGAGTTCGATAATTTTGAAATTACGAATTTGAGTTTAAATAAATTCAATTCGAATCTAATTCTAATTACAAGCATTAATATTGTATCGGATTGTACATATAATGTCATTTAAGGGGTATTATTTGTTTTGATTTTAGTTAGTCTCACAGATTTGCCTTTTAAAAGCATTTTCCAATAGAGATGGAGATGATGAGTAGACTGAATTCGAACTGAGTTAGTTTAGATTTGAATCCATATTTTTCGAATTTAAGTTGGAGTTTCAACTTCATACGCAGTTCAAATTCAACTTCTTTGTCTTTTTAGTATCATCATTCATCAATTCATCGAAAACCCTTCGACATAACAGTGCATTAACTTATTTGGTTTGAGTTGGCCATTAAAGATTTAAAGCGAACTTACACTGGTAATAATTCGACTTTGACTTGATTCAAATTCAACCAATAAAAGCTTTTTAATACTAACGATAAATAAATAATTTATTTATTTGTTTGTTTTTTCCGACATTTTTTTTTTTGTGAACAACCCCAGATCTAACGGGGGCAAGAACAAAATCATATACAAATTCACAAATCAGGCATTTGACTTGATTCTTGTACCAAGTTAACATCTAAAATGGGGTTTACTTAGAATTAAAAGAATGGAGACATGCATGGCAAACAAGGAGAGCCGGGAAAGTCAGTGAGTGCACTAAATGCTTATGGGCTTTCTTTAGAAATTATAGGTTTCTTATATTGGTGACTTGACTATCAATCACATTCTCAAAATCTTCACTTAGAAATGCCCTCATTTATACTAAAACAATAATTGAAATTGATTTACTAAAAAAATAATTAAACATCGATCACTTGATTAGATTTTTAATAAAAAAATTTAAAAAATTATTGACCGAAAATTAGGTTTTTGGTTTATTAACTATATTAAATAGATAAAACTCTCGATCGAGTTCTGATTGGTTGCGACTAATTTTCCCTTCGGTTGCTCAATCAAATTCTTTAATTGCGTGAATCAAGCATTTATAATTATTTATTTAAATTTTATTATTTAAAATTTTTCTCCTCCTATCTTTCATCAATGGAATCTTTCCACATTTGGTAGCTGCTGCGTCGGCAATTAATCCTCCCCACCCACATGCTGTTTTATTTTATTTTCTCAATAGGGAGACCCCCCCAGATGGAGTTTTATCCTTCCTGCAATATCACATGAATCTTTCCTGTTTAATTCAAACTAAGATCGAGTTTGATTTGAATTTTACTTTAACAATATTTTTTTAATTAATAATATTATTTATTTTATCGATGATATTATTTATTTTATTAATAATATTATTTATTATTGAATCTAAATTTAATGTTACGTATTCTGCCCAAATTTTTGCAAGCAAACGGGAGTCAAATTCCCTTCATTATTTTTGTCTTTCCATTCACATTTTGGGAAGCCTACGTGTTTATGATTCTTTGGCTCATTCTTGGTAACCAGAAAATTCTTCTTCAATAACATTCGATCACGCCTCATACACACACAGACACGTAAGTGGGAATTCCTAGAAGAAATATGAATAAATTTTCTTTCCATGTGTTGCATGCGTTTTCAAGTTCCCAATTGGAAACATGCATGACAAAGTATGAAACAGATTTTTAGAGATTTTTAACGAGTTTCGTGTCTAGAGGGATTTCCCTTTTCGCATTTTTATATATATATAATTTTATATTTATAAGACGTAAATTTAAGTTTTTTTTCTTTTTCTCTTATATGGAGATAAGAATATTTTGTTGTTTGTATTTATTAAGAGGCCAAAGGACTATTTCCCACCTATAGTTTAAGGCAGAGACAAAGTCTTACCTTTCAAGTTTCAAAAACTCAGTCTCTCGTTCGTAGTAATAGTTTTTATAATTTTTATACTCAAATGCTTAAAATACCATTTTAAAAAATAAATATTTATAATAAAATTATAAAATAATTTTTAAATATAAATAATTTTTAAACATTTTTAAAAAATTTAAAAATATATTAAATTTTTTTTTAACTTTTAAAAATTTGAAGCAACCACCGCGGCGGTGGCCGTCGCTGAAGGGGCTAGGTGACCATTTTCGGCTACTTGGTTTCAGGGGAGGCCAGATCTGGCAGCCTCAGTTTTGGAGGAGACGACCAGATCTGGTCTTCTCCGCCAAAAACAAAGGTTAGAAATGGTCGCTGGGACCAAAGACGACCCTTTCCTGTCGTTTCTGGCAGCTTCTTCTGGCGGAGGTGGCCAGATCTGGCCGCTTCCGCCAAAACTGAGGCGGCTAGATTTGATCGTCTCCACCGAACGGGAAGGCCAAATCTGGCCTCCCTTAAAACCAAGTAGCCAGAAACGACCACCGTTACGGTATTGGCGACGGTGGCTGCTTTAAATTTTTAAAAAGTTTTTAATATATATTTTAATTTTTTAAAAATTTTATATTTTTTATAAAATTTTAATCTTAAAATGACAATATTACCCCTAAAGTGCTACTGTTTTCTATTTTATTTAATATTAAATTGTTTCTATAGATGAGAAACTAAACTTTTGAAACTTGGAGGGTGGGACTTTATCTTCGCCTCAAACTATAGGTGGGCCTTATTAAGAAGGTATTAATTTAGACACAGGGATAGGATTGAATGCAATGTAGAAAGTTATTGTTTCTATGCAAAAAGCTAGGATCCTGTGCCAAGCTTAGGGGTGAGCGAGTTCGGGTGCTCTGTCAAAAATATAGGAATTGAAACTGAAACTGATTCATTCCTAGGTTTTTAAAATCGAAATCAACGCTTTAGTTTCAGTTTTAGTTTTGAGCATTCAATCTTAATTCATTTTAGTTGTGGTCCATCTAGTGTTTAGGTTTCGATTTTAGCTATCCAATCCCAATTTTAATTAGATATAGTTTACATAGAGTGTTTAAGTCCAGTTTTATCAACTTAGAATCGAAATTGGCATCATAAATGCCAATTTTAGGTTATAATTGGAAATGGAGTGTCACGTACCTGACGGTTCTGATTTGATTTTGATTTTCCACTCACTCTTAGCTAAGCTTATATTGAGCAATAGTAGATTTGAGTTGAGACAACTCAAGCTCGATTGTCAGTTTGACTCAAATAAGATTAATTTAGGTGAGATTAAGCTTAAGAATCTTGTATTATGGATCTCAAGCGTGGGAGTGTTTAGTTCGTTAAGTTCATGAGTATAGAAAAGTTTGATTCGAATCGATTAAGAGGATAATGTTTTGATTAATACACGTTAAAATGATATTGCTTAGGTCGATTTTGACTTGGTTAAAATATCAAGCTAAACTCATAAGAAGTTCAATTTGATACTATAATCAAATTCGAGTCTGATTCCCTTCAAGTTGAGTTGAACTCAAAGCAGTTTGAGGTGCATCAACTCTTTTAATCCAAACTCAAAATCAGTGAGGCTCAAATTCACTTTTAATTTTAAGGTGTGTCTAATCGTTAGGGCTGGATTCGAACTGAACCAAACACAAACAATAACATGTTCGTGTTCGGGCTCGTTTTGTACTGTTCGAGTTTGGATTCGTATTCGTGTTCGCTGAATATTTTTATAGCAAAGTTCATATTCGTGTTCGGTTCATATAACTAAGTTTGTATTCAGCTCCTATTCGTATTCATATTCGGTTCGTATAATTTGTTTTTATATTTATTAAAAATTATAATTAATACAAATAATTAATAAAATTTAATTAAAAAATTATTATTTTAAGTTTGGATTCGTGTTCGTATTCAGTTCGCATAATTCATGTTCGGACTTGTATTCGCTGAATTTTAAAATTACAGTTCAGATTCGTATTCGTATTCGGATTCATTCGATTCGTTTCAAATTCATTCGAATCAAATTTAAAAACGAATCTAAATATATTCAGTTCGAATCTAACCCTACTAATCATTACTATTATAACTTATCATTTTATTAGGTGACATTTTCATGAGTTTGGGCAAAGAAATATTTTACCAAATAACACTGTCCAATAAAGATTCCACTAAAGTAATAAAAAATGGTTTCGATTAACTCTTAATCAAAACACAATTCATTCAAGTTGATAGTTTGATATGTGATTACTATAAATTTACAAGTAACAGCTATAATATAGTTATTATAATTTTTTTTAACAAAAAACTTTTACTTATGTCAACAAGAATTTTTTATCAAATCGATTAAACTAAACAGATAAAACCTCTGATTTTATGATTGACCCGACAATCATTACATTAAATAAATCAAAAGTTTAATCTTAATATATTAATATATTATTGGTAAGTTTCGAATCTATGCCCGTCGCCAGGTAAGTCTATATTTTGCTGGAAGTGTTTGATGTAATACATTATACATTAAAAACATTTTCCATGTTGCAGTCAAATTTTTCGTAATTTTCCTTGGTGACCCCAATCACAAGTCACCATTTTTACAGGTTTTTCTATAAAATTAAGGTCAATGCTGGACCTAACTTTCATGGAGAATTATTATTATGAAGTTTCTTACAAGGGTTTTCATTCAACATGAAAATGATAGAGCAACCATGATAAATAGTGATATTGAAAATCGTATCAAGAATCAATGAGAAAAACCTCAAAAACATTTTATATATAGGATCAAAGGTAGGATTATTTCTTGTTAAGTACAATAATTCTATCCATATGTTAGACCAATCTGTATGAAGGGGATGTGTCTAGTCAGGAACCATGGAATGTATCGTCGTTTTAAGTGTCGGTCATGAATACAAGTTTTCAGTCATGGTGATGCTGCGATATGAGATATGATTTTTTCTTCATCTCCATGATTGTATGGCCAAATTCACTATGCTTGTTTTTTTTTTTTCTTTTTAAATTTGTATCTTCATCTTTGAACTGTAGTCTAAATGGGAAATGAATCTAGATAGCAGATTGAGATGATGATGATGAAGAAGATGAAACACACATTCTCTTCATCTGGGTTCAGCTTTCTCTGACTTTAACCATGGCCACACCATTCAATTGCCACCAGGAACTCATTTTTTCTGAACTCCATATCTTATATGTAGCTTAGATTTTAAGGAGGGATTCGAATTAAATTATGCTCAAACAAGGAGTGAGGTTGATAATATCACTAAATAACAAACAAGTCAAACTAGAGCTGTAAGAACAGAGTTAAACATGGATTCGAACGGCTAGAATCCACGCCCACTAGCTTATGAAAGGCCTATACTAGAGATTCTTATACTTTTCCAGCCAAACCTGATTTTAATGTTTTTGACTCTTTGGTCATTAAGGCACAGACAACACAACAAACCCCTCTCCCATTTTCTCTTAAAATTAATGTTTCTGGAGGTTTTGCAATTAATGCAATATCAACATTACTGGTTTTTATCCTGCAGCAACAGTTCTGCGCTGTGTGATTTGGCAAGGCTTTTACGCTTCTGGCTTCCAGCCAAGCCGTTAAACCTAAATGCATTCACATTTAGAACTTTGACGTTGACTGAGACTCGATCCCTCACATGTGTTCAATATGAAAAGGGTCTCTCTATCAGCTTGAACTCTGTCCACAGCTTGAAAAGGGTCTTTATTCATTATGTTTTAATTTAGTAAATCCGATCAATTAATATGACTACACCAGGCTTTTAGAAAATAGAGTGGGTGACAATTTAGGTGATTTCTTATTAGGTGTAAAACAAGAGTTCAAATTACTAAAAAATTATACCAAAATTAAAGTCCTGCTCATATTAAATTTACAAGCAGTGTTACATCAGTACAGTGGTGTATACAATGTAAAAATGATAGTGAAGGTGAAGCGAAGGCATTGCACATTGAACATTTTTTTTAATCTGTCGAAGACACAATAATTATTGCTTTTGTTTTTTGTATGTTATTTCTCACCAAATCCCACAATTATCAACCATACAGGACGACCTTCGGTGCTTCTCACTGCTTAAATTAATCATGTGACCCACTGTTCTTGTACCACGTCTCTGCTCCGCCTCCCTCTCTTTCTCTCTCTCTCTCTCGCTCAGTCTCTGTTATAGCTTCCGATCAATGGAAGCGCATCTTTCTTCCCATTTATCTGTCTTTCTTTGGTAGCTGAGAAAAGAAATAACACTAAAAAAGCGGAAAACTTTCATACGTACATACATGAAGATATATAATTCTTGATTAAGTTTTAAGCCCTTTTCTCTTTCAAAGCAGCTTTACTGTGAGGTGTGTTTTGTTTGAATTCAACTGGTATTGAAAGTTTTGATTTTTATGAGTGAAAAAAATCATTTCAACCTCTTCACAGATAGTGGTGTTTCTGTACCGGTTCAGCTTTGTAGGACCAAGTGTTTCTGTTTTTTGGTCAGAGAAAGCTTAGATCTTTATCAGGGTCCCTGAATTTGTCTTCTGGGTTTTTTTTTTTTTTCCTTTTTTTGAGCTTCAAAACAAGAGCCAATAAAAATAGGCTCTTGGTGCCAAATTTTCAAGCTTTTTTGCCCATTTTGAGATTGAAACTAAGATATTATTTCTTTTTTTCTTCATCAAAGTGAGTGATCCAAGTCTGCACTCAAAAGGAAAAAATATTAATCACCACTAGTCCACTCTCAGTTAATTACCATATCAAGTCGGCAAGTCCTTTGTGCATCCGATAATGATCAGTTTATCGTCTATGGCTTTCAAGCTTCAAAACTACTTAGTGGAGTTCCAATACTTGTTTTTACTATTTGAACAAGAACACATTTGCAGCTGATTCATTGGTGGCTTTTTGTATCACTTTTGAGCATAATTTTTTTGGGTTGAAAATGGATACTGGGAGGGCTCCAGAGAATCTGAAGAAACAGCTTGCTCTTGTGGTGAGAAGTATTCAATGGAGCTATGCAATCTTCTGGTCCATTTCAGCTTCACAACCTGGGTAGTGAAAATTCCAGTTCTAAATTTATTCTTGTTTCTTGATTTCTAAAAGGCCAAAATAAATAACTGCTCTGTTATAGAGTCCACAGATTTTTATTTATTTATTTTATTTCTGGTCGTGGCTGGCTTGCAAATTTCTCTACTGGGTCTGCTTTAGATTTTGATGCTTTGATGTAGAATGAGCACTGTGTATTTCTGGATTCAGGTATATCTTGCCATGGATAGCAGAAAAGAGGACCTTTTAGTGATATATTTTCTCTATCTCTCTCTCGCTCTTCTTTTTTGATCTTCATGTAGCTCTACATTGTTTAACAAAGTCTAGAAATTTTGTAGTGGGAACTGATTTTGGTGGTTGAACAGCCAAATATGCTTCACTGATTACAGTTAAAGCTTTATGGTCTTTATATCAAAATCTTTAGCTGTACAAGTTCTTTCTCTTCTAATGGATTACAATGTGAATCTTTTAGGGTCTTGGAATGGGGTGATGGTTACTATAATGGTGATATTAAGACCAGAAAAACAGTACATGCAGTTGAACTCAATGCTGACCAATTAGGTTTGCAAAGGACCGAGCAATTGAGAGAATTATACGAATCCCTCTCTGCTGGTGAGAGCAGTCCACATGCCAGAAGACCATCAGCAGCATTATCCCCAGAAGATCTCACTGATACTGAGTGGTATTTTTTGGTTTGCATGTCATTTGTATTCAACATTGGTGAAGGGTAATTACCATTACATTACATTTCTATAATTAACCATTCAAACTGCTTACAGTTTAATCTTTATTTGTCCTTAAACTCCCCTTACATTGTTATTAGGTTGCCAGGAAGAGCATTGGCTAATGGTCAACCTATCTGGCTATGCAATGCTCATTATGCAGACAGCAAAGTGTTCAGTCGTTCTCTACTGGCAAAGGTAAGATGCTGTTTTCTGGTTCAAAATTGATATTTCAACCTAATTTGTCACTTGATAATGAGCGCATAATTGTGGAAGAAACTGAACAGTTTATCTATGTATGTTTTTGTTTCATGTTTGGACTTTGTTCCAACTGGCTGCTCCCTCAGAGTGCATCTATTCAGGTACACTGCAGTTATTGATTGCCCCTGCACATTTTTTAATATTTATATCAGATACGTTTCATCCATAGACTGAAAAATATACGTAGAAATTTTTGTGTCTAGAATAGGCGTAACGTCCTTGTACAATAGTCCATCATGATTTTGCTCAATTTAAAAGTTTACAAACTATTTAACTAATCTTCTTTTTATCATATTCCCTAGCATTATATGATGTCTATACATATCCAGTATCTCTCTTGGGTTTTATCAATATGAGATCTACTTGATTTATTGAAAATCCATACTTGTAATCGCACCGTGGCAACATACCATAGATATTTTAGGAGGTTCAGATGTTCATCCCATTCAAATTGATATATATACTGCTCAAACTCTTATTATAGCCAAACGAAAATACATTAAATAAGAAATGAAACATAGGAAACTTCTTATCATATATGTTTTTGTACAATAAGAAGCTAAGTGATGAAGTTACATTGTCTCCTGTTTTTGACTTTCAGACAGTGGTATGCTTTCCATATTTGCAAGGTGTGGTTGAGCTGGGTGTAACTGACCTGGTAACTTTTCTATTAGATTTCTGGTTCTCTGCAATCATTTTGAATATTTCTCTTAGTAAATTTTGCTGCAATTAGGTCATCTTGCTCTTCTATGTTTTCTCCAGGTTTTGGAGGACCCTGGTCTCATTCAGCACATTCAAACTTCATTCTTGGAGACTCCATATCCCATAGTTTCCAGTAAGTCTGGTGGTGCTGGGAATGTGAGAAATGACAATGCTTATGCTTGTGCTGCAGTCAATCCACAGATACTTGAAAGCACAATGGTTCCAGTTGTAGGATGTGAAATCTTAGATATGGCCTCTCCCAGCAGTTCAAATGGCTGTGAGCAGCCCAACCAACCAGCAGAAGATTCATTTATGATTGAAGACGTAAATTGGGTGGCTTCTCATGTACAAAGCTGGCAGGTTATAGATGACGAGTTCAGTAACTGCATCCCCCATTCGGTGAACTCTAGTGACTGTGTATCTCAAACGTTTGTGGATCCAGGAAAAGCTGTCTCTGCCCGCATGGATAGCCCTGCAATCGACCAGAGTGTGCCAGAAGTTAAAGAATGCTGTCACACTAAACTTGCTTCATTGAGTCCTGGAAGCAAAGATCTACATTACCAGACCGTTCTTTCAAACCTTCTAAAGACCTCCCATCAGTTAATTTTGGGGCCGCATTTTCACAACTGCAATCATGCATCCAGCTTTATTAGTTGGAAGAAGGGTGGATTGATGAATGGTTTGATTCAAAGAGATGCAGTCCCCCAAAAATTATTAAAGAAGGTTTTGTTCGAAGTTCCTCGGATGAATAACAATAGATCAGTTGAAACCCCAGAACAAACTGGCACCAAAGACAGTCTTTGGAGACCAGAGGCTGATGAATTTGCTTCAAGCCATGCAGTGTCAGAGAAGTCACGAAGAGATAAACTGAAGGAAAGATTTATTCTTCTCAAATCCATTGTCCCTTCTATCAGCAAGGTAGTTAAAACCTGAAAAATTGCAGTTATTAGTCAGCAGACATTTATGACTTTATTGAATTTGTGCCTGTCTGTGCAGTTTGACAAAGTATCTATACTTGATGACACAATAGAATACCTGCAAGAGCTTGAAAGAAAGGTCAAAGAACTCGAATCACGCAGAGAAGTACCAGAGTTAGAGGCAAGAACAAATGTAAAGCACCAGGATTCAGCTGAGAGGACATCTGATAATTATGGCAACAACAATATCAGTACTGGAAAGAAGCCACATATAAACAAACGAAAGGCTCGCCACATTGATGAAATGGAGCCAGAGATCGAATACATTGCTGTAAAAGATGGTGCAACAGATAATATAACAGTCAGTATCAATCGCAAGGTTGTTCTAATTGAACTCAAGTGTCCTTGGAGGGAGGGAGTCTTGCTTGAGATCTTAGATGCTTTAAGCAGTCTTCATTTAGATTCTCATTCTGTTAAGTCATCCACCATTGAAGGAATTCTGTCACTCACAATTCAGTCTAAGGTATGGATTGCATCTTTTTAAGCTGTCTTTGATTAGCTGCAAACCACAAACCTCTGATTCTTGTAAATTTATGTTTTTTTGTGCATTGCAGTATAAGGGATCAACAGTGCCATCAATAGGGATGATCAAAAAATCACTTCAAAGAGTTGCATGGAGATGTTGAATCTTGTTTTCTGCTCACTGCTATAGAACTTTGTCTAATCCTTCAATCCTGCTTTCATCATTTGATTCTATAGTGTAACTAGGAAAGGTTATGTGGATCATAGAGGTTTACAAACACATTCCTGCGGATTTTCCTGGCTGTAGAGAAAATAAACTTTTTTTTAGTAATTAAGGATTAAATAAAACAAAAAAATGTAGTACAAGAAGTGAGGGACATATCTCAAGAAAATGTCAAACAAAAAAAAAAAAAAACCCAAGGTAAAGGAAGCACATAAGCTCCAAAAAAAAATTATATAGGCAAATGCCAAATAGCATGAAACTGATGTGAGATTTGTGAACTTAACTCTAAATCTAAAACCTTAGACTGAACTAAATTATAAATATATGTAATAATATTGTGTCGGGAATTATGACGTCGATGAAATATGCAATTATTCTGCTCATATAATAGGCAGTAAACCATGACAGATAGACATAACTGTGAAAGAAAGTACTTGAAATCCCTCTTCAGATGCAAAGATGCTTAATGAGCCAGGAGAAACTTGACCAAGTCATAGAAGTATTAACTTTGGTCTCCCCCCAAACAGTAGATACGCACAAAATGCACTTAGAAGATGCAAGAACATTGCGAGTCTGAATACAGACCATGGTATGTAGATGGTCTAAGGAAACAAGCTAAAGAATAAACGAGTGATGCAAAATGTCCTAGAAGCCATAAGAGATGGTGAACTGAAGTCATGTCCCTCCAAACCCGCAACACATCCCATTCAGAGTCGGTGGAAAATTTAATAAACTTATTCTCCATAATGCAACTTGCTTCCAAAATCAAAGTGTATTGTCTCATACAAAGGAAACTTGTCCAACCCAACAACCCCAATGTTTTCCATCATGCAAATCCACTATCAATTCTTCTCATCCAAAATAAATTCCACTAACAGCCAGTCCAGTCTAAGGTGAGCTCACAAACATAGATGCCATGCCACAAGTTGGGGTGAATCATCTTGCTTTGAACATGACAACTCTTAATATTATAAGTAAGAAATTGAAAATGCCTTTATTTATACAAGTCACTAACCAAATCTCAGAAAAAAATCTGCATTGTAAGGTGTTAGGTTGTTATGTTGACCAAAAAATCAGGAAAAAAAAAAAATTATTCTGCATGCCAGACACTTCCATTGAGATTTGAGAGGTGATGTCATGAGAACCCTAAATTTTATATGGTGAGAATTTGGAGCATGTGCTCTTACTGCTTGTTGATAATATAATCTAATGGCTTAAACTATGCTTCCAGCCGCCCTGTAATGTTAGGGGGATACCATGTCAGTATTTATACCCATATTTATTCTCAATATCAGTGCATGCAGCATTACCCTTGAAGAAACAACTCCCTCAAGATTTTACCAAGACCCTAATATAAAATGTAAGCTGAATAAACAATTTGGTAAGTATATGTTAACCAGAGTTGGATTCCCATCAAGTTAGCTCAATTAGGTATTAGACTCAGTTTCAGTTAAATTCAAAATAAAGTTTTAATTTGAGTTTAATTTAAATTTTTTTAATAATATTATTTATTTTATCAATATCTTTATTCATTAGATTGACAATCTTTTAAGAATATGTTTAACCAATTTAATCTGAAACTAACTATAAGAGTTTTTAATTAAACTCTAATCAATTCATATTTGAATTTAACCTTGATGTTAATAGATTGTGTGCATTACTGAAATCTTTGAAAGTGAGAATTCATCAAATAATAATTGAGTCAACTATTCTCTCTGTCAATTCAATTGTTTGTTTTGAAAGTGGGAATGCTTTTGTCATCCAATTGAAATGATTTTTTTTGTAGCCTTATAAATTATGAAAATTTGGAGGTTGGTGACCTAAGCCTTTCATTCAGAGAATCTGATTTTACAAGTTAATGCCAATTCACAATCTTAATGAATCATCAAGAATTGAAATTCTGCAGAGACTTTTTGTCTTACCTTTTGCTTCTCAGAAATACAGCAATCCAAGTGGGTGACATTTTCAACCATTATTTTTGAAAATACCTTAAAAAGAGACCTGAAAGTTTTGATATTTCTACTTAAGGAAATGATGCCCAATGGGAGAGTAAATATGAAGTGAGAAGAATATGAAGTGATGAGACCGCACTTGTCAAAGCAATGAAGTAGATAGAGACAAGAAAACAAATGAAAAGCTAACAAAAAGGCCGATGGAGTCATCCATGAAATAAGATGATGAAAGATCACACACTGCACAAAATTGTTGAATTTCAACTCGTCACCGTCACTTTCAAACAAAATATTTGTTTATGCTTCCGTCTTCTTTAATTATTTGTTTATTTTAATGTTGTTTACTTTATTATTGACCAAAGGGCACAAGTATGATTTGCTCATCAATCACATAGTTGATTTATGATTAAATATAAATTGAATTAATTTAAATTTAAATTTAACTCAAATGAGCACAAGTTTAGTATTAAAAAATTATCGAATTCAATTTCAAATTTAAAATGAGCTTGACTCGCAAAGTTTGTAAAATTAAAAATTTTGATTCAGATTGATTAAAGTGATATTGTTTTAACTAATTCGTATCAAAATGACATAATTTTAATCATTACACGCAAAAACATCATTTTAGTTACTTGACTAATCTAACGAGCGAACAAAACCAAGCTTAAATTGTTGATGAAGCTTAAATACAAGAAGCTATTGAAGAAAGAGAAAAAAGAATACGTAGACACAAAGTTTCGATAAAAAATTGTTGATGAGCTCTTAAGCTCGAGCTAAGTTTTCAAATTAAAATTTCAATTTAGATTCAAACCCCAGCCAATCTAACTTCTCTCCCGTTCTCATTTTATATTCCTTTGGAAGTAAAAATCCTTAGATTCATAAGTGCAATTGTTGACATTTGCTTTTTTAGTCATGCAAAATCTGACTCAAATTTACCTTCCTCATTCTCTCTAAACTTGAGAAAATCTAAGCAAAGAAAAAAAATTTTTATTCTGGAAGATCCTTGCCCCACACTTTCTGGTGCTAAGATCACCATTTCATCTACAAAGCACCAGAAGAAGCTGACATAACCCCCATTCTTCACAAGCTCTAGAAAAGGTAGACAAAAGTAAGGGATGCACTGGTTGTGATAAATCTAGCACAGGAAGCTCAACAGAAATATGCAATTATGACATTATTACACGGGAAAATGGAATAGTTCGCTATGTAGGGTTCAAGATTTAGTAGTAAGTGTACATAGAGAAAGGTTGAGACTGAAATAACTTCTACACAAGTTTATAAATGCAATTTTCACCTCAAACTTTTTCTAAAGTGGCCATAATCTCTGTTTTCTGCCAATATTATTACAACATAGGCATGCATTTTCCAAGCAAATCTGCATACACCTTTACAATTATGATTGGAGAGGTAGAGCCCCAGGGATTTCGTGAATTAGTCAACACTAACAATGATAAATCAGAATTATACCAAAATCAATGAGATGGTGGAGGTATCAACAATGATGATGGTATCACAATTCTCACTAGGCTTGAAAATATAGAGACAAATTTTTCACATAAATTTAGCAAAGGCTTAAAGAAAAACCATAAATTAAAATCCAGTGTGATCAAAGTATGGTAAAATATGAGCGAACATTAAATTTCCATAGAAACTTTTAAGCTATTGACCCTTCAATTTGCATTACCTTTTGATAATGAGGCAATATGGAGACAAGTACAGACATCAAGCATCATGAAATTCTTCTCAATTCCAATTTCTTCTTGCCAACTTACTGCATTATATGCTGAAAGAAGGTAACAATTAATGCATCACCTTAATTCTACAGGCCATAGAGTCTGCTACTTCCCATTAATCCACCATTAATCCATAAGGCAACCAACAGATAATCATTCCCACTCAATAGTAGATGGAGGCTTTGATGTGATGTCTTGAACAACTCGGTTTACACCCCGAACATTGTTACAAATTTTTCTTGCTACATCATCAAGAAATTTGTGCTCAAAATAGTACCTGGAATAAGAATATAAGACATATGAGGGATATTTAGTTTCACTTAGCAAAAAAGCAAATTGGTTAGACTTATTCAACTAGGTAATAAGTTCGTCCAAATAAACCATTCCAATGGGTGCTGTGTTAGCCCATAAACATATAGAAAAGAAATCACCAATATTGGCATAAACACAGTTGTCCTTAGCCTTATATTGTCTTAAGCTACTGACAAAATTCCATCAACAGTAGAAAACACTATTTTCAACATTTCAAATGCCCAAATTTCACTAAACACGAAAAACAAATGAAGGCATACCAATCTGCTGTCATTCCATCTTGGCTTGTAACAGCTCTAAGAGCAACAACATGTGAATGTGTTCTTTGATCACCTTGAACTCCGACTGATCTTACAGGCAAAAACACTGCAAAAGCTTGCCAAATTGAATCATAAAGCCCAGCATCCTTGATTGATTGAATAAAAATTTCATCCACCTAAAACAAAAAAACATAAAGGAAAATATATCATGTAAACTATTGTTGAAAGAAAAAATATGATTCATATCCATGCATAAACAACATATACCAGGCGGAGGATATCTAATGCATTGCCATCAGTTACATCACCTAGAACTCGTACTGCAAGCCCAGGCCCAGGGAATGGGTGACGCTTTAAAAACGGTTCAGGGACATTTAAGATTTTACCAAGTTGACGAACCTTCATACATAAGTGAAAAAAATTGCATCAGAAAACAAAAAAGAATAAATTCTCCATAATTATGTTGTGAAAAACTAGGCAAATTGAGAGCAAAACCTCGTCTTTAAATAAAAGTTTAAGTGGTTCAATGAGCTTCAACTTCATGTCCTTAGGAAGGCCCCCAACATTATGATGACTTTTGATTGTGTGAGAGTGGGCTCTTCCAGTTCCCGGTGGCGGGCATGATTCAATTACATCTGGATACAAGGTTCCTTGGACCAAATAAGCAGATTTCTTTCCAAGTTTCTGCTCCAACTCATGGGCAAAAGCATCAAAGATGCAGATGAATTCCTTTCCAATTATCTTTCTTTTCATCTCAGGATCTACCACACCTTTCAGCTTACTAAGAAACTGATTTGTCGCATCAACACAAGTTACTGGTAGATGTAGATCCTTTTCAAAGGTTTCCATAACACGTTCTCTCTCTTTGTACCTACAGAAAAATAAAAATAGTTGGAAAATCTTCAGAGAGAAACTGAAACACAATTAAATTTTTTGATGGTTTCTATCAACCTCAGCGTGGGAAAAATATGATCATTCACTCACCTTAACAAACCATTGTCAACAAAAACACAGTGAAGCCTATCCCCAATTGCCTTATGAACAAGAGTTGCAGCAACTGTAGAATCTACACCCCCAGATAGAGCACAAATGACATGTTCTTCAGGTCCCACTTTTTTGTTAATTATTCTAATTTCCTCATCCAATACATTTTCCATCTTCCAGCCAGCACTAACTCCACAAACATCAAACAGAAAATACCTTAGTGTATCCATCCCTTCAGGTGAGTGTGTCACCTACATAAATTCAAAAATCAAACTATTCAATATAAAAGCAAAATAAGGCCAAGTGATCCTTCACTCATTTCATAGTGAGCTAGACTGATACTGCACATGCATGGCCGCGGAAGCAAAATAATTCCAATGTATGGTTTCAACCAGGGACGGCCCCATGTAGGGGCCAGGCCCTGATTTGTTTTTTTTTTTAAATAATTTGTGTTTAAATTTTAATTTATTGAATAAATTTTTTAGTTTTTAAATCTATGAATTTTTCTGAGTTAATATTGTTTTTATAAAATTTAAGGCTAAATTCCAATCTCATGAAAAGGAAGTAGAGACTTTTTTAACTGCAAAACACTGACTTTCTATACCGTTGACGAAAAAATTTTAATTTTAATAAAAGTTTTTGGTTTTATAAAATAGAGAGTGACTCAAACTTCGTTCACCACATTTCAATATTGAAGTCTAAGTAAGTTTTTATACAAATTAATTTTTTTTAATTAATATATTTATTTAATATTTAGGATTTTTATTTATATTATATCAATAAAGCTAATTTTATCTAATCTCAAATGAGAACACGATAATATTTAATATTTATTTATTTACTTTACTATACAATATTGAAGGTACATTGATAATCAATTGAATATTAGTATTATACTTGTTGAAATTAACTATTTATTATAAACATTATTATTAACTCTACACTATGTTTGTCTTAGTAGAAAATTTGGGTTTACCCTTAATTGAAAGTTTATATATTTCAATTGAACACCCTCACAAAAATCTGTGGCCGTAACTGTTTTCAACCACACACAATGTAATCTTACACAAGCAATAACATCTCAATTTTTTTCGCATTTGTTTATGCAATAATTAGACCACACCAAGACAAAACTCAGTTTAATACCAATGAAACTACCAGCTATAGTAAGGCTACGGTATCAAATAACAATTTTGCTTCAGAACAGCATTCCAGCAAACATTGAAAAAGATTTCACTCCATTAACACAACAGAATAAAGAAAAACTCCATATAAATCTAAAAAGGTAAAAAGATAACCAAAACCAAATTCAATAATGAAAACAGGGAGGCAAAGCCAAATACCTCCGGATGATATTGAAGCCCAAAAAGTCTCTTCTCTCTATTTTCAACAGCGGCAACAGCCCCCTGCTGGCTCGTAGCCACAACCTCAAACCCATCAGGTAACAAAGCCGCCTCGTCTCCGTGGCTCATCCATACCACCTGCCGTTCACCCACCTTCTTATTCCCAAATATTCCCCAATTACCCTCCACCATAATATCCATTCTTCCGTACTCCTGTTTCTCCCCAACTCTGACAACACCCCCAAGCTTCTGCACCATCAACTGGAGCCCGTAACAGATACCGAGCACGTAGACGCCACTGGACTGCGCCCACTCGAGGAAGCCGGCGGGAAAAGCGGGCGAGTCGGGTACGTGGACTGAATGGGGCCCTCCGGATAAAATAATAACACGTGGATTGTGTGAGGCAATGGTTTCGAGCGAAGAAGTGCCGGAGATGCAAAGGGAAAAGATGTAGAGAGAACGAATTCGCCTCGTTATAAGGTGGGTGTATTGAGAACCGAAGTCTAGAATGAGGACGAGCTCCGTGGTCTCCATTTTCTTTGGTGGGTGTGGGTGTGGGTGCGGGTGTGGGCGTGGGTGTAGTGAAAGGGTTTTTGTTAAATGTTTGTGGGTTCCCGGCTATGGAGGGTTTAGGGTGGATTAGGGTTTTGTTATATTGCTTGGCGGGAACGCGTGGGATATTCCAACTTCCAAGTAGGGTTTAGCAGAAGAAGACAATGTGCGAAGCCCAAGTCGATTGCGGATCAGCTCACGTTGGAGCCCAAATTGGTTCAGAATTCATATGCAATGACACAACTGCGTTTGAATATTCAAATTTGAATCGACTCAGATAGAATATAAAATTAAAATAGTTTCAAATTTAGTTCGAATTTCAGTTTATTAATCTCAAATCAATTTTAAACTAACTCTTATTTCCGCTTGATTTTTATTGAATCTAATAATAGTAATATTATATAAATCCAAAACAAAAATGTAATGTATCTATATAGAATTAGAATCAAACTGAACCGAACTCAAATTTAGGCTAACTTGAGTTCAGCTTAAGTTGAAGGAGTTGAGCCCCTTTCAAATCAAGGTCAAATTTAGTTTGATTTTTTTAAAATTAATTTATATCAAAATAATATCGTTTTGATACACATTGATCAAAACGATATTGTTTTGATTATACCTAATAGAGTTCACCTAGGCTCACAAGTTTGACAAGCAAAACACCCCCACACACAGGCTTGTTTAGAGGCAACTCATTTCAAATTTGATCAAACTGAGCTAACAATCGAGTTTAAGCCAACTCAATTCACCTAGGCTCATAAGTTTGACAAGCAAAACACCCCTACACACAGGCTCGTTTAGAGGCAACTCATTTCAAACTTGATCAAACTGAGCTAACAATCGAGTTTAAGCCAACTCAATTCGAATGTTACCTTAATTAGTTACCATATACAAAATGTATAATCTATACAATGTGAACAAAACTGTACTCCCGTAAAGCCTCAGGAAGCTGCAAAATATAAAATAAAATCCTAGTCTGGAAAAACTTTTCCAGCATCAAGGTGCCTGAGAACTCTTATATAGTGCACCACTCTGTGAACACTTTCAAAGAATTAAAAGATTATGATCATTGATAATTACTTCATTGTGAAACTTGTTTTATCAATCAACTCCTCGTTCATATAGGATTGCATTATGATGATTCTTTACAGAAATAGAAAACTGGCACATTGTAAACCAGGTGATAAATCATGGACATCAATGGAAAGGAGTGGCATCGGTGGCTACAATATAGAAATTGCTTACAATAAAGTGCAATCTTACATTATACATGTAGATGGTAAAGTGATGGCCTGTAACATCAGAAGTAATGTGGAAGCACAGCTTGCACAGCTATGCTAACATGTTCTTCCAAAACTTGCTAACATGTTCTTCCGCTTCTATCTGGTACAATCAGTGGGAGAATTGCTAGCAATTCCATTTCAAAGACAAAATCTGAAACAACTATATAACATCTATAATTGATGGGTGGTGTAATTTATTGTAACTATACTGTAAGCAAGAAACCTCTAGCCAAGAATACTTTCTGTCGAACCATGAGCAACCTCATCTAACTCATACACAAAGCTTTCTTAAAATTGGGTGCAGAATATCAGGTATAAGGAAACCTGTGTTACCCCACACAAGTTGGCTCTTTGCAAATCTTAGAACTCCTCTGTGCATGTCAGATGAAAGCTCATAGAGCAAAATGTAAGGCTTCAAATGCTCAGCTGGATTGCAGTTTCCAGCATCAGTTCTTCTAACAGACTTTCTACCATTTCACAAACTGTATCTTCAGCCTCAATTCGGATATTCATCCATATTGCAGGTCTTGCCAAGTCCTTTTCAACAAGTTGATCCATTGTTGGAGAAGACTGCTGCCTGAAGAGGTTCCAGTCAACATGTTTCATCATCTCATAAACTATATCTTTTGCTGCTTGGATTTGTTTGGCAAATGATAGCCATGGGGAGCAACTAAAATAACTCTGGCATAAGTCTCCAAGGACTTCATTAATGTAGTCAAAGAGGAGCATATGATCACCACACGATTGGTTAGGCAATACCTCCACTTGATCGAACAAGGAAGGTTCAAGAAGTTGGCCTGATGAATGGTACTTTAGTGAAAGTTTGTCCCAATTCAAGTGAGAAGCTTCCAACACTGCTCTCATAAACTTGCACAAGGGTTCATGTTCATTCATCACATTGCTTGAGTGGATCTTCTGATCCGTAAGAGACATCACAGCTGCAGCAGAACATTGATCTTTGTAACTATTATGTTTTGGCTCAACTGCTAGCTCAGCACCTGTTCAATTGGGTAAACTCAGCAAAGTATTTCAATGAAAAAAATACTGACTAAAGATTCCTGACCAAATATTCCTGACCTGAAAACCTATCTGGTTGAGATATGATGCCCGGAGGGCTAGTGATATCTTCATCAAATTTCTCAAGAACAGATACTGGACTTCGATCTGCTTCATCTTTCGTAGCAGCAGAATTTTCTAAACTCTTAGAGCTTGAGGGACTTGAACCATAAACATCTTTTGGTGATGCTGATGCACAACCTTCTACAGGCTGAAAGTTTTCCGAATTGGTGGATTATTAAAAATTCAAAATAAAACATGTTAGAGAGCAGAAGTAAAACAAAATGCAATAAAAAGAATTGGATGGATTGATGCACTCTAAGGTAACTTGATAGATAATTATCAAAAAAAAAAAAAAAAACAACAAACAAAATATACCAATTTTGAGCACTGCAGACTGTTTTCTTCAACTGTGTCAGCTATAACGACATTCTGATTTGCATTTGTATGATCTAGTCCATTTGCTTCTAAGGCTGCCAAAGAACTAATTTCTCTTGCTCTTATAGTATTATATGTTTCCACAAGCTTCATAGAACCTGCAAAATTTGATGAATTTCTTAGGCAAGAAAGCAAACTTGAGCACAATAAATATTAGAACATTAATGAAAATCTACCTATACTACTCAAAGTGTATTGTGCAGAAGATCCATTTTCATGAAATTTGGTATCAGCTAAATGATTCTGACAGATATTAGACTTTGTATCACAGGCTTGGGATTGGTTGGTGAGCCTCTTGTTATCAGCCCTTGATGGAATGCCAGCAATCTGCCTTGGTGAATTTAAGTGGCTGTTTTTATTTTCACCCTGAAGCATCTTTCTCTTCTCAGTGACCATTTGGTAATTGCTAAAAGAAGAGAATCTCGTTTGTCCAGCAATAGAGCTAGGTACCCAATGTCCTCCAAGACTCGGTGCAGAGAAGTAGTACTCAGGCAAAGATATAATCCTCTCCAGGGTTCCTGGAAACTGTTTCCTTAAAAGCACCTCCTTTCTATTCCTTAACACCTCAGGGAGATGCTTCGTAGAGTTCATATGTATATTCAATTTGGTTTGTTTAGGCTGCCCGACAATGGACAATTTTGAGTTTTCATGGCTAGGTCCCACATTTAGAGAACCTGAGTCAAAATCATTCACCTTGCGCACTTTGTCACTTTTCTTCTTGTTGACAGAATCAAGATTGATTTTATGAGGTGAGTTGGTTCTTATAATTCCCAAATCATTTTCTTTCTTGCCATCTCCAGAACCCTGATTGTCCCTAGATGATTTATCCAGTGTAACAGTTGACAACAAGGACTTCTCTTTCCTGCTTAACCCAATTGCATGTCTCAACTTCCTTTTCATATGTTCAAAGGAAAAATATGCAGGTTTACCACTCTGTGCTCTATATCTCAAGCTATCAAGGGACCGTGGAGAAGAGAAATCTCCAAATTCACCTGCACTGTTTTGCACGTATGTTGAGCCAGAGCTGCCAGACTTCAAAAGTAAACTTCTGTTTGAAGGTAGAGGATCAACACTTTCCTTGGATGGGTATCTATCACTCTCCTGATTTGTCGCCTCAGAATCATGCAAATCTTGGATACGTTTCACTAGCAGAGAATTTGGATCATGTAGCAGCTTTATGAATAATTCCTTATTAGAATTTAATATCTCCAATGCATTCAAGAAATGTTTAGACTGGTTGCTTGCCTGATCGCTGCCATGGAACTTTCCTTTGATGATCTTCTGATTTATAAATGCTTGAGCTGCCTCACTCATCTGAACTTGCAAATTGATCTCACTAAGATGGTTATTCTTATGAGAACTGACTCTTCCACTGCAAACTTTTCCCTGTTTAGGAGGCACCTCATTGCAGGATTTTTCAGTCAACGCGGCTCCATTGAACTTTTTTGAAGATGTGCCCACTGAATTTTCATAAGAATGTTGTGTATGTACCACAGTTGAGATGTCCTTGCAACCATGTCTGTGTAAAGTCTTGTTTGCCTTTCTTCTATGATTCTTTGGCATGTCATTCTTTCTGGTGGCCATCTCTTCTTTCCTTACTAAACCTGCCTTACCAAAATCTTTTGTCAGAATTGTTCTAAGAATTAAATCCACAGCAGCTTATAAGAGCAACATTTGCATGACAAAATCAAGTTATCATAGAAAAAGATATTTTGCACGAGATCAATAAAGTAAATAGTCACATAAGAAAAGGAAAGAACACGTACAATTTACTTTGATTCATTGAAAACCGGGTTAGGTAGAGCGAAGTCAATGTTATTGAATATTTTCTCATCTTTGATAATCTATAATATACTAGGATTTATACCCCTAAACCAAACCTAAAACTCTTGTTACTAAATCTAACCCCACTAAAATTCTTATTTGAGATAAACTCAAACCGTGGTTAGCACTCTGTCCATTACATGACAAAGAATGGGTGGCAGGTAGCTAAACACCGCTTACAGGCTCAATGCTGCCTCTGCACCCTGCCCTGCCCACCAACAGGAAAATAGGACCCGTGTGTATCAAAAAATACCTTACAAATAAAATGGTGCCAATTCCTATGCGTACAATTATCCACAAATAGGAGAAACCAGTTCCAATAACTACTCTATCAAGAACAAAAATAAAAGTTCTTCTTACTATTCTCAAATTGTAATGTCGAATACTTACCCACAACATTTGTTGAATTGGATCTTCCACGATTAGAAATAAGCTCCTTGTTGGAATGTACTTGGCTAAAGTCACATAAACCAATCAAATACCATGCACAGCCAGATTTGTATTTCTCATAGATCAGAGGGCTCTTAGGCGAAAGCTTCTCCATGCTTACAGCATCAAACCTGGAAATGACAATCAAAAACTACACATCAAACCTAATTTTGCAGCAAACCATTACTCCCATGTCAATCACTGAGAGAAATAATCAAAACAGAACAAAAGAGAAACCTTTTAACTTGAGCTGAGTTCATGATCTCCAGAAGACAAAACCCAGATCCAAAAAAGTAGTCTCTGTCCCTTCTGCTCCCCACATAACAAATTTCAACAAACCCACTTCTTTTACTTTGTATTTTCCCTAAAACTTTGCCATTAAAGGGTAACAAAGCAAGAAAGTGAGAAGGACATTGACACAGTTACGGCCATAAACGGAGCCAAAACTTTCAAATGAAGCAAAACTTTGTCTTTTTTTCTTCATTTTTGATTTTCCCTCTCTCTTTCTCACTCCATTTTACAGTTACTTGCTAGTCTGGTAAGCTTTTGTTGTTGGTTTCTATTTCTGTTTCAGTCAAAATCTTGAAACATTGTCGTTTCTTTGATCTTGGGAATGGTGTTTGTTGGGATTTTGCGGAAACGTTGCTGTCCTGTAAGATGGATACAAACAACAAGATCATCATCCTTCGTCAAATTATCATGTCATAAAAATTAATCCCTGCCCCTGCTTTGTCTTACGTTGGGTAAAATTTTCAAAATGGATGTCCAGAAATTAGCCTAGGCCATGTCTGGGGCGTATTCAAACACAACATAAACAAAGGTGAATTTGAATTCTGACTTAAATATAATATTTCGTTCAAACTCATTTGAATTAATAGACGATATCATCGAAAAACTGTGAGAGAGATAGATTATGTTATCGATATTGTGAATAATATTGTCTAAAGTTAAATAGTATTACTAAAAATATAAATTAAAATTGAACTCAACAATAGAGTTGGAGTTCTAATTAAAATTCAACTTAATTAAACTGAATATAGGTTCAAACCAAAATTGGCTTGACCTGAATCCACCCTTAAGCATTATATAATTGTTTTGAGTTTTTGAAAACTTTAATTGACAAATCTTGTTTCGAGGGTTAAATTTGATCCAAACTAAGTTCAAAAATAATATAACTTAAGATTGATAAACTGACCTCAAACTCATCTCAAAAGTATGTTTATTTATTAATATGATAATACTTAAATAGAGAGGGGAGACTAAGGGTGAGCAGAAAACCCGAATTAGATTGAAATTGTCAAATATCCAATAATCTGATTTTTGTTTCATTTTGGAGTTGAAATTCATGTACCACTTTATTTACTTATTTTGGATTCAGAGAATTTTTTAGATGATTTGTTATGTGTGAAAATTATAAACATTTTTTTAAGGAAGAGTCTTCTTTTAGTTCATTTTTAAAATTTTTTCATCTAATATTTTAGATATTTTGATATGTAAATATTATATTTTGCTACTTAATAAATTAAATAATTATTTAATAAAAGAATATTATAATTTTAGACTTATTTACCCATGAAACTTATCCTGAATTCTCGGAATCGGAACCGGTGAAACTTGTTATCATATGTTCTAATTTCTATCAGACTCTAATTTCGGGTCGATAGGGTGTCGGGATTCGTTCACCCCAAGAATGAAGGACGAGATAAAATTGTCTAAATTTTGGAATATGCGTATGTTCCTCGTGTATTACTGCATAAAACGCATCGTTTAAGAGTTGACGCAAGGCATAAACCCCTTATCTTGTTCAACTAAACCCTCTCTTCCTTTCTCTCATGGCCTTCAGTTTCACCTTCCCTTATGTCACTCTTAAATTCGATCACAATCAGCACCCTTTACTTTACAAACCTGTTATTTTCCCCCCCTCAAAGCGCCTTCACTTCATTTCGCTCCAGCCCGCCAGAGCCATTGGCCCCGACGGAAAGTATTACCCCGACCCAGCAGATGAAGACCCTCCCGAAGCCCCTGAAGACACAGCTCATGGCGTCTCCAAATTTCAACAAATTCACCTCCAAGCTGCCAGAGCTCGGAAGCGTCAAGAAGAAGACTTTAAAGCTCACCAGTCCACAATTCTCTCCGCCATTGCTGATGTTGAAGACCCCTCTGTTAATTCCTCTGGGTTGACTGCATCTCAAGATGATGACTTTTTCAGTGAAATTGATAAAGCTGTTGCTATGAAACGAGATGAGTTTGTTAAAAAGGGGCTTATAAAGCCTAAGAAACAGGATGCTGATGTTCTTCAAGGTATTGAAGAATTGGACGCGGATGAAGTTGTTGACTTGGAAGAGATTGATGAATTGCAGGGTTTAAGAGTTGTTTCTGAGGATGAAGAAGAGGAGGGTTTTGATGAGAAGCCAAGTAAGTTTGATCTTAGTCTCGATGGTACTAGTGATAAGTATAAAGACAAAGGTAATGGAATGATGTTAGATTCGTCTTTTGACTTGGATTTTGATAGTTTTGACAAGAGTAAAGCAAGAATTGTGGAACCTAAATTTAGGATGAGCTTAGCTGAATTGTTAGATGAGAGTAAGGTGGTGCCAGTTTCTGTTTACGGTGATTTGGAGGTTGAGATTACTGGAATTCAGCATGATTCTAGAGTGGTTAGTGCTGGTGATTTGTTTGTCTGTTGTCTTGGAAGGAAAACTGATGGGCATTTGTACTTGAGTGAGGCTGATAAGAGAGGAGCAGTTGCTGTGGTTGCTAGTAAAGAGATTGACATAGAGGAGACTTTAGGCTGTAAAGCTTTGGTGATTGTGGAGGATACTAATTCGGCATTGCCTGTATTAGCTGCCTCTTTTTATAGATATCCATCAAAGAATATGGCAGTGATTGGGATAACCGGAACTAATGGGAAAACAACTACTTCTTGTTTGATTAAGGGCATGTATGAAGCAATGGGGTTGAGGACAGGACTGTTGAGCACAGTAGCATATTATATTCATGGGGATAATAAGTTGGAGTCACCAAACACAACGCCAGATGCTGTTTTGGTTCAAAATTTAATGGCCAAGATGCTGCATAACGGAACTGAGGCTGTTGTCATGGAGGCTTCTTCTCATGGTTTGGCATTAGGAAGGTGCAATGAAATTGATTTTGATATTGCAGTTTTCACTAATTTGACAAGGGATCATTTGGATTTTCATGGGACTGAGGAGGAGTACAGGGATGCCAAAGCTAAGTTGTTTTCAAGGATGGTTGATCCGGAGAGGCACAGGAAGGTGGTTAACATTGATGACCCAAATGCCCCTTTCTTTATTGCACTAGGGAACCCGGATGTGCCCATTGTGACATTTGCAATGGAGAATAAGAAAGCAGATGTACACCCCTTGAAGTTTGAACTGTCACTATTTGAGACTCAGGTTTTGGTTAATACACCTCATGGGATATTGGAGATCTCTTCAGGATTGCTTGGAAAGCATAATATTTACAACATTCTTTCTGCTGTGGCAGTTGGAATAGCAGTAGGGGCACCTTTGGAGGACATTGTTAGAGGGATTGAAGAGGTTGATGCAGTTCCTGGGAGGTGCGAGTTGATTGATGAGGAGCAAGCATTTGGGGTGATTGTGGATTACGCCCATACTCCTGATGCCTTATCTAGACTACTTGATTCTGTGAGGGAACTTGGACCTAGGAGAATAATAACTGGTAAGCTTCATGTATATCCTACCAGGCTATTAATATTTACTGCCTTCTGCATCTGAAAGCTGCTTAATTTGTTTATGTATTATTTTGCACACTTGAACTGAGTTTGACAAAGGATGCTAATAAATCCATTTAATAGAAAGATGCTTAATTTTGTTGTTTGCATTGGCCTTGAATAAATAGTAAGCTTGTACATTTCTTGACGGAAGTGCAGTTTCCTGAATAAAGTTATATCAATTATTATCTATGTTTAATAAGGGTATCAAGTAGATGTGCTCTTTCTTTGAAATATTTGGCCTGACCTAACTATTTTGCTAATACATGCAGTTATTGGTTGTCCTGGTGAGAGTGACAGAGGGAAGCGACCAATGATGACAAAGATTGCGACAGATAAAAGTGATGTGACCATTCTGACATCTGATAATCCAAAGACTGAAGATCCATGTATGTATTTTAGCCATGTTGCATCAAGAAGTTATGCTAAAATGCGTTTTAATTATAAGATAGATTACCTGGGAGCTTATGACTAATACCTGTATGTCTCATGTTGTCAGTGGATATCTTGGATGACATGTTGGCTGGTGTAGGATGGACAATGCAGGAGTATTTGAAGTATGGGGAGAACGACTATTACCCACCTCTTCCAAATGGTCATCGGCTATTTCTGCATGATATCAGAAGAGTAGCTGTACGTTGTGCTGTTGCCATGGGTGAAGAAGGGGATATGGTTGTAAGTTTCTGAGGCCCATTCTGCTGAAATCACAGCAATTGTGCTGAATTCAAAATCTTAAACAAAAGTTCTATGATATTGAAACGGTGATACCTTTCCCACATTACCCAAAAAGAAGGAAATTTCCAGAGAGCAGCTGTGTGAATGGATAAATTATTTTATAGTCGATGCACCGATGGAGTTCGATAACCCTTCTTCATGAGTCTTTCAGATGTCCTTTAGATGTCTAGGATATGGATGATCATTTTTTGTTTCTTTATCTTCTGATATGCATAACTCTATGTTGCAGGTGGTTGCTGGTAAAGGTCATGAAACATATCAGATCGAAGGTGACAAAAAGGAGTTCTTTGATGATCGGGAGGAATGCCGTGAAGCATTGCAGTATGTTGATGAGCTTCACCAGGCTGGAATAGACACGAGTGAATTTCCATGGCGGTTAGTTAACTTATTGTTCCTTGAATTACTCAAGTGATGCTTCTGCTTTAATTGTCTGATACATCATCAAAAATCAAGTTTTTTACTTGAAAAGGAACTTAGAAAATGCTTCTCAAAATTCTTTGAATATGTGTTCATGATGGTTGAAGATATATATATATATATATATATATATATATATATATATATATATATATATGTATATATTTCTTTTTCTCTTCTGCCTGGAGGATAATTCAAGTTTTGTGTGATGGATCATTTTTTGATGTAACATACATCATAGGTTTTATTTGCTTGTGGTAACAGTTCAGAATGTTATCAAGGACTCAAAAGAATTTTTTTATTGACATTGTTTTCCACTGCTGCAGGTTACCGGAGTCTCATTAATATTTGCTTGGAAGGGAGAATAATGAAAGGATGACCATTGTATCAATTACGAATTAGGCACTCTTGCACTCGATAAAGCGAACAAGTGTTGATTCTTTGAAAATGTATAGAGTTCCAGGAAGATCATACTGCTTTTGCTGAGGCAATTCATGAAGTGCATTAGGCTTTTTAATCTAATGGCTGCAGTTTTGATAGCAAAAGATCTGTAGCATTGTATGGAAACGGAAGAAGTTGATGACTTTGTTTGATATCAATCTCATATATATGCATTTTAGTGTCAGGATCTTCTCTTTATCTTTTATCAGTAAAATACTAGATTGTAATTAGTAATTAATAAAAAATATGAGGAATAAGGATTGATAATATCTCTAACATCCCAATGGAGCAGAAATAATATAAAGAAGATTCTAAACTCCTTTGAGAACAAGAAAACTTGTGATAAAGTACAATAAGTTACACTAGAATCATAAAGTCTTAACAAGTGAGGTTGAATTTACATTCGCAATGGCATTTTTGTAGAAGTTTTGATGCCATGCTGCAAATTTGAGTGGGTGATATTTTGATTCATGCTAACTCAACAATGAATGATATTAGATTTTATTTAATTTTATTTTTACGAACAATAATATTTTATTTACGTTATATTGGGAATTGATGAATACAAATAAATTGATATCATTATGTAATTGAATAATTTTAAATTAAAGATAAAATAAATAATTAAATCACATAATTATATGATAATGATATATCATTTTGTTTGTAACAGTCCATTTGTATAGATAGTATTACTCTTCAACGAAACAATGCCTTGCCAAATGCCATAACTTTGAATCATTACATGTTTGCTATTTAGAAGGAAGGATTTTATCATATTATGGCTGTGTTGCCTTTTGTGCCTACCCTCCTTTCTCTTGAAAAGATGCAGAAAAGAAAATTCTTTCCTTGTGTGATGGTGACCAATTTATTGATTTTATGGGTGTTTAAACTCATTTTTTCGTACAAAGAGAAGGCATGCATCTGCTAATTTTCCTATGTACACTTATTTTTATCCAATAAATATATATAATAAATTTGTTTTAAACTTTTAATTATGGACGTTCTTTTTCCAGACTATAAAATAATATCAGAATTCAGAGTTTATGATTACACCAATATTTATTCTGAAAGTGTTCTTGGAATTTAACTCTCTTACTGAAATACAGTTTATAGCAATTTAATGACCATTAATTCCTAAAATCATCGTAACATGGCATAAAATTGATGGTTGATTTGATCCCATTTCTTTTTTCTCAATATATATACATCTTTTACAGCTGTATTTTGAGAAGAGTCTGGATTCCAGTGAAGGAAAGAGAAGTATGACAATGAAGGCGGTAGCAAAATAAATAGTAAGAAATCTGATTCCTCACCAAATGAGGCTTTGAACTTGAGGCAATAAATACACTAAAATATCTAAACAAAAATAATAAAGTAGTTAAGACTTGGCACAGTTACCATCCCCATGCCATGCCACCATTATACTCCTACCAAACTTACTGAATCACTGTCAACTACAGCAATGCTACCAGATATAAAGACAAACTCTACAGAAACCGTTGAAACACACAAAAACGCATCTTTTCTTTCCTTACAGAGAGAGAAATTGGACATATAAATGCAGAGACTCAACAAGGCTTGTGTGGGACATGGGATATGTTGTTCATCATTTGCACATTAGGTAAGAAAGTATATTTTAGTTTTTATTGTTGTTTGTACATTTGTCTGGTTTAATGGATAAAAGGCTAGTGACTTTGGACTGAATGTTTGTTTGTTAATTTGATTATGTGGTTTATGTTCCTCAGTTTGTATTGCAAAGATAACATATAATTCAGAGCTCATAGTGTATATATATATATATTTCACTGACAAGTGGGATAGCCTTTTCTAAAGTTTGTGGGTCATTTTTCTTGCTAGTTTGTGAGGTTTTGATGCTGTCAGTATTTTGTTTATTCAAGCATATGATTTCATTGGCCTGTATGGATTCTCTGATGGAGTTAACAGGACTCAGGTTCTCAGGTTTTGATCTGTTTCTTCATTTTTAACATTATTAAGGGTTTCTATATAGAACTTGGTATTTTAAATTGTAAAAAGTATGTTTCTCTCTTTCTGATCTGAAATAGCTAGTCTGTGCTCTTTCTTTTACACCTAGCTTTGAATATAACTGTTGTATATATTCTAGGCATGAATGTTAAGTTTTCTTACAATTTTTATCAATGATTATGTTGTGGAATTAGAATCTTGAGAATCAATTTTTCTTAATTGTTTTGATAATATCCATTTCTTCCTGGTTTGTTGAACCATATTCATCTTTGCAATGAAATTCATGTTTGCGGCGGAATTCATGCTATGATTGAGGTAGTTACTTCTGTTTGACCAGGACTTACAGTGGTGACCCAAATTCTATGGGTTATCCGAATTAAGGAAATAGTAGTCTGAAATGTGGATTTTCAGGGATAATTAATTCTCCATATTCTATTTATACGATAGATCTCCTTGAAAATCAACATTTCAGACTATCCATTACTATTCACTTCAGTAATGTAGATAATGCTCATGTAGCCCAATTACTGTGTTCGATCTCTCCTTTGTAATTTTCTCCTAGATTTTATTGAATTTTCTCTGTTAGTTTCCCTGTTTTGGATTTTGCACGTAAAATCTTGTGTTCTTGTGTTGTTTACCCTGTATTTCCTTCTTGTTTGATTTCTGGGTTTCATATCAGGTAGTGATGCCAGATTAGATGACTTCTGCTTCTTCTTTTTTTCACTTTGCAGATTTTAACCTTTAAAAGGCTTCCTGCTGAAGCAATATGAAATGCGATCAAATCTGAGTTTGAGTAAATATTGTTTTCCAAATCATCATTTCAATATATTGAGCATCTCCCAGGGTTGAATGAAAGTTGTTAGTAGCAATTCAAGTTCCTTTAGTGGGTTTGTACTTCCAAGCCAGCATACTTCTTTGAGTTTTAAGGTGTCCTCCAATACAAGAATGGGAGGTGAACTGAAATTTTCACAGCGATGGGAATTTAGGAGGAAAGATGATGAGGGCTTTGATTCTTCAAGCAATGATTCTCAGTCAAATTCCACTGGTGTGCCTATCCTCAAGGAGCATAAAATGGTTTCTGGCTGGATTTCACTTGATAATGATGAAACTAGCAAACTTCAGCCGAGCTTGAATAATGATTCTGGTTTTGAGGGTCAATTTCAATTTGAGAAAGTGGAAGAAAAGAAAATCAAGAGTAAAAGGAATAATTTAGCTAGTAGTGAATTGAAGAAGGATTCTGATGAAGAACTCAACAAAAAGAAGAGTAAAACTAGTGCCTATGACCTTGTTGCAGTCAGCGATGTTAAAAGCTTCACGGAGTCCTTATTAGGGGAGCTTAGAGCTTCAAGAGAAAAATTGTTTACATGGATGAGGGAGGAGATGAACAAATTGATAGCTGATGATACTGGTTCAACGAAAAGGAGAAAAGGCGCTTCTAGAGGAAGGAAAGTCCAATCCCAACATCGAAACAAGTCTGAGAAGAACATTAGTGTGCATTCCCAGAAAAACTTTGGGAAGAACCTGAAATTCCAGCATAAAAATGTCAGTGAGGAAAGTTTGCAAGAGAAACACCTGAATGGAAATGGGACAGTCATCCATATGCAACAGCAGAACAACTTCGAGGACACTGAAGTGGAGCGCCAAAACAACTTTGATCCAAACTGCAATAGCAAATCTCTGGAGAGCTTTGTTAAACGCACTAAAGCAACTGCTGTTAATGATCACTGTCAGGCACTTGCTGATCAGATTGATTATGGCAAAGCTACTGAGTCCATAACGTCGGTGGAAAAGGAGAAAGAAGAGAGGTTAGCTTTGGCTTCTAACTCTAAGTTTCGGCCCAACTCTTCTGACCAGAGTGTCATAGTGCAGCATCCAAAGAGCGTTGTATTGGCCATACAAGCTCAAAACTGCAATGATGGATCTTCAAAGAGGTCTGCAGCAGGCAAAAAAAGAGCTGATTCTAATAAACTCAATCAAGTGCCTGAAGATAGAACTGGTTACAGCAGATCTATGGCATCTTGCGAAAAGGACAAAGCAAAAAGGTTGAAACTACCTGTTGAGGAAAAATTTACACTCAACATCTCGCATCATGCAGCTTCCTCGATGTATTTAACGTTACCTACAGTCTCAACTGAGGCCCCAGACTTGAACAGGAAGCTTGACAACTCGTCCTGTAATTTTTTTCAACCAAGAGTTGAAGGAAGCAAAACCACTGTGAATTTGGAATGGCCAAATCAAATGCTTGATTTTAGCTCTCATTGTGGATACCTTCCAAGCATAAAAGAAGAGAAAAGAGGAGGAAATTTTGCTCAAATGGGTTCCAGAAATACAAGTCCTTTTTATCAGAATAGCATCCTAAGTTCAAGTAGTGGAATTGGATTCCCAATCCCACTTCATCAGGGTCGGGGTGATGTTTTTAGTAGTCCACCAGGACAGTTCTATTTTGAAACTGTTCCCCGGGAGAATGGCAACACTTTAGGCCTGAAAATGAATGGAGGAGCTTCAACATTTTCTGGGGGAAATCTTGCATTATCAGATCACTTAGTTGCAGACAGCATCTACAGCCATCCAAATTATAAAGCTGATACCAGATTTTTGCCTTATGAAATCCCCAGCACTAGAGATGGTTATCTATTCCCAAAGTAGTTCCGAAGAGGTTAAATAATGAGCATGAACCAAGGTTTCATCCCAAACATTGTTTATTTGACCTTTCCTGTGACCCAGCGTCTAACTGTTAAAAAAAAAAAAAAAAAGTCTTTCTAGGACTTGCACAAACTATAGTCTACAAGATCATGTAAAAATGTTGTGATTGAATAGTGGGAATACTCATTCCTTTTTCTGGGAATCTGCCTTTTATTATTGTTTGCTACTTGAAATTAGATTACGATGGGTTGCTTTTCTGCTCTTCCTTTGGCATCTGCATGTGTACCGCATTTCATGTTTCTGTACAAAAGAAGTAAATTAAATTGCCTTTCACCTGTCTTATCTCTTCATATAGACCTTTCCGGCTGGACATATGCTTTCGCTGCATTATAGCAATGACCGTTGACATCAAATTGACAGCTTATAGAAAATTTTCATGGGGCATTCTTTGTTCATGTTTCAAAACTAAATACAATCCTCTGTAATGTTGCTAATCGAGGCTTGATTTCTACGTGATAATGTTGAAAAATCAAAACAACGAGAATTACATTGAATTGTGAATGCGAAGTTGGTGCAATGCAATAAAAACAGTACCCAACTATGAGATTGCTATAAATAGTATCATTTAACATGATTTGAATTGCTACTTAAAACTTATGTTTATAGTTATGGTATTAGATACTTGAGTTTACGATTTGATAACATAATAATACAATGTTAAAAGTATAATTGTTTGGTCTTAGTACAATCTTGAATATATATATAACAAGGCTTCAATATTATATGAGTTATTATAAAGTTGGATGATGAAATTAATTACTAATGAAAAATAGAGGATGATGTGTCTCTATTTTGGTATGAGTTGAATGTTTTTTAATCATGATTGAAGATGTTATAAAAAGAGTTCATGAAAAACGGTTGTAACTATTAAAAATTTATCTTTCTATTTTTTGGATAAAATGTTTTTTTATTTAAGTTATATCATAAACCGATAAATAAATAATATGATTTACGTTATATGTAATTTATATAACTAATTACTATATATTATATATAACATCCTTTTCGGTGTCCTTATTGAGATTGACCATTGGGATAAAGAATCATTGGATTCCACCAGGTGAAGTTTTGCTTTGTCTGCCACTAGGAGAGATATGACCAGAATGATGAAGATCTATCTGGTTAAAACTTCACCTGATCATCTATTTAAATTCAACTTTGGTTGGTCATTGACCAAAATCTCCATGGCTAAGCAGATGGTTAGGTTGCTCTGGACCATTTTTAACATTTGACATTCTGGGTGCTTTTGCTCATGATCAACATCAACATTAAAGGGAAGACTATCTCCCTCACCAAAAGTCACCAAATATCCATTGCTCATGAAAATGACTCCATCTGAAAGTCTGAACAGGCTTTACAGGGGCAAAGGAGTAGACAGTATCAGACAACATCAATCAAACTGTTGGACAGTTAACTACATTTAATAGCAAAACCATTCAGGTGTTCAAATGTTGCCCACTTGCCGAACTCTGAAAGTCCTTTGGGTCAGTAGCTGTAAGCATTTATAGGCCTTTTCTTTCAGCCACATGTTAGGTCCAAAATGGAAGGACACAACACAGGAACTGTAGTGTACAATCTATGTACATGGCCAATCACTTCTGGTACATCTTGAAGTGACCTCTTTCTTTGTTCTTACAGAATATTAGAAAGCTATTTTTAGTCACAATCAATAGCTTAAATTTGGGACTTAATGATGAAACATATTACTTACAGAGAACTCCTTCCCCCTATTTTTCCGGATGCAAAAATAATTTTTTCTTCTTCTCTTTTGCTCCTCTTCTCTGGTTTTTTTCTCTTTTTCTCCCTCTTTTTTAATCTGTGTAACACCTCAAAATCATCACAAAATAAATACACAAAAAGATTCAGATTTTATAAAATATCATTAATAAATAAAACTAAATTTATAACAAACATTATTATTAAAAATTCAATCAATTAAATAATAATTCTGGTCTTATAACTAAATTTCAAAAATCAAATATTTAGATCTTATACTCAAACATGTTGTTATCATAGAATAAAACTACATGATAGAAACTAGCTTTTCAATTATAATCCTAACAAAAACAAATCTAATTATCAATTTTACATTGTATTCGCATACGAAAAATTTAAACATTAAAGGCTTATTGAATTGTGAGAAAAATTATTGTAACACTATTTCTTCATTCGTCCAAATCTCTTTTTCTCTCAACAATGACTTTGCCTCTTCTATCAATAATCACGATCTTTCAATATAATTTTTATATTGTGTTTATATTAGAAACTTAATTTGTAATATTGATTTTGTTTATTGAAATCATTTCTCAATCTCATTGTGCTATTATTTTATAAAGGTTTTGGGTGTTAAAAAATAATATCAAAGTCACTTTGTATATCATTTTAAGTAATGGTAGAATAAATCTTAATGAAAACATTAAGTTTTGTAAAAGGGTGGATATGATATTTTTAAGTAAATTTTACGTCAATAAAACACAAGATAAATGTTAAAGATAAATGTAATTAATATCTCTAGGCAAATTTCACAAACAAAAAAGTGATGTTGAGTTTATTTATACATTAATTAGTTAAATGTCTATTTTGGGTTGTAAAGCTAAAAAATAAAAGGTCAAAGGACTATTTCCCACCCATAGTTTGAGGTGGGGACAAAGTCCCACCCTCCAAGTTTCAAAAACCCAGTCTCACACCCATGAAAGATCTTAATAGTGATTTGACTATTGAAACAAAGATGTTACGTTCATTTCTTCTTCTCTTTTTTATCATCCTTTTTATGGTAGTTAGATTTTAATTTTTTTTTTTCATTTTTATTGTGATTTTGAATGATTGTTACTGTTGTAGAAACAAAAATGAATTTATTGTGAATATTACCAATAACAATTATGATAATGTTATTTGTGGTTCATGGTAATAACATATAACTATATAATAAGTGTCACATATGAGTAATTATGGAATGTGACGATAATTGTAGATATCATATAGTTCATAGCAATGTGAGTCATGGTAGTAGAAGAGTGGGGTTGATGTTGATGGATGGTAATGACAATTGTAATGACAAGGGTTTCATGGCCGTGGTCAGTGGTTTCTTAGAAACAAATTGTGAATGTTTTGAATCAAAATCATGTGAAAATCATCTTTTTGGAGTTGGTCTGTTAAGGTTATGAATTTTATTTCAAAGGAAGATAGAGTAAAAGAGAATATAAATTGATTGATTTTCCTAATCAATGGTATTTTTTTGACTTCGATTCTTAAAGTTCTCGAGAAAGGAAGCTTTAGATCCTTCTCTCCGTTGCTGTAAGGGTGGGGCAACCAATGAAGGAAACATTTTAAAGGAAGCAAGCATGAAAAGCGCTTTATTATTATATGGTCAAAGGATTCAGCTCGGATCCACCATGGCCACGATAAATCATTTTAATTGTTAAAACCTATAAAAATGTGGAAACTCCTTCGGCAGTCACACGACGTCGTGTAAAGTGCAGTCTCTATCATTTGGTAAGCGTCATCTCCATCATTTCGCATCAATCAAAGCAGTAGATCCACAGTCAATTACTGAATCTGTTTCCAGTTTCTACTTTCCAGCACTGTAAATTTATGTATTTGTTTCCATTTTTAATTGTTACTCGCAACTGCTCAACTGACTCAGAACACAAAAACCAAGCAAAACCTGAGACAAATAAAAAATAAAAAATAAAAAGAGAAAAATAAGGGATTGGTTCTCTCTCTCTATCTTTACTCTCTAAAGTTGTGTGATGCAGACAAATGGAAACCACTGAAGAGCATTCGGAAGCCATGAATTTGCACAGGCTCAGCTGGGTTTTCCTTCTGTTAGCAGGGATCTCGCTGGTCTGGTATCCAGCTTCTGTGACCGCCGGTGACATAGTTCACGACGACGATTTGGCTCCCAAGAAGCCCGGTTGTGAAAACGACTTCATCTTAGTAAGATATTCTCGTTTTTTGTGTGAAATCTCTACTGGGTCTTGCTCAAAAATTTTGTTTTGTTTTACTTCTTATTTATGGGTACTTCCTTTCTGGTGAGTTTTTTTTTTCTTAGAGATAATGGTTAGTTGTAAGAAAAGCTAATTTGCTTAATTTCTGTTTTTAGTCTCAATTTCGTGTAATCTGGAGTTCATGTTAGCGATTGTGAAAGTAAATGAAGATGGTAATTCTAAGGATGGGGTTTTGTTCAATGTTTTAGGGAAAATTTGGTATTTGTTAGATTCTACAAAGTTTGTTTCTATTCTCTGCTCTACTTCCTTTAGCATTATGATGATTTTGTTTATGCAAATTAATATAATCGCTAGGTAAAAGTTCAAACTTGGATTGACGGTAGAGAGGATGAAGAATTTGTTGGTGTGGGTGCTAGATTTGGCACCACCATAGTTTCTAAGGAGAAAAAAGCACACCATGATCACCTTACTCTTGCAGATCCTCGTGATTCTTGCAGCATGCCAAAGAAAAAGGTTTTTCCTGTCTGACTCCTAAATATTCTCAATGCTGTTATGCCTGTTACTCAAATTGGAAAGAATGTCCTAAATGTTTATTGAATCATTATGTATTATCTGGATTTTGTTAGTATTCTAGAGATGTCGTCATGGTTGACCGTGGCCACTGCAAATTCACGACAAAAGCAAATATTGCAGAGGCTGCTGATGCTTCAGCTGTTCTCATCATAAATAACCAGAAAGGTAATCAGCATATTGTTGTTGCCATGCAAGTGTTAGCTAACGCTTCATTAGTATCTTATACAGTAAAAATGGCTTTATTGTAAATCACACTATCTGTATCTCATGGCTATAACTCAGGGCCTCATTTGGACTATACTCTTTTCTATGGTTGTTGAATACAAGACTTGAATGCCCTACCAGGAGAAATTGATGGAATAGAATGCTAGCAGTCAGGATTCACCTTCACCATTTCTTCTTTCCTGAAAACTTGTTTTTCATTTTCTTCCTCTGCAGAACTTTACAAGATGGTGTGTGACCCAGATGAAACTGATCTAGATATAAAAATACCTACTGTCATGCTTCCACAGGATGCTGGTGCCAGCTTGGAAAAGATGCTAATGAATAGTTCATATGGTAATCTCTTCTATGCTTTGCAGTGTATGAAGCAAATGAAATTATCACTTAGGTTCATTTTCACTTTTTCATTCTTGATTTTTATTATGTTTTTCTTCATCACATTTCTAGCAACATCTCCATTGTATATTGTTAAGAAACTTCCCATCAATGTCTTTAAAGCATTGGCTTCTGAATTTTATGTTTTCCTGCAGTGTCGGTACAACTATATTCTCCAAAGCGACCACTAGTTGATGTAGCCGAAGTATTTTTATGGTTAATGGCTGTTGGTACCATCTTGTGTGCATCTTATTGGTCTGCATGGAGTGTCAGAGAAGCAGCTATAGAACAGGACAAGCTCCTAAAGGTTTTGTTTATATAGAATTTTAGTTAAATAGGTTTAGCCTAATATTTGCATTCCCGAAATTGGTAATTCTATTCTCAGCCTGTGAATACTTGCTGATTTACAGACTTGTTTTATTCATATAGGATGCTGATGAAATTCCAAATGCCAAAGATGTTGGTGGTAGTGCCACTGTAGACATTAACGCTGCATCAGCGGTCCTGTTTGTCATTTTTGCTTCATTCTTCTTGGTCGTGCTTTACGAACTTATGTCATATTGGTTCATTGAGCTGCTAGTCGTTCTGTTTTGCATAGGTGGTGTAGAGGTGTGGGTTTTTCCTTACACTCAAACACTTGAACTTATACAGATTTCCTCTCTATTATATATATGCATATGAAAAGAAATAGGTGTTGACTAACATGCACATTTTGTTTGAATATTGAACATGTAGGACATTCATTTGTCTTTGCTTGTTTGTATTAACTCTAATTTAGTAGTTTCTTCTTTTTGCAGGGTTTGCAAACTTGCTTGGTTGCTTTATTATCAAGGTGTATATCTCTTATTTAGATAAGACTTTTAGCATTTATATAAATTTTGTATCTGAACTCCCAAACAGCTCCATGTCTAGAAAAGAGCTGTCTGCAGTCTTTACTTGGGAGAGTCACCTGAAGTCTTGTTATGTGCTGGTATGTTGCTTTAAACAAACAACTGGGCTTTTGCTATAAACAAAAACAACAGATTGAGCACATCAGGACACATTCCATGCCTGAGGCAGGTTTACTACATGGTTGTTTATGGCTTAATCGTGTTGACAAATGTGATACTCCTTTAATCTGAATATAAGCTACTTCCCTTTGGTTTCTTCTAAATGATTCGGAGAAGTGTGTACAATCTTCTGCTTTAGGTCATCAACTTAAGCAATCAGGCAAACTCAATTACAAGTCTTGTCTACCACTTAAATCTCAGATCTATTCCGCTAAAGGTGGTGTACAGATTTATTTGTCTACTGGCTACAAGAGACTGACAAAGTAGTGTTATATCCAGAAAAAAGTGAAATCTCATCTTTTTGCCTTGAATTAGACAGCTATCTTATTAATGAAAGTCGCATCTTTCTTTATTTATACCACATATTGTATAAAAATAAAAAATATCATTGCCCTTTCATACAGTTTATAGTTAATGACTGTGAAAACTTTTTGAAATTATGGGCGCAGAATGGTTTAATGGCCTTTGTTTAGATGTGGGTCTCTGTAGCTTGCATATATTTTCCTGTTATTTCAACTTTGTGGCCTTCAATATAGTTTTTTATGGTTGAAAACTAAATGTAGACAAGCTTTCACAGGTGGTTCAAACATGCTGGTGAGTCATTCATCAAAGTACCTTTCTTTGGAGCTATCTCATACCTTACTCTGGCTGTTTTTCCATTCTGCGTAACATTTGCTGTTATTTGGGCGGTTTATCGTAAGCTCTCCTTCGCCTGGATAGGTCAAGATATACTTGTAAGGATATTCCTCTTTATCTCTCATATGGCAATGTTTTTTTTTTTTTTTCTTTTTCTGGGAAGGGGTGGAACAGGGGTAGTATTAACAGCTTTCACTTATCAAATAGTCATGGGAACTCTTTGCTGTGTTTTAGGACTTCTATATTTAGTTTCTGATAAGACTTGCAAGCACACTATGAATTCTTGGCAAAATAGAGAAAAAATGGTCTTTTAGTAGATTGCATAATTGCATCCTGTAAATGAAATGGATGCAGTGCTCTCTATGGCATTATATTTAGTCATTAACACTATGGTTTTCTTTAGATAATTTCTGGTCTTAAGAATTTTCGCCCATCTGATGCTCCTTAGTGAATATAAAAGGCTATTAGTTACCTACCAGTCCCATGTCTTAAAAACTATTTCCTCTTGGCGATGCAATTTTTTTACTTCATCATGGCTCCAAATGCTAGAAGTTTACCTGCCCTTTATGCTTTGCTATTAGTTTACTGTCGTTTTTCATAGTACCACTTCAATGATATATTTTAATTATGAAGCTCAACATCTTTAAAAGTTAAGCTCAACACTGTAAAATTTAACTGATAAGTTTTTTTATTTTTTTAATATGTTTCAGGGTATTGCACTGATAATTACGGTTCTTCAAATTGTGCATGTACCTAATCTCAAGGTACTATTTTAAACTCATCTGCTACATGGGTGGGAAATGGCTGAATGTTGGCTTATATATCATATAATTTCAGTCAGCCGTCTTTGTTTTAATTTTATATTTTGAAAATAGTAGTCATGGATGGAATTCTTTGCAAATAGATAGGAATAGGATCGTGGCATAAAGTAGATATTGTGGACTTGCAAATTGGAGTGTTGAGGTGATTGTTAGCACAAAGGCTTTGTGTTGTTGTTCCCTCATAATGAAAGCTGTCTATTGAAGTTCTATTGTTTAACATATTTTAAGTTTGTGCTCCTGATGATGAATAGATGATGAACTCTAAATTCCCCTTTTTTGTTTTTAAGGCAATTGCTATGTAACATCAGATACTTTTAGTTTTCTATTCTTGCTATTAATGCTTATTATGTTAATTTATTGGTGTCTTAATTGAATACTCAAGTTTAAGATAAAGCATATAACGTCTCCTCTGACTATATTTGGACTGGTTTGTTGATCAGGTGGGTACAGTTCTACTCAGTTGTGCCTTCTTGTATGACATCTTTTGGGTGTTCATTTCCAAGAAGTTGTTTCATGAAAGTGTGATGATTGTGGTAAATATTTCTCCTTATTTGATTTAATATCTAATCTTAGACTGAGATTGTACTATGAACTTCCTGAAAGGGGAAAAGAGGACTCAAAATACTTGTGCGTAATTTGAATATTTCACATCTTCGAATTTATAGGTAGCTCGCGGTGATAAGAGTGGAGAGGATGGTATTCCTATGCTACTGAAGATTCCACGCTTGTTTGACCCATGGGGTGGTTACAGTATCATAGGATTTGGCGACATCCTTTTACCTGGCTTATTGATAGCATTTTCACTCAGGTATAAGCTCTTTTATCTTTCTTTGCATAGAAAATTTGTTCATATTGCTGTCATATACTGGGTGTTTTTATTAAAGTTGAACACTGCCCGTGATGTTTTCTTTTCTTTTTTGCACAACTTGTTTTCTAGTTTTGACAGTTCTTTTTTTTTTTTTTTTTTGGGTGCCTGGGGGAACCTGTCCATATGAGCCGGTTAATCCATTTTACATCGGACATTAAACCCTCAGGGGCTGTGACCTGCACCAGCCCCTCTCATAGAGCCTTAATGGGCTTGACCCTCATTCATTAACTGTTTCTTTAAGGGTTGTTTCATTGTACATATGCTTCAAAAAATGTTGATAGTTTTAAGGATAAATGTCACCTGACCTTCTAAGTTTTCATATTGTCAAAAGCATCCCTTGTTTTGGAAGTATCTCAAGTACCCCCTTCAAAGTTCTAATATAATACCTTTAAGTTTAATGGGATAAATGTTACCTTATGCCCCAGAATTGCAATTAGTCGGAATCAAAGTACAGGGGTAAGTGTAGTGATACAAACCTGAAGTGGTCTATATGATAGTTACTCTAATTATTATAACTTACAGTTCAAGAGGTATCAGTTTGAGTGAGAATAATATAGCAAACTATTATCCAAAACTACAATTACTTCTGGAGTGCCTGAGAAGCTCTGTGTTGCTCTTCCATTCAATGTCGATTTGTTCTTACTTCAAAGTGCTCTATTCGGTGACTATGGCTGGAAGGTTCAGAAGAAAATATGAAGTTCTGCTACAGAGTTTTGACTGTTATAGAAATCCAAATAATTTCTCTTTCCCTCTTGAGGCTATTAAATTTTAGTTGCTACTTGGGCTTGTCTTAGAATAAAACATTGAGGCAATACTTTTCTTTAGGGTTGGAAGCAATCTGAAATGACTCATGCTCAGCCTGAAGTTTGGCTCAAACCGGCTGAACTCGGGCAAGGGTAGCCCCAACTCGACTTAGTCGATTCATCAGAAAGTCACCAGTAGACACATCTTTTCTAGGATTTTTTTTCTTCTCTTGCAATTTTTCTTCTCATCTCCGACAACCCTTCATCTCTGGCAGCTTTTCCAACAAATCAAGCAACTCAAACTTGACCTCAATCTTGAGCTAGCCATTTTGGATTCGAGCACTGACTTTTATTCGGCCTTGGCTCAAATCCATCCCTACTTTTCTTCTTCTATTTTTTTCAATTCTTTCTTTTTGATTTTTATCTCTGGATATTCTTTCTGGTGAGTAGATTTGTCAAAGTAATCAGTAATTTATGCATGAAGAGACTGAAATATTAACTCAACCTTGCAGATATGACTGGCTGGCAAATAAGAGTCTTCGAAATGGATACTTTGTGTGGGCAATGTTCGCTTATGGCTTCGGTAAGAAATAACAAAAAATAACATTTCTCCTGTTAGACACAGAACGAACTCAAATTTCAGATTGACGACTTATCACCTTTTTCTGAGAAGTTTACCTTTTTGTTTCAATCTATGTTAGGTCTTCTTGTTACGTATGTGGCACTAAACTTGATGGACGGGCATGGACAACCAGCTTTGCTTTACATCGTCCCCTTCACACTCGGTAAATTTAGAGTTGCAGAAACTGTTAGGAGAATTTTTTAACTCGAATGTAAAATGAGATAATTTTTCCAGTAACCTAATGGAAAATTCTATGCATTCCATCAGGAACTTTTCTGACATTGGGGAGGAAGAGAGGTGATCTCAAGGTTCTATGGACAAGAGGGGAACCTGAAAGGCCTTGCTCCCATGTCCAACTGCAACATAGCCAGGAACTAAATGAAGAAAAATAAAGGCTTCCTGTAATTATAGAGTAGAGTTTGTAGCGTATGTCTGTCTAATTATTGGGAACCAACTGAAAAATTAAACTACCCTGTCAAACTGAGAAGGCATAACATGGGAAGATTGTGCATCTGATTACATATTTGAGGGTTTAAACATTTGTTTCCTGTAAAAAGCTCCCTTTCCCAGTTTCATGCCTGCCTGATTCTTGCTGTCAATATTTCTATATCTTCATAATAGATGTCTTTCAAACCACTTTGGAAGCATGACTATAAGCATATGAATATAATTGGAAAATGATGAATTGTTTATTCCAGTTGTTAGTGAAGAGATTAGCATGAAGGAAAAGTATACTAAATAATAATTGAATTCAGTACAAGAAAATATGAACATTCATTGATTTTAGTGCAAGAAAGTATGAACAATGAGTTTTTTTAATGTAGTTTATCCTCTGTTCTAGAAGGTTAGGACTGTGGTTATGATATTGACTATTTTGGTAATATTGGTAGAATTACAATAAAATGTTATCATTTGTTGATATTTCTTGATGTCCTGAAGTGTCTATCCATATAGAAGATATAGGGTTATATGTATAATTGAATGTATAAAATATAACATATGAATCGTAATAGATGTCATCGTCATTAAATGAATGTACGTTTCTAAAAGGGTAAGTATTTGTACTAAATCATATTGATAAGTTGTCTATCTCAAACCCAACAAACTAATCATTCTTTAGTTTAAGGTCAATTTGATTGAGCCAAACACTAAGTTGATTCAATTCAAGTCACCCTTTGTACTTGTAAGTGTCAAAAATCCAAGGTTAAGATTCAATCATGGCATGTTATAATCATACATCAAGCTAATTCAGTGACTAAACTCAAACGATTTGAATTTGAATTTGAGTTAGAGTTTAAGCGTGACAATTTAGTTATTCATCTAGTTACGTTGTGCATTAACTTGAACAAACTTGAGTTTGGGTATTATGAGTTTGATCCAAGCTCGAATTGATTCTAGGCTTGGTTAGAAAGATACACTCTCCAGATATTGAAATGCTAAATCCAGCATTGCCAAAAAGCCAAGTTGTTCACTTTTCTAAAAAATTTCATAATACTTGTTAAAATTGAATTCAAATCGAATCAATTTAGAATCAAATTTGAACTCAACTCAAACGAGCTTAAAATGAGATCGCACTTTATGAGCTTGAACTGTGCTTGAGTCTGGAATTTGCAAGCTCAAGTTTAGCTTATAAAGCTCGTGAACTTAAGAAAATCGTTTAAATTAATCAAAATGATATGATTTTACTTAATATGCATCAAAACGATATTGTTTTAAGTATTTGAAATGTTTCACGAATCAAGTTAAATCGAGCTCAACTCGCCACTCACCTTAGGCGAGTCGAGCTCAAGCTCATGAAAACCAAGCTCCACGAGCGTAGAGCTGAGCCGAACTCAAGTTGAGCTGAGACTTGAATCCACCCCTACTACTTATGAACAAAATGATCTCAACTCAAAATTGGTATTCGGTTTGATTCAACTAAGAGTTTCAATTTGATAACTCAACTTGAATTCAACTTAAATCACCCTCCAATAAAGTTCATCCCATCGTTGACCAATGATAACATCTCCAACCAATTCGAATAAACTCAATCTCCAATTGGACATTTAAGATTCAAGCCAAATTCAAACTAGTTCATGTTCGAACTCAATTCGGCTCAAATCCAACTTTACAATATGCATATATTGTATTTGTAGTGACATAAGTGATCAGTGCACAAGAATAAGTATAGCTACAAATGACAGTACAATCTTGATAGTAAATAACATGGAAAGCAGTTATTTTGATTCCGATATGATTCAAGAAATGTTCCATGCTTTCATCCCAACAGCAATCAAACTGGTATTCCAAGCCATATGTCAAATAATTAGTGTTCAATAATGAGAAAAATAAATCAATTTCATAAAAACAACTAAGTATATATAATTACAGGATTGTATAAAAATTCACACCGTATTTATAAATGCATTAAACTAAGAATTTGACTATCATCAGAGGCAGCCAAGGCACTCACTACAACTCTAGCTTATGCTTGTGCAAGGTGAACAAAGCTTGTATCTCCAGTTTGGGACCGGAGAGATTGCAACTTGGTCAAACCTTCTGGACTAAGAACCTGCTCTTCTGAGCTCACATCATGAACTTGATCCTAAATTCAAGTTGCAGTTCACTTCTCATCCACAAAGAACTTCTGCAAGATTCAAAGTAAGCTCCTTGTTTTCTTTTAGAAAGCTAGGAAGTTGTCCAAACAATGTATAGATGCAATTTCCTCACACCTAACAATATAAATATACTATTTTTCTCATATTAAGCAAAAGAACCCAAGTAACCATTTCCCGGTCAGAATCGCCTCACTGAACTCTGCCAAATCTCCACAAACTGCTGACCAGTATGTGTAACGAACATCTTGTTGCCGCCAAATGCCAGATTGGTTATCCTTGAACCTCTCATATCCTTCACTCTTCCCATCAAATTCTTCCTAAACACCCGCTCCTCCAAGAACCCACTTTCACTACTCTTCGAGCCCATCACAATCTCTGACCAGAACTCTATATCCCCTCCTTTTGCACAAAACACTTGGCTCAAATGACTCTCGATCTTACATCCAGATCCTTCTTTCTTCCCATTAACAACTTTCTTCTCACCACCAAGACAAACCCAACTACTCATATCACCCAATTTCCTTAAATCCATGTAAAAAACCTCCCCAGAATTGATGCCAACTTTATAAATTGCATATAAATTGTCAGATACGGTGACATCAGAAAAGCAATCCACCTTATCCTTAACCTCCCACACAACATTACCAGACCTTATATCCCACAATTTGATATCCCCCGACACCCCAGAAATGGCACTATGAGATCCAGCTGACATGAGCAAATTATAACCTGAAAGCCACCTCAACTTAGTAGCTGGAATCCCAGAATCTATTTCAGCTCCATAAATCTCATTACGACCGATCTCACTGATGGGTTTCAAACTATTAATATCATAAACCATAATAGAATTTGAATTTCTCCTACCCGACTCAAAACTAACAAACAAACAATCGGTTGATGAACCAATTGCTTGTACAGTGCAACTAGACATGGTCACATTATCCCAATTCAAAGTCTCTTTCACATGCCCTTTCTGAAGATCAAGAACTTGAAGCCCAGGAAAATCAGTGGCCCCAGCTGCCGCAACAGTCGGAGACATGGCTAACAAAGAATCCATAGCACTGAATTGTGTCAAAATTGTAGACTTCCCTCTCATAGACCAGTCAAAGGACGTAATTTTACTTCCGTGACAAACATGAAGAGTCCCATACTTGGTCGTCGCAATTGTAGACGGCGAATCACGGCCATTTAACGGCAGTACCACCGACTTCTCGAGGTTGAAAGCGTCAAACTGCGAGGGATTTGATTGAGAGCTGATCAAAAGCGATTCGATATTATAAAACCGCGACTCTTCGATCAAGTCTGCAATATCAAAAGCTTTAGCCTTAGATGGGAGATTCCCGGTTCGTAGAAGGGACAGTAGCATAGAAAACAACTCGGGATCACGGTCAATGAAACTGTGAGACGATTCAGCCAACTGGGATAGGAGCGAAGCAGACCCAGCTAGGGTTAGGGTTTGCTTTGTAGTTTGGAAGATTTGTCCACCCACATCAATCGTAACCACATTGGATTCCAACGGTTTCATCGAATTTGCAATGGAAATTTAGGGCATAGTAAAGAATCAAACCCCGCGAGAGTCAAGAAGAAACCAGAGAAAACATGGTTAAATGTCTCAAACTCCAAACCCAAATCAATACGATAAGAACACCGAGAAAGAATCTTACTGAACAACAGAAAGACCTAATGGGATTGAATAGAATTTGGATTAGTCGTCCAACAACATGGACCGTTTGGTTGGAGGTTGTTTGGAATCTGTTAACAACGAGGATGCTGTTAATTGGTAGTTGGTTAGGCTTGATCGTGGGTTCCACCTACATGGACTTGGGAGTTATCCGATCCATGAACATGAAAACAAGCAAAATCTTCCCATTCTTTTTTTTGGGTTTGGTTTGTTTGGGAGTGACCAGACTACCCACCACATCTCCAAGCCCTGGTCGGACCAGATTCCGAAATAGGGATTGAAATCTTAGCCATTCAATACTCCTGACTTGGCCTCTAAAGCCTCTTGCAGAGATCAGGCATGTTGTAACACATTTGCATTAATCAAGTTTAGTGGCATCATTATTGTTACTATTCAATCATTCATTTATAATACATGTGGAAAAAGAAGAAGATACAGAGCTAAAGACTGATTTTAAATTTGTCTTCCAGCCTAAAAGGAATGACACTTCTATAATATACTACGTAAAACTAAGAAGTATATACCCATTCCCCCCTGTTTTTAGGTCACGAAGGACTCAAAAACAGCCTTCATGTGTTTGCTATTTCGCAGCCAATTTAATAGACCTTTCCTATCTATATCTATAACACCAAAACTGTCTATTATTTGTTGTTATGTTATCAACTCCGTTGATCCCCTAAAATAATGCCCCCATAAACATTGAGAAACGGAGTGTTTAGTATTCCAGCTAGCTCACACCTGGGTGCATCATAGGGAAGAAGGTCCAATTTCTTGTGGCTCCGGTATCCTTCCCAATTACCTTCTCATTTGCCCACCAGTCAGAAGCAAGATTAGGCTCACATGAATCTCCATCAGCATTGTCGAAATTAAATTCTTTAGTGGAACCTAGTGTGACGGACCGGTGTTTCTGATACTGTGGTGCCACTGTCGCATCCGCTGGAGCTTTTTCTGGTGTCTCATTGGATGTTTCTCCAACACGGCACTCATAAACATTTTTTACTTTTCTGGGAGATTCTTCTCTCTCAGCACTTGCTTCAATCTGTAGAGGTTCTGATACAGCTTCAGACAGTGTTGCTGGCTTCTTTTCTACACATATTACAACCTCTTCAGTTGTTAACTCAAATGAGACTCTATGCCCAACAACTTGATCATTTTGAAGTCCATTTTCGGACAGCGACTGCAATGCTACCTCAGAAGTCTTATGGTCCAGAAGAAAACCATTGCAAGGAATGGACCTTACAGTATCGGGGGTCAATGTTCCAGAACCTTGACGTGACCCCCACTCACGGGTAGGAAGTTTATCAAGGTCCAACAGTTTGGGAGGATCACCCACCTGGAACTCGCGAAATTGAGTTCTGGCAGCAGCAAATTCACCATCAGGGAAAGGAGAGGAGGCGCCTGAACCTGAGATGCCGGAGCTTGGTGAGATTGGCTGGGCAACTGGGCTTCCAGGATAAAGGTGATAAGATTGAAATTCGTATTGGGAAAATGGAAATCTCTGACCACCCTCACCACATTGAAGATTTGGTTCAAGAAGCTGTGCAAATGGCACCTCAGGTGAGGAAGGTGTAGTCAAGTGGACAGACTCCGGAGGTGGAGTGAAAGGAGCGGTTGATGGCTCAGTGCTGAAGGTCGAGAAGACAGGTGGCGAGACTAACTGGGTTTCATGTGCATAAGGCCCAATAGCAAAAATTGAGGCAGGCCCACTAGGTGAGTACATATTGACAGATATAGAGTTGACAGAAAGTAAACCCGCTGGTGATTGTGTCACCGAAGGGGGTTCCGATTGAAGGAAAGATGCAGGGGAGGAGGGAGGTGCAATGAAGGGAAGAACAAAAGTAGGTGCTTGGGTGGAATTCTCAGCTGTGAATGCGTCAATTTGGGCGGCCGTTGGTTCGGGAACACAGACAGCATGCCCAATTCTTTTTCCGTGCTTGTGAAATCCAAAACACCGGTACACGCTCAAGCAGCCGCCCCATCTTCTCTTCTGCATAAACAATAATGAAAAATGTTTGCAAAGTTATACCAAAACCATATGTTGTTACCAAAAAGAAATCAAGGATCAGATAGTTAATCAAAAATTCACTTGGTCTAACATTTGCCCATCAGTTCCTGGGCTCTACTCCATCTCTTCAAATCAGACTTCAGAGAACGTGCCAGTTAAGGCATCATTGATTTGAAAACAGAACTTTTGATTGTAAGATTTTATTCGATCATTGCATATATATTATGGCTGCTTTATCTGCCTACATGGCCACCTACGAAAGCTCACACAGGATGGCAGAGGCAAAGAGAAGTCCATGCTACAATTCAAGTCCCATTTCTCATCATTGAGATTTAAAGTTACTGAAAGGGAAATTTACACTCCAGAAGTGCATTTCTAAATTAATAGCCAACCTAGAGGATAATAGTAAACATGTGTAACTCAATAATATCTTGTAAGAGCAAGTCGTTAAATTCAACTGGCTGCTGGGAAGCTATGTTGGAAAGACTATTCAATTACCTAAAGCTGTAATTAACATGTAAATTTGTTGTCTGAAAACATCATATCTATTCTGACCATCATCATGCCTAGGTGTCCGACATACATTATCTAATCAAAGCTACCAGTCGTAAGTATCAAGAAAGGAAGTGCCAAATCAAGTTTGTTAGAAACCTATTGCAAATCTGATGCACAGAGCTTCAACCCCTTCGTGCATTATTTAAAACAAAAAAATATGCATTTTCCACTCTATCTTGACTGGAAAGATAACACCTGGTATAGCTTCATGCTCCGTCAAATAGATGTAATCAATTTATCCTACTGTAACTTTTCTACAGGAAAAAAAAAAATTATTCTTCTTCCTCTTTTTAATTTTGTGAAATTATAAAAATAATTTCTTGAAATTTTCAAAAAGAAATGCCAATCACTAATTCATATGAATTCTGATTCAACCTTAACTGCAAACGCCTAACTAAAAGTTCTCCAAAAAGTTATTGAAAATTCAAACAAAGAAAAAAGCAATTTCTTTACCTATTTAGACTAGTTTATCATTGAAAATTTCCAAAATTCGCCAAATCATAAGTTCAAAAACAGTCTCTCAGGCAAAGGAAAAGAAGCCAAAAACTGCAAACTTAAGACGAGCTAAAGCAGCATAATTTTACTTCTACTACAAGTCACAAGTCAAACTTGAAAAAGCTACACGCTTTTGAAACCAAAACAAACTACTTCCAAACGAAGAAACAAATCAACGCAAAAATTGTCAAAATTTACGTAAAAATCAACACAAACAAACACAGATCTAAAATCTACAAATCATATAACCAAAAACATAAACAAAACAACAACAATAAGATAATAAGAAAAAAAAAAACAGAGAAAATAATTCACCTGAACCGTAGCTTGAGGAACACGATTCTCAGCTGAAGCGATCGCAGTAGCAGCAGCGTTTATAGTCTCCAAAGTGTTGTTCAAATTCAAAGCTCTAGAATCTCCATTCACGCCTCTCATCTCCAAAACCTTCTCGAGAAAAATCAAACTCAAATTTTTCCGAGAAAACGATGAGAGCAGAAAGAGAAAGACAAGAAAGCGAGAGATACTAGGATTTGTAGAGCAAGCTGTTACTTAATATTCCAAGTTTAAATAAAAATGAAATTAAGATTTTATTTTATTCTTATAACAAAGTTTATATTTTCGTGCGAAATAAGGCTTTTGAGGTCAAACACGGCACTCCGTTCCTAAGACTTCACTATGGGGTGGAGTGTGACCCAAATTCAAATGGAATAAAAATCAAATCAAATTTAATTTAAATTTATAATATTTAATTTAAAATTAAATTTATTCGAATTATATTAATATTATCAATAAAATAAATAATATTCTCAAAAAATAAATAAATAACAAAATAACTTAAATTTAAATTAATTTTATTTGAATCAATAATTCGTTTTAATCCTTTTAATGGTGTTATTTAATATATTTATAATATTATTTATTTTATTAATAATTTTTTAATAATAATATATATTAATTCAAATAAATTCAAATTCAAATATAAATCAATTATTCTATATTTAATATTGGATTCGAATTTACCCTTACTTGTATATTTATTAGAATTGAATCAAGGTAGGTGGCGATGGTGAGGAGGGTAGATTGGTCATAAGAATTAAATAATATGACGAAGAATCATTGGGATAATTGTAGGAATAGAGTAATAATTGTCAAATATGTGTGCACGTGTGCTTGTTTGTAGCCATCCACTTTTTCCCATTGATGGCTTTGGTGAACACATAACCCACCGCGTATCATAGGCCCCACCTCTCCCCGCGCCGCGGCGCCATTTTATCCGCCACCAGCCACTTTAATCAGCTTCTCTACAATTCATCCCAACTTTCTAAAAGATTATGCCTCCAGCAGGAGTTTCAATTTCGAACTCCAACTTATATTGAGTTTATAAAACAAGTTGTCGTCTCTAAATCTGGATTGGGTAGGATTCCGTCCAAACTAAATTAGGTTGACTAGACTCGTGTTTGACTTAATTTGTATCGAATTCGAATGAACCCAGATAGGAAAAGGGGCCTTATGACAGATAAGGGTGTTTTTTTTTTTTTTTTTTTAATGTATGTATGTATAGATTTCAGGGGAAGATTTTAACTTTTGCCTTTGGGGATTTTAAAAGTGGATCATCAAAAGCTTGGTCACATGTGAATGTGATTCTGGTGTTGATCATAATAGTTTATTACAAAAGTTTAAGGCATCATAAAACAAAAGTGACAAATTTTAATGCCTTCTGATTGATGAATATTGAAGGTCCTTATCAATGGCAATGATGCCTTGTCAACTCATTCAAATTGGTTACTCATCATTCTTAGACACCTAATTTTTCAATCATGGCATCCCACTTTAAATGTTTGGTTTTATTCAATAAAACATTACTAGAGTTTGTTGATAATTTCGAACAGATCAAAAAAAATTGTATAATAAAAAAGTTATACAAATATTGATTTAAACTAGATTTTTCATCGATAGGAAAAAATTTATTGGTCTTTGAAGTTTATCATCCCAAACAAAAGTAAATTTGAGTCAAACTGAATATAAACAAGAACTAACTTAAGCTTACACAAATACACATCACTCAGTTTTGAGATTAAGTCAACTCGTTCAAATTGTTAGACAAACGAATAATTAATTATTAAAAAATAATAATAATTGTTAAAATAAAAAAAAACTGTCTAAAAAAATTAAGAATCGTCAGAAAAAAAAATTATCGAAAAAGAACTGACAATAAAACAAATTTCGATGTGACAATATTAACAAAACAAGAAGGTATAAATCAAACCTAACAAAGATCCAAGCTTGAGCCAACAAGGATTGGACCCAAGCCTCTTAATGATTCGTGTTCAATAACATCAGCATCTATGCTTGTGTTTATCTATTATTACAGCATGAAGTATCATTGTAAAGGGAAAATAAGTAAAGCAAAAGAGTTACCCCACACGCTAAAACTACATTTCATAGCATAAAAAAGTTGAAAAGCCTGTTTCATGGTTTCTGCAACATGAAGATGGAAATGAAGGCATGTAGCCATTACATATTCATCACACAAAATGTGGGATAATCACCTTATTTCTCATATCACAGCTTTCATGGACAGTGATTCAGGCATTTAAGCAGCTACGCTTTTTGAGGCAATCTCAAATACATTCTCTGATAGACCATTAGTCGACATGATCATCTCCAGCTGTGCCTGCACATCATCGCAATACGTTATGTCTATCAGCAGAACCAAACAACAAAATTTCTAAGACCATTCTTTCACACCAGCTATGGTGTCGCCGGAGTCTTACCTTGGCCAGCTTTTGGTGTGTTTCATCAAAGCGCCTCCATCTTGAGAAGGCTGACACCATTCGGGATTCCACCTGCAATAGTGGGGGAAATTAATAAGATGAAGAACATGATAAAATGAGATTGTAACAATATAATGGGGGAAATTAATGTTATGAAGAAAGATAAAACTTATATGCTTCTAGTTCATAAATTGCAGCTTGCCATCAATTGTAAGAATTTTTTAAATCTAGTGTACAGCCCCTAGCCTTCTATGTAAGCATCAATAGAAAGAAAACAATGAGTTAAGCAATACCAAAGGCCTTCACCAATATGAGAATATGGACACTGTAAAATGTGTAAACTACAATGCACAAACCATTTAAAAATATAAAACCAGAACCTTCATAAAAGATTTTAACTGACCTTTATTACTCGAAGAACTATAGTGTAGACTGGCTGATTGTTGCCCACAATGGACTGCAATGCACCATCATGATACAGAGAGGAGATTGGAATGTCCTTGCCACTTGAGTCCAGCAGACCTCCTGATACAGGAATGAACATGGGCTCTTTCACTGACTGCCCAGGGGTTGGTGGTACCTCTTGACTGAAAATCCCTGCCAGCAAGCAAAAAGTTATTACTGATTACCATTAGAAAGGAAAGTTATGGATTATCATAATTATATCCTTAAAAGGTGTACCTGAACTTCAAAGAATAAGCATTAGTTTCAGCATTGTAGGAAGAAGTGACTTTCACACAAGGAGTTCCAGCTTGAGAGTACCAGAAATTTTCATTATATGCAAAAGCATAAGCATTCAAACCATCAGATAGAACTCAAATGAGAAGATGACAGTCCCTACCATAATAGAAAATTAGCAAAATCTGCATCATTGTATCTCGCATGGCACCAAAAAAGTCTTCACAGGTTACAGCTTGCCCATCATGTCTCTTAAAATAAAGCTCCATTCCCTGAAATAGGGACAGAATAATCCAATTACTAGCTCGAAATTGGGCAGCTTTTTAGCACGACTCATGTTTACTCATTTAAGAGGCAGTTCCAGGTTTGCACACTTCCACAAATATACCTTTGGAAGTTTTGACTCCCAAGTAGAGTTTTGTACATCCTAACAACTTCGGCTCCCTGATAAGTTGTAAAATAATCCCAAGCCATTGATATAAAGATGATAGTTCTAGTCATTCAGAAACATATGAATGCACACATTCACACACAAATATGACAGAATGAAGCCAAACCTTTTGATAAACCTGTCACAAAAATAAACAGCAAGGAAAAGTTAATATCTCATCAGAACCAAAAAATTAGCTAGCAGTAAAAGATGCATAGCAAAATACTAAGACATCCCGTCACTGCAATTTGAGGTTAGCAGGTCCATATCAGAATCATATGCAACACAATTGCACAGTAAAGCCAAAAATATGAGAAAGTAGCAAAACAGAATATCCAAGTCAAAGTATTAGTATCTCCATGCAACCTTCAGTTTATTTCAAATTATAAGGAACAAAACTTGCCGGTGTAGAAGTTGTCCATCTGCAAAGGGAAAGAAGCAAGAAATTTTAAACATGTCATATATAATACATTTAAGATAGCTTAATACTACTTTACATAAGTGTCTTAAAATAAAGGTGACAACTGACCTTAATGTAAGAATGTGGTCGAACAGGATGAGCCGTAGGACCATCATCCGGAAAGAAAATAGATAAGATTTTCAGTAGCTAGTTGAAAGGGAGTATGATATACCACATTCAATGTGCATCATTGTGGATCCTTATATCTCCGCCAACAAACTTGCATAGAGAATAAACTAGTAATAAGATAATAGCATTAACCAAACGGAATCAATGAAGCATCAATTTAAGGTTGTTGGAAAAGAATAAGAAAAAAAAAGGAAAAAGAACCTGTGGATGCTGTGAATTACGAAGCCTTGAAACAGCAGCAATCCGCTTTCCAGTACGGCTTCCCATGTCAGATGAGAATTACTATCAATCAAGTTGCTCCTATTCATAAGCTAAAACCAAAGATGACATATTCTTGGGGTTGCATCGCACCAACTAAATGAAGACAGAAATCAGATATACCTGATCCCAAAATACAGTGAGACCCTCCTTTAAGCTGAGCTGGAACCAATCACGATATGTCACTCTGAAAACAATTTAATAACTAAAAATTAGTTTAATTTAGTGCCGGTACATGTGGAATCTTAGAAAAGAAAATTAATAATAAAGATTGGACCACCTTCATAAGACTATAGTTCTGGATGCCAAACAATTCAAACAACAAACTTAAAATATGAATGTTATTTTTAAAAAAATTCCAAAAATAAAAGGCAAAGAATACAGACAAGTCCAATATTGGATTAATAAATGACTATCTTCTACAGAAGAACAACAAAATCAATGCAACATAAGCCCACCTGTTGCCAGTCCAGTCGTGGAAATACTGCAGTGAACAAATGACAAAGAAAGTCACAAGAAGTAGCAGTATAAAGAGAAATCACTTCATTTTCTTCAAATTATAAATATTTATAACAGACCTCATGACCAATAACCCCCAAGATTGCAGCATAATCTGCATCAGAAGCAGTTTCTGGAGATGCCAAGACAAGCCATGAATCGAAGATCTGTAGATAAGTCCAATATGACTTAGATTATATTGCACAGAAACACACACACACATAGTTACAATAACAAAACAAGTCAGATGTCATACATTCAAACTTTTGTTTTCCATGGCTCCCCTAAGAAGCAAAAAAGCAGTATCAGCATTAAGGGGGAAAAAAGAGGCATAAACATAATTTACTTATTAATAGAATTTAAAAATAGTTACATGAATAAATTTTGATCTAATGAAAAACACAGCTTACATGTTAAAATCTGGAACGGCCACAACATTGAAGAGATCCAGGTCATATTCCAGACCGAAAACCTGTTGGTAGAGACATACAAATAGAAGAAGGCTTTAGAACAAAGAGATTTAACATAAGTTTAAAAAACTATCAATAACCAAGATACTAGTGAAAATACTAACATCCTCATCCCACTTCATCGCTGCCTTAAGTGAATACATGGCATGTGCAGTCTTGGGTAGGTCTTCTGCTGGAGTCCAGATCCTTAAAGACACTTGCCTACCTGAGCAGGTAACACATTTATCATCTCTGCTCTCCAACTTTCCTGCAACTAAGGCAAACAAGTAGCAAGGTTTCTTGAAGGGATCCTCCCAGAGTGCATAATGCCTACCGCCCTGCAAGGAAGCATATATAAAGTACAATCAAGTGCTAATAACCATTAAATAACCAACTCTAAAAGAAAGGGAAAAAAACACAAAGAAGAAAGAATGAATCTTGATAAACAGGCAAACATCACCTCAAGATCTCCATGTTCTACAAGATTTCCGGTAGACAACAATACAGGGTATAATGACTTATCAGCTTCAATATGGCATGTGTATTTCGCCATTACATCAAAGCGGTCCTATTAGCAAAATAAATACCAAAGTTGAGCTCAGATTAATAATTTAGAGTAAGATCTTATTAAGATTATAAATGCTTCAAGATACTTACCAGAAAAAATGTAATTTTACGAAAACCTTCCGTTTCACATTGTGCGCAAAAATTCCTGGATGACTTGAAAAGCCCCTACAGCAAAACAATAAATTAATAGTAAGAGCACTGGTAGAGCAAAAAATTACACTTGATAGCAGAATAATAGGTAGATATGAAATTGAGTGACATACCTCTAAAGAAGTATTTTGAGGATATATCTCAGTGACAATTTCCAAAGTAAATGTACCACTTGGTGGTGATGGAAGCGTAAGATGGCGAGAGTCTAACTGATATTCACCCTCCTATAAATACAATAAAGTAAATAAATTTCACTAAAATCCTTAAATCATAAATCTTAATCCCACTTCAAAGAAGTCAACCAAAAATTCTAAACAAAGAATTTGAAAAATAGCTCCGAATAGCATATCTGTGGTAACCAAATAGTAAAACTTGGATCAAAAAGTTAGTAATAACATGACATTGACAATATTTTTGGAAGGTTTCATAAGAAGGGGCATACGTAGAGTTCAATACCACTGGTCTTCATTGAAATAAGCTTAAGATCTACTCCATCCAAAACCAAGGGAGAAGAAGAACCTGTTCCCAAGGAGCTTGTTGAAAACATAAGAAGATTGGCAATGTTTGCAAAGTGTCAAAGTGTAACATAGTAACTTTGCAAAAAGAAAGAAAAACAATATTAAGATTTTGGATTATGGCAATGGCAGGAACAAATATTAGCTAGTATAACAGGTGAATGCAAATATTATGGAAATTATATTGATATCACAGAGGAAAATACCACACCACAAGCTATCACATGCTAAAAGAAAAAAGAATGAACACAGTATTACCTTCAACCTCAGGGAAGACAGTTATTTTAGAATTAACAATTGTTTTCTCCTCACCCAACAAAAAATTCAAATCCACCTGCATTAGTACATCTATTAATTAACAGAAAAATGAGAAAAACCCTATAAATGAAATTAAGAGTCCTCAAATAACATGTATTTTAATTTACGTAACCACATGCATACCATGTCAAAGTAATAATCCAGCATCTTGTAATCCTTCAAAAAGACTTCTTTTGGAGTATCCATTTTGGATTCCTCAACTTACTTTGGTATTTTCTTTGTGGTAACTGAACAAATCAGCCTCTGGCTGGTTTGCTTAATCCTCTGACAAAAAAGTTAAGGCACCAGAAAATCAATGAAATTCAACACAAAAATCAGAATAGATAAGTAAATTTCAAAGAATAACCACTTACATACAGCAAAAAACATGGAAACTAGTAGTTTTTTTGACTTGTGACCTAAATGATAGATGATTAGAAATTAGAAATCACTGCCTCATAAACACCTCCAGTAATTCCCCTGAAAGAAGAATAAGATTTTCACAAACCTCTGAACTAAGCAAACACCAATTCTGAGAAATTTTTTTGCTGAATTTCGAAAGTAGCTAACATGACTAGCAGCCTTACACTGCAAAATGAATACACAAAATTATTTATGCAGCACTCCGAAGAAAATCTGAAGTTCACAGACACCATCAACAAGGGCATTTGCATGCACACAGGCAAATGCAAATCCCCCAGACTATTCAGTTTTAATTCCGACGGAGATGCATGCCAATATAATCATCTAAAACGCAATTCAGCAAAAGACATTCAACAGAACTAAGCTGATTCCATTTAAGCCAACTGAAGGTAATGAGGTGATTTCACACTATCAAATATTCCACCAACCACCCCACCTCTCCAAAAAAAATAGTAAATAGATAAAATCATGTATTAACAGCCAATCTCTACCATCCATTGCACCACACGTTCTCGGTTCATTTTTCTACATTTTTTTGGCAACTAACAACAGAAGCAATGTGTAGCCACTCGTATATGCACCCACATGAATCTTCTAAAAGACATTAAAATCAATGGGATTACGTAATCACAGGAGATGAGCAGTTCGAACAAAAGACTGGTCTTTGACTCTTTCCCAAAGACAAATTTTTGGATGGAAGAATCAACTGAGCCATTTAAATGAAAACAAATTAAACCCTATAAAAATAAAATAAAAAAATAAAAAAAACTACTATGAAATAATGCTTCAGTTAAATTTGGATTCAATCTGAGAGGTTTGACTCAAATTCATGGCACAATTCTAGTCAACGTTGAGTTGGAGCTCCAGTACAGAAGCTCAGTTAAAGATCGGCTTGTTTGTTTTACCCTCCAATGATATCGGTTATCCACCCAAAAACTTCCAATAACATTGTACATCAGCTTGAACGGACGCGAGCGAGACATTATGGATTTGATCTGAGTTTAAATGGGGCCCAGGCTCTAATGTACTCGGATTGAATAGCACCTTAGCTTCAGGACACTAAGCAAGCCAGCTAACAGTAAGTAAACCTTAAAAGGGGTTTCCAGTTTGATGAAAAGGGAAAGATAACCAGAAAACAAAATCCTTAAAAAACTATCCCACAAAAGAGAAACAAATAAAAGAAAAACAGATTGTCACTCTGGATTCTCATATAAGGATATATGGATAGTTCAAATTATGGACAAGAAAAATCAAAGGAAAATAAATAAAAACAACAATAAAAAGACTGAAAAAAAATTAATAGAAACTTCAATGAAAATGCAAAAATGAATTTACCCAGATTGATGATCAGATGAAGACTAACAAAGAGAAACACAGAGCAATTCCTGAAAACCTGGGATAGAACAAATAACAAGTGTCCCACGTGGAAGATATTTATCTTAAAAATAATTATCTATTCTAATTCAACGTCAAGCTCAAAGCTAGTTTCACTTCACGTTCGAGTTATTTTTGAAGTTGACAACCTTGTACTGTGTCACATCCGAGTATCCTTGTCATTCCAGACTTTTGTCTTCGTCAACAAATGCTGAGCCGGATATCTCAGAATTGGCCCAAATTTTAACTGGGCTAGGCCCACACTTGTTTACCCCATGTTTTGGACTCAGGGACAAAAGAATTTTTAGCCCACGTTTAAAATAAATAAATTTTAACCCGCCACAATTGGTGGTCGAGAGAAAATGCGCCGAGTCATAAAACTTAGAATCAACTTTACATTCTCCCAAGTGGACTTAAGTGCACATACTTAGGAGTGTAATTGGCTAGTATACAGCTCGAGTTTGTCTTGATTACCTTAGAAAAGAGCTCGAGTTCGTCTCGATTCGAGTTTAAATCGAGAATAGATATTTCAAACTAAATTAAAAAATTTACATGTAAACCCTTTAATTTTCAAAACATTACATTCAAGACCTATTATTTATATAATCATCAATCATCGTCTATATAAAAAGTCAAAAACAAGTTTTTATAGGTATAAATATAAAATTTAAAACTATAAGGAGTATATTTGAAACAATTATATTGAAATTCTGTTGTTTCATGTAGAATTTTAAAACCCGAACCAAAGTTAGGAATCGATAATAGATTTGATCTTAATGATAAATAAAATGAGTTTGAGTCATGATTTATGTTGAATTAATTTAAGATTAAATGGGTACATATCTAAGGAACCATGATAATATTTTTTGAGAGAAATATAAAAAGAAGGTGAAAGGTTGAACAAAAAAAAAAATCCTAGCCATTGATAATCGCTCTGAAAACTTTTCTCAACATCAATCTCGTCATTTACAACTTTTTTTTCGCATCGATCTTGTCATTTCCAACTCCATTTTAGGTTTATTTTCTTTACGACAGTTTCTTTTGCCACCAATCTCTTTAAATTTAGTTATTCTCAGTATTAATCTTGTCAATTTAATAATTTACTCTTGTGATTAATCCAACGATTCACTTGTAACTCGATAAAGTTTTTCTAATTGAATTACGCTTAAAAGCAATCCAATAACTCTCAATTGAATTATACGATCAAATGTAGATAACAACATAATTATTATTATTATTATTATTATTATTATATATATCCACTTGGAACAATACTCTAAAATATATCTGATATTGATATGATACGATATAATATAATACAAAAATAAATAAATTTTGGATACCCAATATTATGGTCGATTCATATACAATTGTATAATAGCTCTCCTCCAAAAGCTTTAAAATTATTTTTTTATTAACAAAAAATCTGACCCAAACAAACATTTCAATGCCCTGATTATATTCTATACGATAAAGTTAAAGTTTAAAAGGATGATTTGAACCTTTACCCCTTGTGAGAAAAAAGGACGTCACCCAAATAACCATCCAGGCTAGTCGGGTCAAGCTCCAAAACTTTTCCGGAAGCCCATTTCATGCAAGTGAAAGGCTGGAGAAGGAAGAAGCACTTAATATAAATAATAGTGAAGCCACCTAATTTTGCTTTTCCTGAGAACGGGCCTAATCATGAGCAGTGAAGAAGACTGTGCAAATGCGCCGCCTGGAGCTCACAACTTTCCAGATAATTTTCTCTTCTGTCACAACTTAATAATATATCAACATCCTGAATTACCATAAAGTAGGGCTCAAGCTCTATCTTCGGATATTCATACTGAATTCAAAAAATTATAGTAAAATATTATAATTTATATGAATGTCCAGTTAAACAGTGTCAAGATCTATAAATTTTGGAGCTTTAGGGTATCATCTATAATATTATGGACCATATTTTCATGAGCTTTTTGATAAGTTGGCTCACCAAAAAAACCAACCCGCAAGCTCTCCTATAATCTTGTATGAATTTTAAAAGTTTAAGGGGATAGATAAAATTTTTCACGCTAATATATCCAAGTTTTAGAAGATAAACTATAAAATAAGTTTCAGGGGTTAATGTAAAATTTTTAAAGTATAAGAGTAATATTTTAAACTTTTAAGAAATATTATTAAACCACCCAATAACAATATGAGTGGGTATTTAAACTTTCGTAAATACGATACAAACTGAATGATGAATAATTTACGAACAATTCAATTTGATTGTTTTAAGAGTGACACTTCGAAAAGTTTAAAAATGGGTTTTTATTTTAATCTTTTTTGTTTGTTTGTAACCCAACATGCATCTTAGATTCTTGATATCGAAAACATTTTTGACAACAATTTTCTCAATCAATGCTTGTTGGTATGCTCCATGTTGCTCAAAAGTAGACAAATTCCAATCAATTTTGAAGTTGATTGAACAAATTCATCATATTTGACAAAAATTTTCCCCATTGGCCCATGCCCTCATGAGACATTGGAGTAATGAACATGCCATACAAATTGAGTCAATTCAAGAAAGTATATCCCACATCATTTTTTGTCTTTTGAGGTCCTTCCAAACTTCATGATTTTATCCAATGCTTTTAATTCAGATAAATGATTTATTATTGGTAATAAAAGATTATTTGAATAAAATATTTTTAATCTTTTTTTTCTTTGGTTTAATGTTTTTTAATAGAGTTTGATTATCTTAGTAAAGGAAAGTCTAGTATAAAATCAAATTTAAATCCTCTAATTGTACTTTTAAAATTCTGTGTTTTACTTATTATATGTTATTTCTTTTGAATTATTAAAAAGTATTAAAAAAATATAAAATTAGTTTGAATGGATGAAAATAATAAATTAATTATAGTTTGTGGCATCACAGGAAAACATATCAGGATAATAGATTTTAGTTTGTATAGGATCCGCCGCCACGAGTACCCCTACTGTTGAATAGTATAGGGAGCTTTTATTAATAATATGAAAACAAGGGTACCCGCGACGGGAATCCTACGAAAAATAAAAGCTGAATCTACTGTACAATACATACGGAAGCTGAACTGAAATACATCACTGAAATATACATGTTGTTCTGTACAATGGGCCCATTGGCCTATATCATATATACTTATATAAACTGTTTATCTGGATACATAAATATTTACATCATGACCACACAGGTCCAAAACTGTACAAACTCAAAACTGAGATCGCGGTATGGGCCCTCTCCGTCAGCCTCGATCCAACCGCTCCTCAGAAATGTGGGACCCGCCGCCATGAGTACCCCTGCTGCTGAATAATACTATGGGGAGCTTTTATTGATCATCTGAAAATATGGATACCCGTGACGGGAATCCTACGAAAAAAGAAATAAAACTCCCCGAAATATGCTATACATTCAGAATTACACATGCAGAAGCTGAAATACATACATCAACTGTAAAATATACATACTGTTCTGTACAATGGGTCATTGGCCGTTTTCATACATACTTATACTGTTTCTGAACATCTGGATACAAAAATAATTACAACATGACCACACAGGTCCAAAACTGATATACATACAACTGAGATCGCGGTGTGGGCCCTCTCCTGTCAGCCTCGATCCAACCGCTTATTGGAACCAGCACGAACACCTGAAAAGGATGGAAGAAGGAGGGGGATGAGTGATAAAGATCACCCAGTAAGCGCTCCTTACTTCCCTCAATACCCAAGCAAGCACAAACAATCACAATAATCAACATACATGGGCCTCGGCCCTAATCATACATCTATGCGCTTACTGGAATCTGGAACAGTTATCTGAATTTCATTCTCATTATATACTGATGTCATTATTATTCATGTCATGATACTGAAATATCTCATGGATGCATGCATCTGAATACCTCTATCTGAATGTACCCGAAGGTACCTGCTGTGCTGATCAGACTTGTAGCATCCCAGATTTTAGAAAGCCCTTAGAGGTAGAGTTTTGGGGTTAGAACTAGAATTCAGTGATAGATTAGGGGCTTAGAAGAGTTCAAGGGTGAGATAGTAGTTTTCCTGAGCTGTGTGGCCTTCGTATGATGCCTTTAGGGAGGTTTTAATCATGCGAAGCGCGGGAAATGAATTTCCTTCGTTTTCCCTGGTGCACTCGCGTGCACTTTTCCCTGCACGCCCGTGCAGGTGGGTAGAAAAAAGAGAGAGATGAGAGTTATTGCATTTCTCACCGTTTCAGCCAAGTTTTCTCTTCTTCTTTCAGCAGCTCCTAGCCCTAGACGCGAGATTCTGCTTCCAGCGGCTCCCTTTCCCGCTAGAGACCAGAGAGATCAGCTTGAGAGATAGTCTTCCAGCAGCCATGTCAAGAGGTAAGTGTTTCTTACTTCTTCAGCGTTTTCCCCAGCTTGTTTGATGATTTTCTGATGATATTGGAGATGTATGTGTGCATTTCCAATATTTTGACTGATTATATGTGATGAATATGATGCTTGATATGTTTATTTTCCACCCAATAACATGTTGCTTGTTTGTGGGTGTGTGTTGTGAGAGAAAGCTTGCATTTGCCATGGTGGAATTCGTAGTTTGGGATGACAGATGAAATTGATGATGTATATGTGTTTATTGAAGTGCCTTGGATGTGTATGTTTGATTAATTGCAGATTGGTTGAGAAATTGAGTGGTTTCCAGCGAATTCAGACGTGCCATGTCTGAGCAGAACAAGACACACGACCGTGTGCCCGCAAGAGCACGCCCGTGTGCCTTTGTTTCTGCAAGGACACGGCCGTGTGCACGAAGTGCACACGGGCAGGAACGCAGGGACACGACCGTGTGTCCTGAGGGACACGGTCGTGTGTCCCATCTTTGCTTGAAATGGCCCAGAATTCCAGAAGCACACACGCCCAGACGCACGGCCAGCACACGGTCCCGTGTGCTGGGGCACACGCCCGTGTGCCCTTGCCCAGCACGGCGTGTGTGCTGCGTGCACGACCGTGTGCCTTCCTTGCACGGTCGTGTGCCTTCCAGATTTTTCCAAAAGGCAGAAATGAATTGTTAAAGGTTTGGTAATCCATCCAAGGCCTAATAATCATCAGATAATCCAGATTTCAGCTAAGAACAGATGCATAAGCATGCATAGCACAACATGTAGCCTGAATGAGGATCCAGGGATCCGAATTCAGTAGATTTCAACAGTTAGAACCCAATGTATGGGTTTCAGTTTTGGGGTGAACTCGAGGGGGCATCTGTGGGACCCAGCTTTCTGACACCAGTCAGTCAGCTCAGCAGCATATCAGCAGATCAGATTTCAGTTTTCTAGCCAGTAGCTAGAATTTTCAGCCCACTTGGCCAGGATGCCGAATCCCTGTGTTCATCAGCCTGATCAGCACAGCAGGTACCTTCGGGTACATATAGTTTTCCAGATGCATGCATCATCAGTAAATACCCAGATTTCAGTATCATGACATGTCATTCATTTCAATAACGAATTAATAATAAGAATCAGCAGTACAGCAATCAGAATCAGCACCAGCAAGCGTGTAGATGTATGTTTAGGGCCGATCAGGTATGTGTGCCCTTGTTTGTGCTTGCTTGGGTCGAGGGGAGTAGGAAATGCTTACTGAGTGATTTTCATCACTCATCCCTTTCTTCCTTCCTTCCTTTTCAGGTTTTGCTGCTGGCGAGGAGCGGGTGGACTGAGGCTGGCGAGAGGGGACCCCACACACACTTGTTGATGTATTTCTTTTCAGTTTTGGACCTGTGAGGTCTTGTATGTATGTTTTACATTTTCAGATGTAAAGAATGTTGTACAGAAACAATATACATATATATGAAAAGCCAGATGGGCTCATTGTATATTTTATTTCAGTTTCAGCTTCCGCTTATCATGTATAGCAGGCAGGTTGGTTTCTTTTCCGTAGGATTCCCGTCTCGGGTACCTGATTTTCAGTTTAGTTAATAAAAGAGACAGTTTATTCAGCAGCAGGGGTACTCGGGGCGGCGGGTCCTACAAGTTGGTATCAGAGCGTTCCTCTGTACCATTTTTAGTGGAAATTTAAGTTGTAAGTGTGTGGTGCCTGTTTTCTCTCCCTCGCAGCCATCGTCCAGGCCCTCCTCACAGCACAGTCATGTATTCTTTTTCAGCTTTTGATGTGTTTATGTTTCTAACCCCGTTTGCTTGTGATGCTATAGATAGAGAAGAAGCCTATGTCCCTAGATACATAGATGAGACCAGCAGTAGTAGCCCTCCTGTCCAACCTATAAGTGTAAGTATGGGTAGAGGGCGGCGATCTCAGGGTGCCTCCTCTGTAGTTGTCAGACCAGATCAGCTCAGAGAGATGATAAGGGAAGTGGTTAGAGAAAGTTTTCAGCAGGCAGGTATGAGTATGATTCAAGAGCCAGCCAGAGTAAATCCCCCTCAGCATGAAACTCATCAATCTTCAAGAAGAAGACATTTTCAGTCACAGTTTCAGCCACAGTTTCAGTCACAGCCTCAGCATCAGTATCAGCATTTTTCTTAGCCTCAGCCACAGTATTATTCTCAGCCTCAATCAGTCAGAGGAGGTTATCAGTTTCAGCCTCAGCCGGTCAGAGAAGAGTATCAGTATCTGACTGGGTTTACAGAGCATTGCCAGGCCATGAGTACAGAGACAGTTGGTACTGGGTCATCAGAGAGATTACATCTCATTTACCATCTGCCAGGGCCTTATCAGCCAATAAAATTCAGTGGGTAAAAGGATCCAGTGGTGGCAGAAGAATGGCTCGAGTCAGTGGAGAGCGTCATGGGCCTCTACACACTATCAGAGCGAGAGAAAGTCAGATTTGCGACTTTCCATCTTCGAGGTGAAGCCAAGGTTTAGTGGGGCCTAGCTAGGGCTACCATCCCTGAGCAGCACATGACTTGGGCTGAGTTCAGGCGGTTGTTTGACGCCGAGTACCGTGGTTTAGAGCTTATGTATGCGAAGGCTCAAGAATTTATTGAATTGGTTCAGGGGCCTAATACAGTAAAGGAGTACGCCACCAAGTTTAATGCTTTGGCGAGATTTGTCCTGGGTTTGACAGGGACTGAGTTGGGCTGAGTTGGGCAGAGTGCAGAAGTTCATCCATGGTCTACATCCTGCCATATCCAAGGATGTCTTGACTGGGCCGTATCCTCCCCAGCAGTTTAGTGATGCTTTGGGGAGAGCTCTCAGATCAGAGGCCGGTCTTCAGAGGATGGGTGTTATGAGCCGACCGACCGAGAGAGTAGATACCAGAGATAAGGGCAAGAGGCCAATGTCGGCCAAGAGATCAGCGAGAGGCTTCCAGAGCCAGAGACAGAGGACTGCACCACAGTTTGCCCTGCCACAGTGTCCTCAGTGTGGCAGACGACATACAGGCGAGTGTCTTGCTGGCCAGATTATATGCTACTTGTGCCGTCAGCTGGGGCACAGGATGTTTGAGTGCCCAGCCAGGGGTGGAGCTGGTGTTGGGCCCAGTAGAGGTGGTGGTGGTCAGCCCAGAGGTAGAGAAGACCCTCCTAGAGGTGGTGCAGAGAGAGGTGTAGAGAGGGGCAGAGCAGATCTTCCCAGATTCGGAGGTGGAGCACCTGGAGGAGGTGTTGGTACCTCAGGAGGAGATGGAGGTGGCGGAGGCAGAGCCAGAGTATATGCTGTCCGCCAGGATCAGGCAGATGCCGCACCCCATGCAGTTACTGGTCAGATTCTTTATCTTGGTACTCCTTTATTTATATTGGTTGATTGTGGGGCCACACACAGCTTCATTTCCCAGGGAGTGGTAGAGAGATTAGGGGTTGACCCTAGTGTGACTGATAGGAGTATCCTAGTGGAGATGCCAGATGGGGGTTTTGTGGTGAGTGATAGAGTCCTCTTGGGTCAGATGATAGAGGTTATGGGTAGGCCCATGAGTATTGATTTGATTCTGCTGGAGTTAGCAGATTTTGACATGATCTTGGGGATGGACTTCTTGGGAAAATATGATGCCGAGATAGATTGTGGAAGAAAGAAGGTTAGATTCCACATAGGCCCTGATTGTTTCATTTTTGGTGAGGGCATAGTAGACAGCATGATGATCTCGTGCATCCAGGCGAGTAGATTGATGAGGCAGGGATGTGTAGGGTACTTGGCCAATGTAGTGTGCAGCAGTTCAGTGGGGCCAAGTATCGAGGAGGTGCCAGTTGTCAGAGACTTCAGAGATGTCTTCCCAGATGAGTTGCCAGGGCTACCTCCAGACCGAGAGTTGGAGTTCAGTGTCGAGCTTCTCCCTGGTACGGCTCCGATCTCCAAGGCTCCATACCGGATGGCTCCAGCTGAGCTCCAGGAGTTGAAAAAGCAGTTGCAGGAGCTGGTGGATAAGAAATTTATCCGACCGAGCTGTTCACCGTGGGGAGCTCCGATTTTATTTGTGAAGAAGAAGGATGGGTCAATGCGGATGTGCATCGACTACAGAGAGCTGAATAGAGTGACGGTGAAGAATAAGTATCCCCTGCCGAGGATAGATGACCTCTTTGATCAGTTGAGAGGTGCTGCAGTCTTCTCCAAGATTGACCTCAGATCTGGCTACCATCAAGTCAGAGTCGCAGAGAGAGATGTCCCCAAGACTGCCTTCCGGACTCGTTATGGGCATTACGAGTTCGTGGTGATGCCATTTGGTTTGACCAATGCCCCAGCCATCTTCATGGATTTGATGAACCGGGTCTTTCATGACTGCTTGGACCGGTTCGTGGTGGTTTTCATAGATGACATTCTGGTTTATTCCAGAGATGTAGTAGAGCACGAGACGCATCTGAGATTCGTGCTTCAGAGATTAAGGGATCAGCATCTGTTTGCCAAGTTCGCCAAGTGTGAGTTTTGGCTCGACAGGGTGGCATTCCTAGGCCACGTGGTGACAGTAGAGGGTATTTCAGTGGACCCCAGCAAGGTAGAAGCAATTCTGAATTGGCCAAGGCCGAAGACAGTGAAAGAAGTCAGAAGCTTCCTTGGGCTAGCAGGCTACTATAGGCGGTTCATCGAGGGGTTCTCCAGCCTAGTAAGGCCTCTTACTGCTTTGACTAGGAAAGAGGTTCCCTTTGTGTGGTCAAAGGAGTGCGAAGAGCGGTTTCTGGAGTTGAAGCAGAGGTTGACCAGCGCTCCAGTGTTGGCTCTACCCCAGGAGGGGGTAGAGTTTGATATCTATACGGATGCATCCCATCAGGGGATAGGGGCGGTTTTGATACAGAATGGTAGGGTGATTACCTACGCCTCTAGGCAATTGAAGGATCACGAGTTGAGATACCCTACCCACGACCTAGAGTTAGCAGCGGTCGTATTCGCCCTGAAGATTTGGAGACATTATCTGTATGGAGTCAAATGCAGTATATATTCAGTCCATAAAAGTCTGAAGTATTTCTTCACCCAGAAGGAGCTCAACATGCGACAGAGGAGATGGTTGGAGCTGGTAAAAGATTATGACTACGACATCAGATACCACCCAGGGAGAGCCAATGTGGTGGCTGATGCATTGAGTAGGCGGGTAGCCTTATCCAGTCTATCAGTTCAGAGAGAGTTGGCAACATGAGTTGATCAGAGAGCAGATTGAGGTGATGTCTGCGGGTTTCTCCAGGCTGCGTATCAGATCTTCTCTGTATGTGTGACGCCGGTTTTTGCCGCGCCATGCCAGGACAGACTTACCACTCTTGTTTAACCACCCTAAACGTGGTCAAGAGGAGCGCATAACGGGTTTGTGGCCCGCTACGAAGTCTATGGAGTCGCCACCCGGGAGTAATCCCGGAAAAATACACATCGGTGAGGATGGGCGATTTATGGATCCCTTGCAAAGGACCCAACCACTCCTCACCTACCCAATGGGTCGGGTTCGGAGAGTCAGGTACGGCGATGGGAAGGTGTTAGGCACCCATGCCGCCCGGCGTGAAAGCCGGCCTCCACTATTATGGTGTGTTCGTTAGGCGCATTACCAAGTTTAATTAAGTTCCATTTTAATTATCACACGATGTAGTACATATAAAAAGAAATCATCCACAAATATAGAACTATAAAACAAAACAATAAAAATAAAAATAAAGGAAAATGAAAATTACATCTTTTTGAGCATACACCCCTATACATTTGATCTAATCCTAAACAAGCCTAAAAAAATTAAATAAATAAATCCTGCAAAACAATTTGTTAGGAGCAAACTGTAATTACAAAATTAAATAAATAGATAAATAAATAAATAAAATAAAATAAAAATAAAAAGAACCACAAAATAAAAAAAAAATAAAAAAGGAAAGTCTGCAGCCCAACCAGCCCGCCCAGTGAAGATTAACAGCATGCAGCCCAACCAGGAGGCCCAATAATATATACACACACAGTAGGTAAAAATAAGCAAATTCCCCAGCCGTGACTCGAACCCAGGTGCCCAGGACTAAACCTCGCGCCGTTCGCCGTCCAAGCGACCAGCCCCATTCACTCAAGTGGCATGCAGAAAAGTTATATATAAAATATGCACAGACGCACTCAAAGTACAAAATTTACTTTTACAGAAGGTTTTCATACGAGATATTGTATTTTTATACACATAGTACAACATACATATAATACATACAGTTTAATCATGTTATCACATATATACAAAATATGATAATATATGCATTTGTGTATAGTAACCAAAAAAATAAATAAATAAATAAAAAGGAATAAAATGAAAATAAAAAGAACGTAAAAACAAACTAATAATAACAAAAATACTTATTTTATATATATATATACATGCTGTAGCACATAAAAATATAAAACAATATAATATATAGAAAGTTTATACTATACAACACATGTAGTATACACACACACATATGAACACATCACACGTACGTATTAAATATAATAACAAAAAATATATATATATATATAATAAATATGTTGTTTTTTATTTAAAGCCCCTCAGGATACGTACCTTTGATATTTGGCTCCTATGGTACTCTTCTTCGATGTGATTCGGCGATGTGTTCTTGAAACGGATTTCGTAGACTCGGTTATCTCAACTCGCTCAAAATATCTATTTTAGGAAAATCTTAGAATTATAGTTTCGGGCTTTCAGAATATTTTTTCCTCCCCCCCCCCCCCTTTTTTGTGAATGCTCTCCCCTTTATATAGACTCCCTAGGGATTAGATTTATCTCAATTTAAATCATAATTATCTAATAATTTATCCTAGATAATTCTATTTATTTTTCTAATTATCCTATTATTCTAATTATTTTATTATCTTTTTAATATCTTAATTATCCTAATTAATCCTTTAATTATCCTAATCATAATCTTATTATCTCAACTATCAATTATCCTATCTAATTATCTTAATTATTTTAAATTTAATTAAATAATTATCCATCCTAATTAATTAATTAAATTAATATCCTAATTAAACTAAAACCCAAAAATGTTTTATGGGCTTATGTAACCATGCACTAAGTGGGCCTAAAATGGGTCAAATCTAATTCTAAAATAATTGGGTATTCTAAAAGTCTTAATTATTCTGATTAGTCACTCACAACGAGTCTACTATCCGTTCTCAGTCCACGGGCCTTAGGTATCGATTCAAAGTCCCACATGAAAACCATTGTAGGTTATCATCATTGGGGATGACCATGTTAGGTCCAAAATAAGGTGTCTACAGATGCCCCTTATTTTGTGAATTTTGTGTGTGTTGTGAATGCAATGAAAACACATGTAAAATGCAACAAAGTACTGAAAAAGACATCTAGTTTTGGACCAACAGAGACAAAAACAACATAACAAAGGAAAACTCTTCTAGTTCCCTATGCCTATATTAAAACGTTCAAAAACGGATTAGCCTTTTCTAGGCATCTCCGACAAAGCGAACTGTCCCTTCTAGACAGAACTCAAAAGTAAATTGTCTCTTTTAGACAAATTTACAAAAATAGGATGTTCCTTTTAGACGAACCTAAGATGGATTAACCCCTTTTAGGCCTCTCAGATGAAAAGAACTGCCCCCTTTAGACAGAACTCGAAAGTAAGTTGTCTCTTTTAGACAAATTTACAAAAATAGGATGTCCCTTTTAGACGAACCTATGATGGATTAGCCCATTTTAGGCGTCTCCGAAGAAAAGAATTGCCCCTTTTAGACAAAACTCGAAAGTAAATTGCCCCTTTTAGACAAATTTACAAAAATAGGATGTCCCTTTTAGACGAACCTAAGATGGATTAGCCCCTTTTAGGCGTCTCCGAAGAAAAGAATTGCCCCTTTTAGACAAAACTCGAAAGTAAATTGTCCCTTTTAGACAAATTTACAAAAATAGGATGTCCCTTTTAGACGAACCTATGATGGATTAGCCCCTTTTAGGCGTCTCCGATGAAAAGAACTGCCCCTTTTAGACAGAATTCGAAAGTAAATTGTCCATTTTAGACAAATTTACAAAAATAGGATATCCCTTTTAGACGAACCTATGATGGATTAGCCCCTTTTAGGCGTCTCCGATGAAAAGAACTGCCCCTTTTAGACAGAACCCGAAAGTAAATTGTCCATTTTAGACAAATTTACAAAAATAGGATGTCCCTTTTAGACGAACCTATGATGGATTAGCCCCTTTTAGGCGTCTCCGATGAAAAGAACTGCCCCTTTTAGACAGAATTCGAAAGTAAATTGTCCATTTTAGACAAATTTACAAAAATAGGATATCCCTTTTAGACGAACCTATGATGGATTAGCCCCTTTTAGGCGTCTCCGATGAAAAGAACTGCCCCTTTTAGACAGAACCCGAAAGTAAATTGTCCATTTTAGACAAATTTACAAAAATAGGATGTCCCTTTTAGACGAACCTATGATGGATTAGCCCCTTTTAGGCGTCTCCGATGAAAAGAACTGCCCCTTTTAGACAGAACTCGAAAGTAAATTGTCCATTTTAGACAGATTTACAAAAATAGGATGTCCTTTTTAGACGAACCTAAGGTGGATTAGCCTCTTTTAGGCGTCTCCGATGAAAAGAACTGTCCCTTTTAGATAGAACTCGAAAGTAAATTGTCCCTTTTAGACAAATTTACAAAAATAGGATGTCCCTTTTAGACGAACCTATGATGGATTAGCCCCTTTTAGGTAAGCTCGACGAGATTGGATTTGCCCCGGGTTGGGTAAGTTTGACAAAATTAGATTTGCCCCTGATTGGGTAAACTTGACAAAATTGGATATGCCCCTGGTTGGGTAAGTTCTACAAACATTGGATTTGCCCTTGATTAGGTAAGCTCGACGAGATTGGATTTGTTCACCAAAACTAGATATACCTCTGGTTGGGTAAGCTCGACAAAATCAAATGCTCTTATAGAAGGATAAAGATGTGCTTGCAAGACGAATCACAAAATTACCATAAAGGCGCACTGAAACATCAAGTTATTTTGAGTATTTTATGCGATGCATGATGACATGTTTATACTGACTGTGCTAATTTGTATGCAATGTTTACAGTCACAGCCATATCAGTATGAAGGTAGGAGACCTAGACCAAGGGAACATGCCCTGATTTTCTCAAGTCTTCTTTTTTCTTTTTTTTTTGTCTTTGTTTCTTTCCTTTTATCCTGATGGGATTTGACATCTTCAGCTTCAACTCATAAGTCCATATGACAAAATATTTTTGTCCAAAAAAGAAGTTATCTAGCTTGGTAGACGCTCACACGTCACTCAGTTCACTCAAGTGTTTGAAAAGGTGAAAATCTTACGCTTAAGTTCAGCTCATGAATGGTGCCTACCATAAGCTTGCTTGTTCATCTGATCTCCATCACTTAAGTCACATGCAGACACAAATTTGATAGTTTTGTAGAGGTTACTGTGGGGTTGGAGTGAGGGTAGGATTTTCTTAGATAATGGTAGCATAAATTGAAGGGACTGATAGAGCCATCTAAAACTTTTTCTTCAAGGTTTGAACCTCCATTCATGTTCATTCTAGCTTTTTGAATACTTGAGCTTTGATTTTTCCCTCATTCTTTTTTTTTTTCTTCTTTTTTCATTTGACTCTTTTATTTCATACAAATGAGTATAAGTATTACTACTTTTCGCTTTGCTAACATAGTCTTAAATGCTCTATCAGCCCCCATGGCACGGTAGGGATAAGACAAAAAGAAAGTTGATGATTTGTGGTATAGGGTTTGCTAAGGAAGTGTTTTAATCTCAATAGGGTTTTCTAAAGTCAACTTGTATCGACTAATTTTTGTGAATGCACGTGATCGATTGTGATCTTGATCAGTATTTGAAGCAAGTTCTAGAGACACCTATCAGAGTGAACACACTCAACAAAGAAATCAAAGGTCATTTGTGTGTGCACGACCATGGGCTCAAAATCTCACGTTTGGTATTTGAAAGTCTACCAAGACTAGTTTACCTCCTTTTTGGAAAAACTCAAATCACATTTTATTACCAAATTTTGTCAACATGCACATTCATAAGATGCAATACATGCAAAAGAAAAGACAAGTTCAAAAGATAATGCCCTTCAAGTTTCATGGGAATCTTCCACCAGGTCGTTGATCTAGTTCATATCATTTCTTTTTCAGGCTCACTCTTCTTGAATGCATACTTCTTCCCCTCTTGTGCAACCAAGACATCTTCAATTTGTATCCCAGCATCATATAATTGCTCAAATGTGATCAATGGAAAGAAACAAATCTTTTCATAAAAAGCAGGGAGAAGGTTTCTCATTATCATTTTTACTTGATCTTTCTCGAGAGGTCTGCTTGTCATCTTAGAAGCTTTCTCTCTCCATCTAGCTATAAATTCAGCGAATGACTCATTGTGTCTTTGTCTGGTCATTTCCAAGTCCCTGATTGTCACGTCTAAACCAGTGTTATAGGAATATTGTTGTAGGAATTTTTCAACCAATCCATGCTAGTTTATTTTATCTATTTTACTGAGATTGTAATACCAAACACTAGCAACCCCTTCTAATGACAAAGGAAACAATTCCACCATTTGTTCTTTCGATAACCTAGTTGTTCCCATCACAGTGACATAATGCCTTAAGTGTGTTTTTGGATCACCAATTCCATCAAATTTGGGTAAATCAGAAACTTTAAACTTTGGTGGTAACCTCCTTTCTTCAGGTATGTCTAAGTCATCCCAGTCTAATGAGAATGATGCTCCTTGCTTCATTATGGTCTTCTCTAATTGTTCCAACTTTTCAGTTATTACTCTATCCCTCGAAGTGGGCATGGGTACCTCTACCGTCTTCTTTGAGCCTCTTTCTCTCTCTTCCCAGGTTTTCAAATAATCTTCCAAATCAAAGAAGTTATCCCTTGAATCATTTTGTTGCTCTTGAGCTAAGCCCCTCACCTTGCTAGTTTCTCCTACTTTCTGTTTTCCTTCAATTTTTGTTATCATTTGGGTCATTTTATCCATCAAGTCATCCATTCTTGTAGCAAGTCTTTCCTCTATCATATTCTCAAGTTTCTCTATCATTTCCTCCATCATGTTTCCCTCGGTCATATTTCTCTTCTCCCACTGAAATGGCTGCAAAATTACATGTTAGTGCATGATATGCATGATGTGTTTATGCATGATATGTATGCAAGGATTAACAAAGTGACATGTTAGTGCATGATATGGATGATGTGTTCATAACATGTATGCAAGAAGTGACATATTAGTGCATGATATAGATGTCATGTATACAAGATTAAATGGGTATATTTATTTTAAGCAATGACTTTTTTTTTTTTTTTTGGTTTTTTTTTTTTTGGTTTTTTGTTTTTGTGATTTTTTTGTTTTTTTTTTTGTTTTGGACTAAAAAATGGTGGCAAAAGATGGGTTTAATAAGTAGATAGACAAAAGAATTATGGACCTAACGTCTACGTAGAGTGAAGACTTAAAGGAGTCCTAATGACAACACATTTAGCCCTAAAGATGAGATTTCAAATTCAATGATGGGACAACCTAAACCTAAAGTTATGCAACATGTGAGACAAGACAAATGAGGGGTAAGTCTATTACTCCTAAATGATTTTACCTTGAGAGACTCGAATTAAAATTACTTATTTCGAAAGACAACAGACAAAAATGCCCCTATGAGGTAATCCAGATCAAAATTAGCCAATGTAGATGACACCTAATGATTTTCGCTTTAGAAGAATGATTCAGATTAAAAACATCTACTTAGAGTGACATGTGACAATTTTACCCCTATAGGATGATTCTGATCGAACATATCTACTTAGGTTGATAAAAGATGAAAATGCCCTTTGGAGGCGACTCGAAAAAGGAAGTGCTTTTAAATCTAGGCTTCGCCCCCTTATCACTCCCTTCGCCCCCTTATTACTTCAGTCAATGAAAAGTTAGAAAAGTCAATTCTACCCTAGGTGGTTAGATCCATTGAGTCACCAGAAAACCCAATGGTCCTAGACCTAATAAATCCTTACGTATGAAGTTTCGAGTTTTATGTGCCCATTTAGGAGTATGTCGAGTCATGTCACAAAGATTTCTACAAAATGATGTTTCAGAAAGTTTCCTCCTAGTGGAGATCACTTGAAGAAACAATTAGTGATATCTTGATGTCATGGATTAAGACATATTTCAAAATGGGCAACAAAAACTTGAGACCTTATGTATAAGGATTCGACTCTTAAATCACACACAAAAATGGGTCCTAAGGATTGACATCTATAGGTCACTACATGGGCTTGACTCGGGTAAAGGTCAAAGGCTACCTCAGGCGAGAACCAAAGGTTCTTTTCATATACACGAAGGTACATTGCCCAAGGCTGATGTACAAGACAGACTACCCCTGGGCCGAGTGGGCTTTCCGGCAAAATCTGGATTGCCATCGGGGTTGATAAGGACAAGGAGTGCACAGTGGGTGTGAGTGTTGTGCAATGCAAGGAACTTGACTAAACTTAGAAGCGCTTTACAAACTTACCACATCGGAATCGACTCTTCGCATTTTCCCCAGTGGAGTCGCCAGAGCTGTGACGCCGGTTTTTGCCGCGCCATGCCAGGACAGACTTACCACTCTTGTTTAACCACCCTAAACGTGGTCAAGAGGAGCGCATAACGGGTTTGTGGCCCGCTACGAAGTCTATGGAGTCGCCACCCGGGAGTAACCCTGGGAAAATACACATCGGTGAGGATGGGCGATTTATGGATCCCTTGCAAAGGACCCAACCACTCCTCACCTACCCAATGGGTCGGGTTCGGAGAGTCAGGTACGGCGATGGGAAGGTGTTAGGCACCCATGCCGCCCGGCGTGAAAGCCGGCCTCCACTATTATGGTGTGTTCGTTAGGCGCATTACCAAGTTTAATTAAGTTCCATTTTAATTATCACACGATGTAGTACATATAAAAAGAAATCATCCACAAATATACAACTATAAAACAAAACAATAAAAATAAAAATAAAGGAAAATGAAAATTACATCTTTTTGAGCATACACCCCTATACATTTGATCTAATCCTAAACAATCCTAAAAAAATTAAATAAATAAATCCTGCAAAACAATTTGTTAGGAGCAAACTGTAATTACAAAATTAAATAAATAGATAAATAAATAAAATAAAATAAAAATAAAAAGAACCACAAAATAAAAAAAAATAAAAAAGGAAAGTCTACAGAAATAAACAAAGTGCAGCCCGCCCAGTGAAGATTAACAGTATGCAACCCAACCAGCCCGCCCAGTGAAGATTAACAGCATGCAGCCCAACCAGGAGGCCCAATAATATATACACACACAGTAGGTAAAAATAAGCAAATTCCCCAGCCGTGACTCGAACCCAGGTGCCCAGGACTAAACCTCGCGCCGTTCGCCGTCCAAGCGACCAGCCCCATTCACTCAAGTGGCATGCAGAAAAGTTATATATAAAATATGCACAGACGCACTCAAAGTACAAAATTTACTTTTACAGAAGGTTTTCATACGAGATATTGTATTTTTATACACATAGTACAACATACATATAATACATACAGTTTAATCATGTTATCACATATATACAAAATATGATAATATATGCATTTGTGTATAGTAACCAAAAAAAAAAATAAATAAATAAAAAGGAATAAAATAAAAATAAAAAGAACGTAAAAACAAACTAATAATAACAAAAATACTTATTTTATATATATATATACATGCTGTAGCACATAAAAATATAAAACAATATAATATATAGAAAGTTTATACTATACAACACATGTAGTATACACACACACATATGAACACATCACACGTACGTATTAAATATAATAACAAAAAATATATATATATATATAATAAATATGTTGTTTTTTATTTAAAGCCCCTCAGGATACGTACCTTTGATATTTGGCTCCTATGGTACTCTTCTTCGATGTGCTTCGGCGATGTGTTCTTGAAACGGATTTCGTAGACTCGGTTATCTCAACTCGCTCAAAATATCTATTTTAGGAAAATCTTAGAATTATAGTTTCGGGCTTTCAGAATATTTTTTCCTCCCCCCCCCCCCCTTTTTTGTGAATGCTCTCCCCTTTATATAGACTCCCTAGGGATTAGATTTATCTCAATTTAAATCATAATTATCTAATAATTTATCCTAGATAATTCTATTTATTTTTCTAAATATCCTATTATTCTAATTATTTTATTATCTTTTTAATATCTTAATTATCCTAATTAATCCTTTAATTATCCTAATCATAATCTTATTATCTCAACTATCAATTATCCTATCTAATTATCTTAATTATTTTAAATTTAATTAAATAATTATCCATCCTAATTAATTAATTAAATTAATATCCTAATTAAACTAAAACCCAAAAATGTTTTATGGGCTTATGTAACCATGCACTAAGTGGGCCTAAAATGGGTCAAATCTAATTCTAAAATAATTGGGTATTCTAAAAGTCTTAATTATTCTGATTAGTCACTCACAACGAGTCTACTATCCGTTCTCAGTCCACGGGCCTTAGGTATCGATTCAAAGTCCCACATGGAAACCATTGTAGGTTATCATCATTGGGGATGACCATGTTAGGTCCAAAATAAGGTGTCTACAGTATGATGAGATTAGAGAGGGTCAGTTGTCTGATGAGTGGACTCAGAGTATGCTTCAGAAGATGTCAGAGAGAATAGTGCCAGACTTTGAGTTCAGAGATGAGATCTTGAGGTTCAGAGATAGAGTTTGTGTGCCACAGAGTTCAGAGTTGAGACAGAGGATTTTGTCAGAGGCGCACAGTGCGGTGTACTCAGCGCACCCAGACAGCACGAAAATGTACAGAGACCTCAAGAGAAATTTCTGGTGGTCAGGGATGAAGAAGGACATAGCAGACTTCGTCTCCAGATGCCTTATATGTCAGCAAGTGAAGGCAGAGCACCAGAGACCCTCAGGATTACTTCACCCCTTGAGTATTCTTGAGTGGAAATGGGATGGTATCTCCATGGATTTCATCTCGGGTCTTCCCAGGGTTCAGAGAGGTTATGATGGGGTATGGGTCGTAGTTGACCGTCTCAGCAAGTCAGCACATTTCCTGCCTGTCAAACAAGGAATGTCTACAGAGCAACTAGCCAGGCTTTACATTAGAGAGGTGGTGAGACTCCACGGGGTTCCCAGGACGATAGTGTCAGACAGGGACTCCAGATTTCTGTCAGCCTTCTGGAGGTCTCTGCAGAGAGCATTGGGAACTAGGCTGCAGTTTAGCTCAGCATATCACCCTCAGACAGATGGCCAGACTGAGAGGGTGAATAAGATATTAGAGGATATGCTGAGAGCTTGTTGTATGGACTTCCAGACCGATTGGGCAGAGTTGATTCCTCTAATGGAGTTCGCCTACAACAACAGTTATCAGGCGACAATTCAGATGGCTCCATTCGAGGCGTTGTATGGTCGGAAGTGCAGATCTCCTCTCCATTGGGATGAGATTGGGGAGAGAGATTCTTTTGAGACAACAGTGGGACCAGAGACTACTCAGAGGATGATTGAGCAAGTCAAGATCATTAGGCAGAGGATGAGACAGGCCCAGGATCGTCAGAAGAGTTATGCTGATCTTCGGCGCAGAGAGATAGAGTTTTCAGTGGGCGATAAGGTGTTTCTGAGGATTGCTCCCTATAGGCAAGTCCTCAGATTTGAGAAGAAAGGAAAGTTAGCGCCCAGATTTATTGGTCCCTACGAGGTCCTTGAGAAAGTAGGGACAGTCGCCTACAGATTAGCGCTGCCAACCAGGATGGACAGAATCCACAACGTCTTCCACGTGTCTCAGTTAAGGAAGTATGTGGGTGATCCGTCGCATGTGCTTTAGTTTTCAGAGATAGAGTTGGCAGAAGACTTGAGTTATCAAGAGCTTCCAGTTCAGATCCTGGACTACAGAGTTAAAGTCCTCAGAAATAAAGAAATCCCACTGGTCAAAGTTTTGTGGCGCAGCCAGCGTGTAGAAGAAGCTACCTGGGAGGTAGAGTCTGAGATCAGGGATAGGTTCCCCGAGTTGTTCAGGTAAATTTCGGGGTCAGAATTTTTATAAGAGGGGAGGAATGTAGCATCCCAGATTTTAGAAAGCCCTTAGGGGTAGAGTTTTGGGGTTAGAAATAGAATTCAGTGATAGATTGGGGGCTTAGAAGAGTTCAGGGGTGAGATAGTAGTTTTCCTGAGTTGTGTGGCCTTCGTATGATGCCTTTAGGGAGGTTTTAATCATACGAAGCGCGGGAAATGGATTCTATCCATTTTCCCAGGCGCACTCCCGTGCGCCAAGCCTGCACGCCTGTGCAGGTGGGATTAAAAGAGAGAGAGAGATGAGAGTTATTACATTTCTCACCTGTTTCAGCCATCTCTCTTCTTTGTTCAGTAGTTCACAGCCCTAGGCGCGAGATTCAGCTTCCAGCAGCTCCCAATCCAGCCAGAGATCAGAGAGAATAGCTTGGATTAGAATCCCCAGCAGCCATGTCAAGAGGTAAGTGTTTCTTACTTCTTCCAGAGTTTCCCAGCTTGACTTGTGATGATTGATGATGCCTGGAAATGTGTGTTTCCGTTTCGAGCTTGTTTGGTTGCTTATATGAGATGAGATGATGATTTAAATGCTTAATTTCCACCCAGCAAACATGCATGCTTGGTTTTGTGTGTGTGTTGTGAGAGAAAGCTTGCATTTGCCATGGTGGAATTCGTAGTTTGGGATGACAGATGAAATTGATGATGTATATGTGTTTATTGAAGTGCCTTGGATGTGTATGTTTGATTAATTGCAGTTTGGATGAGAATCAGTTGGGTTTCCTGTAGATTCAGGCGAACCATGTCTGAGCAGAACAAGACACACGACCGTGTGCCCGTAAGAGCACGCCCGTGTGCCTTTGTTTCTGCAAGGACACGGTCGTGTGCACGAAGTGCACACGGGTAGGAAACGTAGGGGCACGACCGTGTGTCCTGAGGGACACGGCCGTGTGTCCCATCTTTGCATGAAATGGCCAGGAAATTCCAGAAGCACACACGCCCAGACGCACGGCCAGCACACGGTCCCGTGTGCTGGGGCACACGCCCGTGTGCCCTTGCCCAGCACGGCCGTGTGTGCTGCGTGCACGACCGTGTGCCTTCCTTGCACGGTCGTGTACCTTCCAGATTTTCCAGAAAAAGGCAGAAATGAATTGTTAAAGGGTTGGTAATCCATCCAAGGCCTAATAATCATCAGATAATCCAGATTTCAGCTAAGAACAGATGCATAAGCATGCATGTAGCCTGAATGAGGATCTAGGGATCCGAATTCAGTAGATTTCAGCAGTTAGAACCCAATGTATGGGTTTCAGTTTTAGGGTGAACTCGAGGGGGCATCTGTGGGACCCAGCTTTCTGACACCAGTCAGTCAGCTCAGCAGCATATCAGCAGATCAGATTTCAGTTTTCTAGCCAGTAGCTAGAATTTTCAGCCCACTTGGCCAGGATGCCGAATCCCTGTGTTCATCAGCCTGATCAGCACAGCAGGTACCTTCGGGTACATATAGTTTTTCAGATGCATGCATCATCAGTAAATACCCAGATTTCAGTATCATGACATGTCATTCATTTCAATAACGAATTAATAATAAGAATCAGCAGTACAGCAATCAGAATCAGCACCAGCAAGCGTGTAGATGTATGTTTAGGGCCGATCAGGTATGTGTGCCCTTGTTTGTGCTTGCTTGGGTCGAGGGGAGTAGGAAATGCTTACTGAGTGATTTTCATCACTCATCCCTTTCCTTCTTCCTTCCTTTTCAGGTTTTGCTGCTGGCGAGGAGCGGGTGGACTGAGGCTGGCGAGAGGGGACCCCACACACACTTGTTGATGTATTTCTTTTCAGTTTTGGACCTGTGAGGTCTTGTATGTATGTTTTACATTTCCAGATGTAAAGAATGTTGTACAGAGACAATATACATATATATGAAAAGCCAGATGGGCTCATTGTATATTTTATTTCAGTTTCAGCTTCCGCTTATCATGTATAGCAGGCAGGTTGGTTTCTTTTCCGTAGGATTCCCGTCTCGGGTACCCGATTTTCAGTTTAGTTAATAAAAGAGACAGTTTATTCAGCAGCAGGGGTACTCGGGGCGGCGGGTCCCCATGTAGAGACGGGTCAGTGAATTTATCTTGATACTCCTTTATGTTTTGGTTGAGTGTGGGGCCACATCCAGCTTTATAGTTTGGAGTGTAGTGGAGATATTAGGGGTTGACCCTAGTGTGGCCAGTAGGAGTATCATGGCTGAGATGTCAGATGAGAGTCCTGGAGTGAGTTGATAGAGTTCAGAGACATAGGAGACTCAGATAGAGATGTGAGTAATCCCCTCAGATAGTGTTACTGGTGTTCCAGTGACAGAGGATGACATAATGAGGAATGATCAGAGAGCTTTTAAGACAGAAGCCAGGAAGATTAGCTTGGTGCCCAGAGTGTATGACCACAGCAAGACTGCAACAGTGGAAGAGAAACAGAGTTCAAGCTCAGAGAATCAGAGTGCACAGCGGAAGCCAAGGGATTGATAAGTTAAGCCAGATGGCAAGATCAACAGTGAGAGAGACAAGTGTCTCGCAGACCAGCTTCAGAAGAGCTTTCGTGGCTCAGCCAGTGTGTGGGAGAAGTCACTTGAGAGGTAGAGTTTGTGATCAGGGGTAGATTTCCAGAGTTAGCCAGGTAATTCCGGGGTCAGAATTCTTTTAAGGGGGGAGGTATGTAGCATCCCGGGTTTTTCTAGAAAAGCCCTTAGGGATAGAGTTTTGGGGTTAGAAATATAACTAGGAATAGGGTGGGGGTCTTGAGGAGTTCAGGGGTGAGATGGTAGTTTTCCAGAGCTGAGTGGCCTTCGTATGATACCTTTAGGGAGGTTTTAATCATGCGAAGCGCGGGAAATGGATTTTTATTCATTTTCCCTGATACACTCCCGTGCACCATCCCTGCACGCCCGTGCAGGTGGGTAGCAGGAGAGAGAGACGGGAGATTTATTAGTTTCTCACCCGCAGTTTCCTATTTTCAGCTTGAGTTTCTTTCTTTTCAGCAGCTCCCAGCCCTAGATCAGATTTCCAACTTCCAGCAGCTCCTAATCCAGCTAGAGAGACCAGAGATTAGCTTGAGGATAGTTTCCAGCAGCCATGGCGAGAGGTAAGTGTTTCTTACTCTCTCTTTCAGTTTCCCAGCTTGTTTGATGTGGATGGAAGCGTGTGTTTCCATTTCCAGCTTGAGATGTTATGTTTGCATGTGTATATGATGATGAGATGATGATTATATGTTAGTTGCTATGCTTATTTTCCACCCAGAAACATGCATGCTCTGTTTGTGTGTGTGTTGTAAGAGAAAGTATGAGTTTTCATGGTGGATTCAGTGTTTGTGGATGGATGATGAAATTGATGATGTATATGTGATGATTGAAGTGCCATTGATGTGTGTTTAAGTTTAATTGCAGTTTGGATGAGAATCAGTTGGGTTTCCTGCAGTTTCAGTCGCGCCATGTCCGAGCAGAACAAGGAGCACGGCCGTGTGCCCGCAAGAGCACGCCCGTGTGCCCTTGTCTCTACGAAGGCATGGCCGTGTGCACTTCGTGCACACGGGCAGGAAATGCAGGGACACGACCGTGTGTCCTGAGGGACACGGTCGTATGTCCTTCAGATGCGTGAAATGGCCAGTTTTTCCAGAGAGTTGCACGGCTAGGCACACGACCGGGGCACGGTCCCGTGTGTCTAGGCACACGCCCGTGTGCCCTTGTGCAGCACGGCCGTGTGTTTGTGCAGCACGCCCGTGCGTCTTCTCTGCACGCCCGTGCGTCTGCCAGATTTTTCAGAAAAAGGCAGAAATGACTTATTAAAGGTTTGGTAATCCATCCAGAGGCTAATTGACATCAGATAATCCAGATTTCAGATAAGAATACAGCATATGCATAGCATGACACGACATGTAGCCTGAATGAGGATCCAGAGATTCGAATTCAGTAGATTTCAGTAGTCAGAACCCAATGTATGGGTTTCAGTTTGGGATGAACTCGAGGGGGCATCTGTGGGACCCAGCATTCTGACACCAGTCAGACTGCTCAGCAGCAGATCAGTTTCAGTTTCAGCTTTCTAGCCAGTAGCTAGAATGTTCAGCCCACTTGGCCAGGATGCCGAATCTCTGTGTTCATCAGCCTGATCAGCGCAGCAGGTACCTTCGGGTACAGTCAGTTAGATGCTCAGATACATGCATCATTCAGTTATTTTCAGCTTAGCATGACATGACATCCACATCATGCCATGACTCATTAATAAGCAGGTAATCAGATAATCAGTAACAGCAATCCAGATAACAGAATAATCAGCAGCAGCGCCAGCAAGCGATTAGATGTATGGATAGGGCCGAGGCCAAGTGTCAGTGTGTGTGTGTTTGTATGTGCTTGTCGCTTGTTTGGGGGGGGGAAGTAAGGAATGCTTACTGGGTGATCTTTATCACTCATTCCTTTCCCTCTTCCTTTCTTTTCAGGTTGTGTTTGCTGCTGGCGAGGAGCGGGTGGACCGAGGCTTGCGGGAGGGGACCCCACACACTAGGGATCAGTTGTATTTTATTTCAGTTTGGCCTGTGTGGTCTTGTATGTACTTCATGTATATTTTCAGAACAGTGTAAAGAACAATTGTATATATATGAAAAGCCAGTATGGGCTCATTGTATATTTGTTTCAGTTTCAGCTTCCGCTTATGTACAGTAGCAGCAGTAGGGTTTCTTTTCCGTAGGATTCCCGTCTCGGGTACCCAATTTTCAGTTTATTAATAGAAAGAGATTTATTGTTCAGCAGCAGGGGTACTCGGGGCGGCGGGTCCTACATTCCCACCCAAAGTTTCTTTCCATAACAAACTCCTAAAAAAAAAAAAAAAATTTTAAACTAAATACTTACTCATTAATCAAAATCAAAGAAATATTTTTGTCTTTTTGAATAAAAATTTAAAAATAAATATTATAAAATAATTAATATATAAATACTATATTAATATAATATTAAATTAATAACAATAAAAAAATAAATTTAAAAAATAAATAAAAATTTTACAAAACAACCACTATTACTAGTTCTATTGACCATTAGATCTGGCCACCAAAGGCTTAGATCTAAAATGGTCGGTTTCAAACATGTTGCCTTTTTTAAATTTTTATTAATTTGTTATTATTATTTTAATATTATTTATATTAAATTTTATTTTAATATTAATAATATTTTTTTTTATAGAGGTTATTTTGGTCTTTTCAAAAAACAAAAGTGGGTATTTAGTTTTTTAAAACTTATTGGATAGAAATTTGTCATTTAAGGAAACCTTGGGTAGGAATTAGTCTTTCGACCTTTTTAAATAACAATGTTTTATCTTTCAATTTTTGATAAGTTAAACACTTATTTATTAACCAAAATCAATGATTAAATTTAATGATCAACTATTAAATATAAATAATATAAGAATATTTTTGTTTTTTAAATAAAAAACTAAAAATAATAAAAAATTTATACAAATAATAAAATACTATCAAAATATTAAAATAAAATAATAAAGAAATAAGTTTTAAAATATAATAAAAATATTTAAAAATAAAAAAAATGACACATATTTGTTTTCGCTTGAAATTGACCAAAAACTTACCTTGAGGATAAACAAAATTTACATGATTTATTACTATAATTGGCCTGATGATTGACGATCAGATTTAGCATTACTTGCCAAACTGAGGCAATGATCGACAAGAAGTTATGCCAACCCAATGTCAGACACTCCTTTTATTTTCCTCGACTAAATATCTTTCTGTCGATAAAAGTATAAAAAATATATTGGCTTGTCTAATCACCTTAGACTCCAAATGTAATAACCTAAACTTGGGTCGAAAAAGCAGAGATAAATCGTGATGGTCAGATTAAGTGATTTTTTTATTATTTAATTCAGTTTTCACTTGTCATTGTTGCCATTGACGGTGAACAATTTTTTTATTTTTTAAATTTTAATATTTTATTAAATTTTAAATTTTATTTTATTATTAATATATTATTATTATTATTATTATTTAATTAGAGATATTTTGATCATTTTATAAAAAGGTTTAATCAAATTTGATGAAAAAAATGGGATTAAATTTGATGAGCCAAATTTTGTTATTTGAATATAGGATTAAATTTTTTAACTATAAATAAACTAATTCCGAGACAAGATAAAATTCTAATTCGAGATGAACATCTCTGATCCCAGGCTGTATTCCTCTATACATTCATCTCTTCTTCCTTTGCCACCCACAGTTCTTGACGAGGGCAGACATCCAAGTGGCGGCGCGCTGAAGGCTCCTATCCATCGTGCTCCTAGTCCATGCAACTCCTGCAGAATTTTTAAATAGTCAGAAGTTAAAACCTATGAATCAATACTTCGTTTCATTCACACTTTTTAGGCCAAAGGGCTATGTCCCACCCATAGTTTGAGGCGGGGACAAAGTCTCACCCTCCAAGTTTCAAAAACTCAGTCTGCCACCTGTGGGAACATTTTTATAATTTTTATACTCAAATAATTAAAATAATCTTTTAAAAAATAAATATTTATAATAAAATTATAAAATAATTTTAAAAATATTTAAAATTTTAAAAAAAATTAAAAAAATTTTAAAAAATTTTAAAAAAATTGAAGCAGCCACCTCTACCAGTCCCGTGGCGGTGGCTGCTACTGAAGGGGTCAGGTGGCCGTTTCTGATCAATTGGTTTCAGGGAAGGCCAAATCTGGCATCCCCGTTCGGTGGAGGCGGCCAGATCTGGCCGCCTTCGCCAAAAATAAATGCTGGAAATGGCCTCTGGGATCAAGGTCGGCCCTTTCTAACTGTTTCCGACAGCTTCTTCTGGCAAAGGTGGTCAGATCTGGTCGCCTCCGCCAAAATTGAAGCAGCCAGATTTGGTTGCCTCCACCGAACGAGAAGGTCAGATATGGCCTCTCCTGAAACTAGGTGGCCGAAAACGGTCACCTCGCTCCATCAGCGGCGGCCACCGCCGCGGTACTAGCGGCGGTGGCTACTTCAAATTTTTTAATTTTTTAATATATTTTAATTTTTTTTAATTTTATATTTTTTATAAAATTTTAATCCTAAAATGATAATATTACCCTTAAAATGTTACTGTATTATATTTTATTTAATATTAAATTATTTCTAAGAGTGGGAGATAAGTTTTTGAAACTTGGAGGGTGGGACTTTGTCCCCGCCTCAAACTATGGGTGGAAAATAGTCTTTTGGCCCACTTTTTACCTATAAACTATAAAACCCAGTAGGATCCCACTTTTTACCTATAAAATAATATTAAAATAATAATAATAAAATTTTAATAAATTAGTAAAAATTTAAAAAATAAAATACACATTTAAAATAGCAACTACCATGTAAGAGTATTGTCAACGGTAATGGTCATCGTTAATCTAATTATGTAGTCGAAAACGATTACTTGATTTCATTGACGACCAGATTCTATCGCCTCCACCACTAAAATGACCAGAAATGGTTGGTTTCAAACATTCTGACTATTTCTAACCTTCTCTAATAGCGGAGACAACTAGATATGATCGTCTCTGCTAGATTTTCGGAGGTTGAATCTGGTCACCTCTACTATTAAAGTTACAAAATTTAATTATTAATAAAACCAAATGATTGTTTTCAACCATCTAATTATGTTAATGGTGACCACCGCCGTCAACGACATTGTTGACGGTGGTGATTAGTTTTTAAAAATTTTATTTTATTTTTTAAATTTTTATTATTATTATTTTAATATTATTTTATATTTAATTTTATTTTAATATTATTTATATTTAATTTTAATATTAATATCAATTATTATATGGAAGGTCTTTTGGTCTTTTCGTATAATAATTGAGGGTATTTGGCTTTTTAAAACTTCATGGGTTAGACTTTGATTGTTAAGGAAACCTTGCGTGGGAATTTGTTCTTTGGCCTAAATTCCGATCTTTATTTCGGGCGGAGGCGGCCAGATCTGGCCGCTCCCTCCAAAATTGGAGGCGACCGATTTGGCCCCCTCCACCGAACGGAGAGGCCAGATTTGGCCTCCCCTGGAACCAAGTGGCCGGAAATGGCCACCTAGTTCTGTTATGGGCAGCCACCATCGCCGGTGCCGGCGGCGATGGCTGCTTCAATTTTTTAAATTTCAAAATTTTTTTAAAATTTTTTTAATTTTTTAAAAATTTTTTTATTTATATAAAATTTATTTTATTATTTTATAAAATTTTAATATTAAAAAGACAAAAATGCCCCTGATTATTACTGTACATTTATTATTTTTAATATTAAAATTGGATTACGGTTGGGAAATCGAGTTTTTAAACTTAAGCGGGTGGGACTTTGTCCCCGCCTCAAACTATGGGTGGGAAATAGTCCTTTGGCCTTGTTAGTCCGTAAAGGGCCGACTTTGGCTCCACTGGCCGTTTTCGGCCTTTATTTCGGGCGGAGGCTGCCAGATTTGGCCGCCTCCTCCAAAACTGGAGGCGGCCGATTTGGCCCTCTCCACTGAACGGGGAGGCCAGTGGAACCAGGTGGCCGAAAATGGCCACCTGATTGTATTATGGGCAGCCACCTGGGACCAAGGTCGGCCCTTTCTAACTGTTTCCGACAGCTTCTTCTGGCAAAGGTGGTCAGATCTGGTCGCCTCCGCCAAAATTGAGGCGGTCAGATTTGACTGCCTCCACCGAACGAGGATGTCAGATCTGGCCTCTCCTGAAACTAGGTGGCCGAAAACGGTCACCTCGCTCCGTCAGCGGCGGCCACCGCCGCGGTACTAGCGGCGGTGGCTGCTTCAAAATTTTTAATTTTTTTAATATATTTTTTAATTTTTTAATATATATTTTAATTTTTTTTAATTTTTATTTTTTATAAAATTTTAATCCTAAAATGATAATATTACCCCTAAAGTGTTACTGTATTATATTTTATTTAATATTAAATTGTTTCTAAGAGTGGGAGATAAGTTTTTGAAACTTGGAGGGTGGGACTTTGTCCCCGCCTCAAACTATGGGTGGAAAATAGTCGTTTGGCCCACTTTTTACCTATAAACTATAAAACCCAGTAGGATCCCACTTACTAGAAGGCTAATGTTACGAGACCCGAAGAAACCTGACAGCAAATACATATATATACTAAGACGTGAGCACAAGCACAAACTCATTTCCACGACAAACAGTATTCACATTCGCACTAGAGTAGGTGGGCATAATCCACATGTCATATCCACACTATGCCAAATCCACACTTCATGAATTTAAATAATCTCTCGTGGAAGATGGATCATCACTATGCAACTGCTGCCTATACGAATGTGTAATAGTGAAAGAAACAAGCTAGAAAGTTACCTTTAAGAAGTTAGAAGCCGAGCTAGCCAGAAAGTCAGTGTAATCAAAGATACTGAACTGCAATTGTCTGTTATGGGAATTATAATAGATATTTGCAATGTCATTGCTGCCTACTACCACCATAAATAAACTATTTCTGAAGATTGTGCTTGTTTCTTCTTCTCCAACCATGTTCTTCAACTTCTCTGTATATTCTTTGAACAGTTTTAATTGATCGGCTAATGGTATCGCTGTCTTTTTTGTCAGGAAAAAAAGATTGAATCGTAAAGTTTGAAACAAGGAATCTTATTTTCGAAAGTCAAGATAGACTGAAGTATTTATCTCTACTTTTGCCGTTAAGGGATCATATCCTGCACCAGCTGAAGCGAAGTTCACACCTGTGGGAAGATCTTCAGTCTGCATATTTGGATCCAAATATGCTGGTAAAAGCTCTTTTATTCCGAGTTCTTCGACTGCCAAAAAGAAAATATACTATCGATGGTTCAGGCTGGTTATTTGTCAGCCTTTTACAATCGAAATTAATTTCTGGGGGCCAGGCCTTGAAGCATCAAGAGTCAGAAGGAGAAGGATAAATTGCAATGAATACATTTTAAAGAAAGTTGTTGGAATTTAATGAGGTGCTGCTTGTACGTATCAGATTTTCACATGCTCCTCAACCTAACATTGACCTCCATTCCCTCTTTCTCTTCCTGCTGGAAAATGTTTTCGTAATTTGTGTGAATAAATTGAAATTAGTTTAAGCTGAGATTATCTACAGTGTAAACAGTATCATTGATTATCGAATGAATAAATGAATTAATCTAAGTTATTAAATTAAAATTCCAATTTACAATCCAATCATTTCAATCGAATCAGTTCGGATGAAATCTACTTTTTGTTATGTCACACCATTAAACCTAATCTCGATTTGGTTCCAATCTATATTTAGCTTAGATAAGCAATATTCGAACTAAATTCCAACTTCACAAGTTAGTTTGTTTGCCTGACATATTATTTACGTGTCAATAATAATGTTCACCTTTCCAATGACAATATGCATTAATTTGAAAGAGCTCAAACTGGTTGGAGATCAGTTAGAATCCACCCTAGCACCCAAAAAAACATATTTACGAAGAGATCTCTACCTTTGTGTATACGATAGAGATTCCCCCACAAAAAAGATAGTCGAGATAAACACATGAAACTCCGTAATAAGGATAAGAAATGTTATGAGAGGTAGAGATAGAATCAGAACCTATGAAGTCAGCGGGGACCTTGCCGTTCGAAAATCTTCCGGTTGGCAGTCCTCCCTTGAAGTCCCTCCCATAAGGAGGGAAATTGCACTTCGCCAGCGTGTTAAAATTGTTGTTGCCTGTATCAACGATTGAATCTCCGAACATGAAAATGGTCCTAATTATCACATTGCCTGGCAGCTCAACTGCTCCTCCTGAGCTGCAAAAAATAACTAAAACGCAAAGAGATGAACGAAAAAGGGAGGAAGAAGATATTTCCATGGACAGAGACCGAGAGATTGTAAGTTATCCAAATGGTTTCCGCTACATGTACGATTTTATTGAGCGAAATACCAAGATAATAATTGTCGGCCTTGCATGGATATATATATATATATATATATATATATATATATATAAAATAGAAATCTCCACTTTTTGTTTCATTTAATTCCAACAACATAGGCGACTTGGGGAGAATGAAGTAGAAGTTGTTTAAATACTCAAAGTATGCCTCTTCCTCACGTCGGCAAATCAATCTGTAAACACTGGAGGATGTGTATAATGCAAAGAAACACACTCAAGCTAATATAAACGATAAGGTGATAGAACCTTTAATTTAGAGTTGGGTGTAGGATAGTATGAGTTCAAAATAAAATTATAATACTCAGAATCAACATATTTAAGTTAGTGTATAATACTAATGATGGTTTAATGATAAGGTGAATAATATTATTAGAGGAATAAATAATATCACCAAATAAATAATCAAGTAAACTTTTAGAATTGAGACATTCAAATTAGATCCCTAAGAATAAGGTTATGTTTTAACCAAATCAATACTATCTTAATTTTCTAGTTATAATAAATGTATTTATTAATAAATGGTTATATTATTCTGACAAAAGAATATTATGTTTATCTAGTAGGATTCTTAGTCTGATATATCTTGGGCATTCTAGAGACTTGATTGCCATTTCCATCTATCTTGACTTAATTTCTTTGAGGTGATAAACCTCTGTAATCTCAAGCCTCACCCTTCTATGTTATATGTTAATTGCTCTTATTAAATTCTTATATAAATATATATCTCTTATATTTTATAACTCTAAAGTAAATAAAAAAAAATTTAGTGTGATTATAGATTTTGGTATTATTAATCAAACCACATATATCTTATCTTGTTCAGTATACATAATCTGATTTTTAATTTCTTTCCGTTTGATTGTGTTTCCTCACATATTACTGCAGGCAAAAACTTGTCAAATTTATTTTAGTTGAGTGCAGCTGTCAATAACTTTGGAATCCCTTTACCTTGTCAAAACCAGCTCAATGGAATTCCTGTGTTAAAATATCAGATAGCAGATATGAAAGGAAAAATTTAGCATGTAGCATAATATCAATATATCATTTATTATCCTCCATTCATCTATCAGTCTCGGTGAAATACATGTGTGTACGATACGTACAACAGTCCAATTAATATAAATATAAATGCAAATACAGCGTCATTGCTCATGTTCAAACAGGTCGAATTACGATTAATATGTGGGGAAAGGCGCGTTGAAGGGACTGGTTACTAATTATTGACGATGACGTAACTTCACTGTCAGACTTCCTGACTGGCACGAGTGGAAGTAGGGCTAAAAACGGGCTTCCTGGTTGTCTTCACTCCAATCAAACTTCGAGTTTGATAATAGTTGTATTGGATTATTTTATTATTTTAAAATATTGTTTTTGGTTTTATGTATAAAAAATAATCTATAAATGTATAAATTTCTTTTTTGAATGAAGAGACTAGAATTATAATTTTAGGTCAGTCATTTTTATCTCAAATTTGAGTGAAGACCTTATGAATTTGACAAGCTTTAGCTCTATATATATATATATAAAATCAAATCCAACTTAAACCAATATTTTTCTTATAACTAAGAATATAATTCAAATCAATATTTTCATAATTATTTATTATATTAAATTATTAAATTTCAAATAAATATAATATTTTAATAATATTTTATCAAATAAATTCAAATTTTTAATTTTAAATAATTTTCAAAATAATTTAAACTCGTGTCTTAAAGCTTGATAGTAAACCAAGGGAGTCATGTAAACTATTTTTGAGAGCAACTTAAATCAATATCTGACTTGAGTCTAAAGTCATTGCCAAAACACTCTCCACCTTCACCTAGCAGCAGTTGTCCACCCTCCACCCTCCACCCTCCACCCTCCAAACCCACCCCACCCTGACATCTGCAGCCACTGAACCCCCACCTTCTCACGACACCACAATGAGCAATAATAGGTACCTAACATCAATTCATTTGGGTTCACTTTCTAAAGGCCAAAAAACAAGTGAGATGTAGATTCATAATTTTAGACTAAACGATGCTAGACTTACCAGAGTTTTCATCAACTAATTCAGTTCGAATCTGAATTGGTCCTTATTCAAGCTATTCTTTTTAGAGTTTGTTGAATTGATGCATTACAAGAAAAATTATTCTTAGCACAAAAAATATAACATTGGACATAATTCAATATTAATTCAACTGTATTAACATCAAATTGAAATTAAAAAATAATAAACATCAAATTAGTATCAGATATGAAACTGATATATTAATATCAACAATTTTTCGTTGTCATTTAGCATCGAATCCAGCTTTTGATATTAATTCTATGCTAACTATCATCATCTATTTTAATCGGAATTAGTCTTATTCTAATAAGCATGAGACTTTTTCGACACTAAATTTTAAAAAATTTATTTGTAGGATCTGACGTAATTTTTAATTGTTTGAAACCGCAAATGTCTTTTCTCCTATTTATCTGCCCAATTAAAATCCCTAATTTTCTTTTCCTCTCCAAAGCTACAGCTCCCTGTCCTCCTCGGTTTTGTCGTTTTTCATCATTTCTTCAATTGCTTCCATCGTATTCCATCATTTTTTCAACAATTTTTCGTCACATAGGAATCTTCGACCTCCGAAATTTTGATCCTCGATCGAATACAGGTATTTTGAAGCTGAGTTGGCTGAATTTATTGCATTAATATCTAATTCCTTTAATAGTATATTGATTTGTAGCTTTATAGAGGTTTTAATATATTGTTTTTACTCATTGCAGCTCGACGGAAATTTTGTCAAAGTACGTCGTCTTCATTGTGTTACAGCGGTGAAGCACTTAAGTCGCCCTCACCGGATCATTCTCGTTGAAGCAAATCTTAACGGTATTTTGGGGAAAACTTGTCTTAATCGCGGTGTTCCCATTATGGCCACACCTTTTACAAGTATCTATTTTGGTTCGTTTTATTTCTTCTCTTCTCAGCTGAATCGATTTGCAAAACCACTCCTCTCTACTGTAAGTAAAACTTTTGAGTTCCTTGTATCGTGTTATAGCCTTTAGTTTTGAAATACTGTTAAAGATTATGGTAAACTGTTTTGAAGCTTTGTAGAATACGTTCTTCTTATTTCTGAGTAATTAATGTAAAATATATTTACATAGATTAAACACAGTTCTTAAAAATGAATAAGCAAATTATTGTGTAACTTTAAAAAATTACTTTTGAAGATATTAGGTGGCCCTATAATCATGGGAGGTATATGAACTACTTTTTTTCAAACTAAACTCATGAACGGTGTGTTTTTATGATTAAAATGTGTTTGTGTTATAATTATGTTTACTTGTTTATTGTTGTTCTTTTAAGGTTAGAGTTTAGGATGTGAAACTCCTTTCCTAATTAAATAATTTCACCGGGTTTGAAAATAAGAGAATATTAACAATTCAAATGATGGATCCTTAATATTGGTTTTTATACTTTTAACAGCTTTTCTGCAGCAAGCGAGGACATATTTATTATTTTTGTTTAACCACTTTAAATGTGGTTAAGACAAGCGTAAAATAGGTTTATAGTCTATCATGAAATTTATGGAATCGTCATTCAAGAATTGTCCCAAAAAAATACATGTCAGTGAGGATAGATAATTCATGAATCTTTTATAAAGGATATTTTCTTTTCTCACATGCCCAATAGGTTAAATTCAGAGAGTTAGATACTATAATAAAAAAGTATTAGGCACCCATGCTGCTTGATCCGAAGGCCAACCTCCACTACTGTGAATTGTTCGTTAAGCACGTTATCAAATTTAATTGAATTTTATATTGTTACGCAATGCAATATTAAAAAAATCATCTAAAATAAATAAAAAAAATAAAAAAAATTACAACTTAACACATTCACCCTTGTACATTGGATCTAAATCTAAATAAACTTAATAAATTAAATAATCCTTGCAAAATAATTTTGTTAGTTATAAAATATATAAAAAAAATTCAACATCCATGCCATAAAAATGAACAATAATAAAAAATTAAAATTACATTCTCTTTGACATACACCCATATACATTTTGTTTAATCCTAAACTGTAGCGACCCCCGCCCTAGGTTACTGTGCGCTACGAAAAATACTGAATTCTGTTAAATTTCTGTTCTGTTACTATTCTGTTTTTGTCTGTATCTCATGAGATACTATACATGACATGAAATGTATATGCTGATGTCATGTATGCTGAAAAGCTATAAAACTTTCCCGTAGGCCTGATTTTCTGAAAAACTGTCTTTTCTGAAAACTCTTTCTGATAATAAAATCTGTGATCCAAAGATCCTGAATATATACTTATAGTATATGCTGAAAACTGTATCAGAAAGTACTGTATCTGAAAATCTGCTATGCTGGCCAGACTGATGAATACAGGGATTCGGCACCCTGGCCGTGTGAGTTCAAAGTTCTACTGAATCTACTGATGCACAACCAGCGCTCTCTCTAACGAGCTTGGTCAGTGACCATGTCCTCTCTAGCGGACGCTGGTTTTCCTCTCTAGCGGGTGTGCGAACTCACAAGTGCCCCCTCGTATCCACCCCTATCTGATATATGAAAAATCATATATGTATATCTAAAAAATCATATTGTTGGATCCTTGGATCCAGTCTGAAAATATCTGATATGACATGTCATGCTCAATGCTGATAATCATGCATGATATGCTGATTTCTGATGTTATTTCTTAGTTCTGTGTGCTTAGAAATAGCTTAGAGTGGTTTAATTCTCTTTTAATTTCATTTTCTACTTATTCTTAAATGCACGGGCGTGTGTTTCTGGGCGCATAGGCTTGTGGCAAGGCACACGGGACCGTGTGCTCATCGTGTCCCTGGGCGTGCAAGGTTCTGGAAAGATTTCATGAAAATTTGGCTGGACACACGGGCGTGTGGTGCAACACTCGGGCGTGCATCAAGGGGCACACGGGCATGTATCACACTGCACGGGCACTGGCTTCTCAAGCCTCCCGTGTCTCGCATACATGGGCGTGTGGAATTGGGGAAAGCACACGGGCGTGCGTACTCGGGCACATGGGCGTGTGTCTGGGTTTTCATACGCACACAACCAGCCTGCACGGCCGTGTCCCATGCAGAATTGAGGCCACACGGGCGTGCATCAGGAGCGCACAGGCGTGTGCTCAACTCAAATTCTACAGAACGTGTCTGAAAATCCAAAAATTCCCACACCAACACTTCCACACTCCAAATCATCAAACAATAACACTTTTTACTGCTGCTAGCACACAAATAATCATCATTTCATCAACTCAAACACGTCATATAACATACATAAAGCATATATCATCTGGAAACAGTATATACGCATGTAAATCATGGAAAACCACTCAATCATGCCATCATCCATCATAACACAACTCAAGCATGCTAGAAATATTTCAAACAAGCACACATAAGGTTCTCATAAGTTGGAAAACAGCAAACATGTTCTGAACTCAGCGAAAGAGGTAAGGAAAACACTTACCTCGTGCCATGGAAGCTTGACCTCTATCTCTGGAAGCTTCTGGATCTCTAATTTGAAGCTGGGCTACTGGGAGATCTCTCTCTAGAAGTCTAGGGTTCACTGTAGCTGAGGGAAGAAGAAGAGAAATAAGCTGGAAAGCTGAAATCTGCGCGAACTGGAGAAATAAACTATATATCTGGCTGAGGCAAGACACACGGTCGTGTGTGCGGTGGAAACTAGCCGTTTCCACCCACATTTCCGCATAAACTGCAACTAAGCCCCAAAGGACTTCTAAATGACTCTTCTACCCCCCCCCCCCCCGAACTCTCTAAAATAACAAATTCTACCCCTTGGGCTATTACATAAACAAGCTTAAAATAAATAAAAAATAAATAAATCTTTCAAAATAAATTTGTTAATACAAATTATATTTATAAGATAAAAGTAAAAATACAAATAAGAGGACTCCAGCCCTAGTCAAAACAGCCCAGCCATGAGAAAAAGGCAGTCCAGCCCGCCAAGGGGAATAACACAGCAGCATATGGCACGATTTGAGCCTCTGTGCTCAGGAAACAAAGTCAATCGCTTTACCACCACGGTACTCAGCTTCACTTGCTCGACATGAATGCAGTAGTGAAATATAGTTCACGCATATACACAATTTTTCCCCAAATCGATACAGAATATACAGTTTATACACATATAAAAATATATACAATAATATGAACACTCAGTCTATAAAATTCATATATATATATATATATATATATATATAATATAATAAAATAGATACATAATATGTATAATTTAATAAGTATATTATATATATATATATATTTTATACATAGTAAAATATATATGAATTAATATAATATATACATAAAAGTGCACACATATACACAATTTTTCCCCAAATAAATACAGAATATACAGTTTATACACATAAAAATATATATAGTAATATGAACACTCAGTTATGTTGTAGTCTAAATATGATATAATATGCATACGCAGCTTTTGTACCCGTGTGGCTTGCACTTGAGTGCTCGGAGGACTTATCCTGCCCCTTTTGCCACCAAGACAAGCCAGCCTTATTCGGGTAATTGTGCCTGCAGAGCATTAGCTAAACGACCGATGGCCACCCAAGGTTTGGCTTAATGACAAAGTCCCACCTCAAAAGTTTAAAAAGCCAACTTACCACCCTTAGAGGAGTATTTTTGTCTTTTTGAATTAAAATTAAAAAATAAATTTTATAAAAATATTAAAATATAAATTTAAAATAAAATATTAAAATTTTAATAAATTATTAAAAAATTAAAAAAATATAGAAAAAAAGCCACCGTCATCAACAGCGTCACCGATGACAGTGACTACCTCTAACGTCGTCAGATGATCAGAAATAGTCATTTGGTTTTATTGGCCACGATGACGGAGGCGGCCAGATATGGCGAAGAAGGTTAGATCTGACTGTCTCTACCATCTAAAATGGTCAGAAACGACCAAAATCAATCATTCCGATCGTTTTCGATTTTCTCTAATGGCGAAGACGATAGAATCTGACGGTCTTTGCCAAATTATCAGTGATCAAATCTAGTTGTCTCCGCCATCGTAGCGGCTAGATCCGGTCGTCACTAGAACCAAGTGACCGTTTTCAGTCACCTAACGAGGTTAAAAGCGACCATAGCCGTTGGTGACGCTATCGATGGCGATGACTGCCCTTTTTAATTTTTTATTATTTTTTAATATTTTAAATTTAATTTTGTTTTAAATATTATTTATATTGAATAAAGGATATGTTGGTCTTTTCTACAGTAAAAAAGTGGTAACTTGGCTTTTTAAACTTTTGAGGGTGGGACTTTGACATTAAGCCAAACCTTGGGTGGCACTATGTCGTTCGGCTGCAGAACATTATATATAATTTATGTGGATACACACAGCACACAAAATCACTTTTACTTTATTATAATGCATGTATATACCAAATTTTGAAGATATAGAATACACAATACAGAAGAATACTAAACATAGGAATACAGATATATATATATATATATATATATATAAAATAAATAGAATATAAGTACAAAATATATATAAAAAAATACAGATCCTAAAAATAATTGGAATAGATAAAATATCAATATAAAATATATAAAAAGTGTAGAAAATGAAAATATTAGTACATAAAACAAAAAAAATATAAATGCAAAATACGAAAATACAAAACATGAAAATATAGAATATAGAATAGATAAAACATTAATATGGAATGTAGAAGTACAATACACACAAATATGGAATATATAAAAATATAGTATGTATTTTTAACGAGGATCCATCAAAAACATACCTAGAATATAAACTGTTTGAAATTTTATCGATATCAAGTCTGAGGCTGATTAAATTTTCGATTGATTTCAACTAACAGCTGATAAGATGTGTGATGGTTGCAAATTTTTGTTAGAAAGATGTTTCTAAAATTTTTCTTTTTAATTTCTTCTCTCATCCCCCCCCTCCCTCCCCGCCCCCCGTTTTTCCTCTTATCCTAAAACTTTTTTTTTTCAAAAAAAAAAAGGTGTCTACACTGAGCATGCTATGAGATCAGTTAGTTTAAAGGTTTGATTTTTTCTACATTTTTTTTCAAACTGTTTATGTTATTCTAAAATAAGTAATTCATCTAATCATTTAAATAATTTTTTTTTGTCAAAGAGCATGAATGAGGCAGGGCACCCACAATGAATGAAGTCTACAAATATCTATACATTAAGAACCACGATCAAGAGAAGTGGGTAATAAAAAGTCAAGATGTGTCTATGTATGTAGTTTGTTCAAATGTATGATTATGAATATTATGTTTATCTAGATATATGTTTTTTTAAGTATTAAATTTTGTTGCTTTCAACATACTAGCTGTAGGAAGAATTTGTTGGTTTAAAGGATTAGTTGTCTTAAATCGATAATGAGCCTCAACTAGCTAATGAACAAACGCTTTTCTTCAAGGTAACTGGGAGATGAAAGAAGAGTAAAGCATATGAATAAGCATTTTTATACTTTGGGCATTGTGGAAGGAGTATATGAATTTGGTTTCTAAGTACTTCAGTTTTAATGTCTGCACATGCTGTAGATGTTAATGAGCAGTTAAAATTAATGTGGCAAAAGATGGAAAAACAGGTAAATCCTTTTAGGAATGACTTGAAAGGAAAAAGCTTCCTAAACTACAATTTTAAATGAGCTATTCCAAAGGTAACTAGAAAAACAATGCCAACAAATGGAAGCAAGGATAGAGCAGTGACTACAAGCAAATATGATGAATTAGATACCAAAATGAGACGATAATTTCAATTTTCGATGGGCCCTTTTTAGAACACACTATTTTTAGAGATTTAATCCCCTTCTCCTAACCAGAGAAGTCATGATAAGTCTAATTAAATTATTTACTGTTTTTATAAAATTATAGGACGTTTTAACAAAACCATGATAAGATTTGGATACTGAATTTGAATATTTTATATACTATTGATGAATTTCAACCATACTTAACAAATTTGATTTTGTTGTGTAAGAATTATGTTTTTCATACTTTTAATTAATAATATTTATAGTTGATTAGTATTTTAATTCAATCGTATTGATATATGAACTTAGTTTGATATATGAAAATAATTACAAAGAGAAATATATATTGTATTATAAGATAAAGCAAATAATATAATTAAAGAATTAGTATCGAATGAACATAGAAATAGAATCAACTAAGAATTAAAAAATAAAATGAAACTAACATCAGATTGACATCAAACCACAACTACATAGTTCTTAATTTAATATTGGATTAACATTAACTCAACATAATATTAGATTAGATGACCAATGCTAATCCACAACTACATTCACATCAAATTAATTTTCCGATGCTAATACGGTTACCATCAAACCTTTTTGTATATAATTAAAATCCAATTCTAATTCAATACAAAGAGCGATTAACACCAAATTTTGACTTATATAATAAATAGTTTTACTTATAGTAGGGGTTGATTGAATCAACATGACATTTATCAAGATTTCTGAGAGACCTAGAAAATTTCCTTTGTTGTTATTATTGACGACTATAAATATTATTTGGGGAGTAATGCTATTTAATATAGGCAATAGACTCACACTAATTAGCTTCGAAAATTGACTGGGAAACTGCGATCCCATCATCTTCAAGTAGCCATTACCACAATGTATGGGAAAAACAATTCTTTTTATGCGTAATAGATCCACCTATCGACCATAAAAACAATAGATACATTCCTCTGTAAATTAACTCTTGTTTTTATAAACAAACCACTCAAATTGAATGGAACTTGAATGAACTCAATATGGACGGTAGCAATGAAACAGCCAGACTTCCAGTTGGGTCGCTAGAGTTCATTAAACCATGAAGAGATGATATACATGCTAATCCAATTATTGGTAACACAAAACCAAACAAGTAAAATAACATAAACCAGAGCTATTATCCACACATACGAGAGCATGAGACATGTGAATCAATGAGCACTGACAAGGAAAGGATGCTGGCAAACCCCACACTCAATGGTCTCAGAACCCGAGCTTGGCACCTGGACCTGCAACAATAATCATAATCACCCATATGGATGATAGATTAATGCTAGTAGATGTATATATAAGTGTTTGCGGGCTTTTTGTAAATGACTAGACAACGATTTCAAACCTGTAAATGGACAGTGCAAATAGGACAAGCAACTTCCCTCATCCGCCTCCCAGATCCATCAGTCTTGGAGCCTGTTAAAGCAAACCATTCAATTAGAACTGGGTACAACATGTCAACGAATGTTCTAATCTAACCTAATTCTAATCCATCAGATAACTAGTCAATAAAAAAAAATTATAAAAATCACATACAGAGTGTCCAACAAGACTATTTAAGCACCAAGTACAGAACCATGCTTTCAAGTAACTTAAGACAGAAAAAAGAAAAAGATAAATAACCTGATGATACCCTGCGATTTCTCTCCATTTCCTCCTGTAACAGATGATTGCCATAAGATAAATTGACAGCATATCAGCATTTAAAGCAACATGAACTCCCAAACAATAGGTAAGGTTGAATTCAAACCATTGGTTACCTGAAGTTTCCTGGCAAGATCCTCATGACTCTGCAATGCAGGTTTATTAGCTGCTTCTTTAGCATTACTTAGCCTTTGAGTCACTTCAGCCTGTAATGAATAATGTTGTAAGAATAACTTACAGAAAACAAGGGGGACAAGCAATGATGAACAAATAAGCATATTCGATAGAACTCAAATCATAGTTGATCCAAACAAGTTAACAACTAATACAAGATTAAGAAAACAAAATTTGAAACAATTACCATGCATCTGTCACAAACTCGAACAGGCTGAGCATTCTCATCAGCAGTAAGAGCAATTCTACCATGTGTACACTTGTCACAGAATATATCGCCACAGTTCCTGCAGTGATGCTGAAGTAGGAAGCACTACAAGGTTTAGGGCAAAATCATGAAAAAATCATAACCCATTAAAATATATGTACCTTTCGCACAAAAGCCCCAAAATCGGTGCCACATGCTGTACACTTAGAAACTGCTTCATCAGGAACCTAGGAAAAAAAAAACATAAAATAAGAAAAGCCAAAAACTTCAAGAATACAAATAAAATTGAATATAGCTTTCTTCCAATAGTTTAATGAATGGAATTTGAGAAGATCAATATAAAGATGAAATACATCCAAATAATATTCCTCTCAAACCTTTTAATCTTACCCAATAGTCTTTCTCCTCATTCCCAGGTTTTATAATGTTCATCCAATCAGCTATTCCTTTCTTCTTCTCCACAGGCTGCTCAGCTGTCTTCAAGGTGTCAGAGGGCCTGCTTCTACCACCCATCTCCTTCAGCTGCAACCCAAAGAAACAACAACACTTTCAAACACAATAAAATTGATTTACTTTAAACAGAAAAATGAAAAAGTAACCACAGAATCAATGCCACAAGATGACTAAAATCAAAAGGAACCTATGCATGCACATTTAGGGTCACAAGAGAAACATTAAACCATATGCTCCAATGTATGAATCTTGTCTAAAATACACACACAAAGGTCATGAAAGTCAACCCCAATTTCAATGCTGCAAGCCTCTACAAAATTCCCGATTAAAGAAAGGAGCTGCATAAGTTTTGTGTGATCAATTTCATGCAATTACAAAATCTACTAAATTTGCAATAGGTTTTCTACTCCAAAATATAGTTCTTTTCGACACATTATAGATACAAATGTTATTCCAGCCATATCTACTCATTAGGCAACTTGAAAAGTTTGAATGTATACATTTATATTTCAACAGGATCATAACAAGACATTTTATTCAGTTCAGCACATGTAATTACAAGGTTCATCCTTCTCAGGGTATTTTACTCTACATGAATCAAACATGGCAGTTGCAATGTAATAATGACAATAAAAATATCGAACATCATATGCATAGTCAATTTTCTAATCTTAAAATATCATGCATGTACACTGTCAGTCACTTAATTCACATTTACTTTCTAAAGAATAGAAAACATTAAAATTCTTTATTTGCGAGTTTACAGTCCCCCACCTGTACAGTTGCAGCTGTCACTATGTCCAAAAGAGTATTCGTAGTGTAACTATTTGATTGCAATCTGATCCGCCTTGGTTCCATGTCAACAGAACTTTTTGACCAAAATGCTAAGGTAGAAGAATCAGCCAACTACAAATGAAAAGAATATCTATCTCAATATTAAGCAAGTACATACCACTGAGTAGAAAATAAAAAATAAAAAGGGTGCATCAACTCACTTCACATCTTGTGATATTCTCAAGAGGATATATTCTTAATGTCCGGCTAGTATTGGGATCAAGCATACGAATTCCATCCAGGCCAATCTGCAAGAAAATTTCATAACTTATAAAATGAAACAAATCAACAATCGCATCATTTGGGCATCCCAGTGACTTTCTAAATTTTTGTTCATACTAATTTTCAACTGATTTCTAATTGACAATTAAAATTATCTAAACAGAAGCCCAAAGAGCTCTAACCAAAGTATTCTACTTAATAGTATATAACAATTCATGCTACATTAGACATAATGAAACCACGGCAATAAGGAATAAAGAATTCTGATAGAACCAACTTAAAAAACAATAAAAATCAAAGCAGTACAATTAAAACAACCAACAAAACGTATCCATCATTTTTAAGTTAATCTATCTACCCATATCAAGACAATCAATAAATCAGAAACTTCCTTACCTGGCAGAGCACATCCATGGTACTCTGGCCACCACTTTCAGGCAGAAGTTTAACTCTAAACTTCTGGACTCCACTCTTCACATCCTGCTGCGATTCAGCTTTGGGTACTGCTCTCACGATCTTACTCGACCCGGAGCCAATTGATGAATGTGAGTCCTTACCAGAAGGCAAACTAATCGACCTGCCATAATCATCAAACAAAGTAGATGTCGTTGATTTCGGGATCGTGCCACGGGCCCCATATGGCTCCACCTTGCCACCATTATACGCGAACACACCATCGCCATACAAATCATCTCGCCCCATATCGTACCGCGAAAAATTATTACTTTCCGGCCGCTTTCCATAAAGATCCGAGCCCAAATCGGCATGGCTTCGGTTGTAGACCCCGTAATTATCGTCGAAATAACCACCACCGGAATCAAATTTCATCGAATTTGAATTCTCGTATTGGCTCTCATACAACGGCGCCACCGTTACTCCAACGTTGTTGCTGAAGGGTGCGGAGTACATCGAGGAGGAAGACGAATTGGGATTAGTAATTTGTGGGGCATAACTGGGGGCCGTCTGATGCTGATCAAACGGCGGGTAATACGCAGCCGGTGGTTGTGATTGCTGTTGTTGCGTGGTCGGTGTCGGTTGGTATGGAACATGTGAATCGTAGGGTGGGAATTGAGGCGGTTGTTGTGGAGGGACAGGATTGAATGAAGAAATGGAATTAGGGTTTGGACTTGTTATAGGGGCCGTGGGAGGTGCAGGATCGTGATTTTGAGAATAAGGAGGATAGTTTTGGGAATAAGAAGAATAATCGGCAGGAGAGTAGCTTGTTGCGAACGGAGGCGCTGATGCGTAAGAGGTCGGATGAAGATCGGCCGTTGGATTGGGATTGGGATTGGGATTGGGAATAGGGTTAGGGTTAGGGTTTTGAAGGTGAGGATATTGGTGATAGTAGGAACTGTAATCTCCTTGTTGCATATTGGTGATGATGATGAAGAGAGGAGGATGGGCGTCGTTTCTTTCTTCTTGAGCTTTCTGATGGGCAACGCTTCCAAGGAGGTGAGCCCAAGAGCATTCCAGGCGGAAAGGAGAGATTGGTGGAATATTCTGGGGAGCAGATTACATTTTCCTACCCAGGGTTTCGCTTAATAACATTTTCCACCTCTTGTTATGATCGACATTTTAACATACAATCGATCGGACCCAAAATCAGACCCAGAATGCCACAAAGTGAAATAATTATTTAATTTTTAAAAATTGTTATAAAACATTAAATCAACAAGAATTCCAAAAAAACCTATTAAATATTAAAATTTATAAAAGTTTTCTTAATTATCTTTTTATTTTTCAACTCTCACTCTTTTTTCTTTTGAGTCAATCAAATCATAGTAAATTTATTTTCAAAAATCATCTTCAGTATTTATTCAACATTCAAACTTAATTCAAGCATAATATTTTCATTTTTTAGTTTACTTTCTCAACAATTTTGTTGATTTTTATCAATGAATATTACACAATTCTATCACATGATATTGTATTTCTTGAAAGTTTCTGTGTCATTACTTGATTATTAGTAATGGTAATGGTGAGATTTAATGATAGTTAGGGTTTCAAAAGGCTTAATCTTTTTTTAACCAAACTTGATTTTAATTGAGAAATTGTAATTTATGAATGGTGGCTTGGTCTCCATACACATGGGTTGTAATAAAGAATAACAAATGTAAACCTAAGAAAATGTGTTTAGTTTAACTAAAATAAATATGTATAAATAATTATTGTATTTGTTTGATAATAATAAAATAATTAAAATATTATTTTACTTAAATATCTTAAAAATAGCATGTATATTTTTAATTTTTTATCTTCATAGTGTGTAATTATTATTTTTAAACTACTAGAATCATACTAAAATTTTAAAAATTTTGCAAACACTCCAAACTTTTTCCAAATTTTTTAAAAATCTCTTAAAAATTTTAAACCCCTTTAAATTTTTCAAAATTTTAAATTACTCTCCAATAATCTTATTTTGATATTATAACCGAATAACTATCAAATTTATAGTAAGAAGAGACCATAACAAATTTTAAGATTCAAATCCAATCCTAATTTAAGATTTCTTCTGAAACTCTGGATTGACATGCACCACTTATCGTTTTTCCGAATGCGGTATCCTTGAATTTAACCATATGGGATTTTTAACCGCGAAAAAAAACTCATGCGACAATTAACACGAGACACCATCATGATGTTAAATTCTTTCTCTACCACTACTTCACGCAAAGCAACAAAACACAGAAATTTGCAGGTTTTGGCTTGACTTTCACATAAGATAGTCATTCAAAGCCTCGGCTAAGATGACGAAATTATCGAAGGGATCAGTCAGTTTTAATGAACCAGAGAGCAGAATATATATATATATATATATATATATATATATATATATATATAATAACTTTAATTATATAGATCTGATCGAGAAAAATGAATATTGCCCAGAAAGGAAAAGGAGAAGATTCTCACATGCTACTGATACTTATCATCATTTCAATTCATACATGGGCAATACAGAACCAAAAGAGACCTCCGACGTGGCTCTTTTTCTTTTTGTTAGAACCAAAAGACCTGCATGCTTGTGTGCTTTGCAGATTTACATACAGGACAAGAATCAAGAAAGGCTGCACAGAGCTTGCAGGAACAAAGGTGTCTGCAGGGTAGAAAGAGAACGCACGACTTCCTAGAATTGCATCTTTTACAAGCAATCTTTCTGTTCTCTCCTCTAACTTCTTCTTCTTCTTCCACTTTCCTGTTACATGAACCACAACAGGACTCTGCATCATCTGCTCTATTGCTGACCAAGATCATTCTCTCTCTTACCTGTTCCAGTGCGTTGCTTAGATCCATCACCATTGCTTCGTTTTCTTTAGCCACTCTTTGCCATGACTCGCTTTCCATCTCTGCTTTTCTGAGACAAATTTCAAGCTCCATTCTTTTCTTTCTTGCTTGTGCCAAGCCTTCCTCTTTTTGCCTCATCAAAGTCATTGCTTTTGATTCAATGCTCTTTACCAGGATTCCCAGTTGTTGCTTTCGTTGTTCTTGCAAAGCAGATATTAATCTATCATTCTGGTTTTACCCAAAAAAAGAAAATCCGTTAAAAAAAAAAAATCCAGGTAAAACAAATACAACATCAACGGAAACCCCGTTTGGAATGTGATAGAAGCCTACCTGCATTTGAAGAATGCAGTCAATCTCTTGCCTTTGCAACTCAATCTGAGCATCTAAGGACTGAGAAAGTGCCATTGAAAAAAGACTCCCAGCTCCTCCATTGCAATCAAAAGCCAAGTTTTGACAAGTTTGCTGTAGATGAACAAACTGAGGCTGTTGAGGTTCTTGATGATGAAGAAGAGTGAAAGAAAAATCAGAATCAAAAGCAGGAACAGGATTTGGCATCCAATCCTGTAAGCCACACATTGGTAAACCCAAATTTTCAGGATACAACCGTGCTTGAACAGCCATAGTAATAACCTGTGTTGTGCCAGAGACTGAGAAGAAGAACAAAGCATTCACATATTTCATAAACTGTTAATAAGGAAAAAGAAAAAAGCAAGAAAAGAACGGATATGAAATGGGTAGGTTTAAAGCTAGAGGGATTTATTCATGTTATTGTTATACCAGAGAAGATGCATGACCCACTCTCTCTCTCTCTCTCTCTCTCTCTCTCTCTTTACCCAGAACTGATTTAACTGATAGAAGCTCGCGGGTAGTTTTATACTCGTATATCCACATATGAATATATAATTATGGTTATAGCAAGCTTGAAAACCAACAAAATAGCATTTATGAGGGTGGCGGCAAACGACGACGTAGACACGCAGATTTTGTGACAGCAAGTGACAGAAGAATCGGGTCAGAGAGATTATTTCTTTTTTTCGGGAACCCGGTCCTGTTTTTCGGAAAAAAGAGAAATAGTTCGAAGCCTTACCAGTGCCTTTGCTGATGGTCACGATTGATCAGTCAACTTGCCGCTCAGCTTTCACATACAAAAGACGGAGAGGGAAATTTACTCTCAATTAAGACATGATGGAGAAATTGTCAGTTTAGCCATTGGGAAAGGCTGAAGAGCACCCCTTTTTTTCTTTTCATTCTGTATTTGTTTCCTCCCCTTTTTAGTTTTAGATTAATAAATATATGAATTTTTTTAAAAATTTATTTTTTAAATTAGACTCAAATTAATTTATTATGTCTCAAGTTTGATTGAGAGTTTCATCTAAGAATTTGCCTATTTGCAAGCTCCAACTCCATATATACATTATCTTTCCAAATTTGAACTAAACTAAAGTGGTCACAACTCAGCCCATCAGGCAGGCACGTTGATCATCAATCAGGCTTGAAAAGAGTCTCGAATTTTCAACCGCGTTACAGCGAAAACAAGAAGCCTGACACGATGCAAGGCGGATTACCAGGAAGGAAGCGGCGTTTTAACTGTAGAATATATATATATATATATATATATACACATAAATAGAGTGATACAGGATGGATAAGTTTCGGTATCGGTTACCAAGAAGAAACAGATAACGCTTCGCACAGCGCACAGTCGTCTCAAGAAAAACCAGAAACGCCAGTTAAAGCGATGCAGCTATTACTGCCATCCACAATCGCAGTAACGCCATTTTTGTGCGGCAACCAGAAAAAAAATGGACAAATCAGGCTATTAAGAATCTTCTTTTTTGGAACAATTAAACATAACGTAATATTCATCTTTTCACGCAATTTTCTTTAGGTTTATTTTGTATCTCATATGGTTGCTTTCCATTTTCCCACGGAGGCTTGGCCAGAAAACCCTTTCCCCCTCCTAATTATTCAACCCAGGGCATAACAATAAAATTTTGTAATCCAAAAGTTTTTAAAAATCTATTAAAAAAAACCTTTTCTCGATCTCCCTCTTAACATTTTAAACATAACAACTAATTTTTTCACAATTTTGAAAACCTGCGTTTCTATCTTTACGACTAGTTATCATAATCGTTACACATCCAAATCTAAATTCATCAAAACTATCATCTATTGAAACCAAAATCCATTTTAATCATGACAGTATGACATTTTTATCGGAGCTTAAACTTGTTAAAACCTCTATCCATCCAAATCCAAAGCCACTAAAACCATTACTCACTAACCTCAAACCCACAACTATTTGCAAAAAGTTAAAAAGTAAAGGAGGAAGAACAAAATATCACATATTAATAGCAAGGGTAGCAAGCACTAAGCGCTGGTAAGGAGGGAGAGGGTAGCTGCACATCCACCCTTTGGATGGGTTAATTTTCACATGAGTCTCACTTTATTAAAATCAAAGCCAAAATTTTAATACTGTCTAACATTTTTGTAATAACAAATTTGATATTCAAAAAGTTACATTAAAATATTGATGACAAATTTGATCTTTAAAAATTAATATTAATATTAATATTTCATTAATTTGAAGTGATTGAAATAATAATTTAAAAAATAAATAAATAAGAGTTTTTTTTGTATTGTGAAAAGTATTCTAAAACTGTGATTTTTTTTTTTTTATGATGAAAAAACCAGTCCAATCCAATGACTCTATTACGACCTCTTGGCTCTCTACAACCGAGACACTCAGTAAAATTAAGAATATTATCTTCATATGATATGCCCATGAGATTTGAATCTTTATCCGTGTGGGAATTTAAAACTGCATATTAGGTGAGATAAAATGACTGGAATATAAACGGACAGTCCACAAGATTTCTGACATTGCAGACATCCAACTCCGCCAGCCAGCCATCACAATGAACAGGAATAACATTTGCCAGTTCCATGATTAAGACCAAGAAGTATCTAAATGCATCAGATCTGACTTCCAAGTTTACTTTGATTCCCAAAGTCTGTTTTACTCCGGCACACAAACACAACTTTTCTTGAAGAAAATATATTATCCAATTACGTCTAGGTCAATCTGTCTCGGGAAGAATAAACAGAAAATCAGCTCCAATGCCCGACGCCTATACACACTGTCTCTCTCCACACTGACTGAAAATTTGACCAAAACTTGCTACTCAAGGGTGTAGTAATGGTCAAAGCTGATAGGTAAAAACTTAAAAAAAGTTGCAGGCCAAAATATCTGCATCACAATCGAGTATACCACATACGATACCTAAAAAAAAAATCTCAGGTACAAAATAACAGTTCAGGGAGCAAATGCATATGGGCAAAAACGAAACTCTCGAGCAAAGAGCAAGGAACTATCAATATAAAGATTCAGATGAATTCAATTTATTCATATTCCAGTCAACAGCAAATAATTATTCAACTCTTACTTGTTCTCTTTTACTGGTAATTTGTTAGGAGAACATTAAGCCTAATCAACTATAACTTAGGACCAAAGATAAAAAAATCATTTCTTACTACTGAATTCTTGAGGAGTCTCCAACACTGCTTTCCATCCGAGAGTACCATTCACCAATGCGAGTATGTTCCACCATATCTCTACCAGATTGAAGGTGTCGAATTGGCCTCAGAACACCAAAAACTGCAAGATCAGCTAAATTTGGTTCAGAGCCACCTGTTAAAGTGAAATACAGATATCATTAGCGATGTTAATGATCCTGATAATTGTAAATATTTATAATAAAACAAATGTCATACTAGAAATTTAACAGACCAAGATATTGCCGGCCCTTTAAGGCATCCACCCATGTTTCGGCTGCTTCGTACAATGAGGCACGCGGATCAGTGATATTGTGTCTCTTCTTCAGTTTTTTGGATACAAAATACATAGCAGTTGCTCCAGCATATTTAGCTACTAACCTCTCAGTAAAGCTAAAATTTCCTAAATTATAAAGAAATTGAAGTAAAAATAAGGGCAGTTAGCTCAATTAAATGCATAACAAGTATAACAAGCAAGAACATGGCTAACACAAAATTCTTTTTTTAGCTAAGTGAAGGAAGTAATCACAAAAGCATAAATTAATAATGAGTCAAACTCTGTTTAGTGTGCAAACGAGTGAGATTATCTTTTAGTTGGTGCCAAAATTGCCAACAAATGAATTCAAGTGTCATAATTTAGTAACTACAATAGTCCTCCTAAATTCCTAATGCAAAATAATGCTAGCAGAAAATAGCCTCTCCATCACAATTAGGAAAAAACTCAAAACAATATTTTAGATCCAGAAGCAGTTAGCCCAAAACATAGAAGCATGTTATTGGGGAAGACACTCAATTTTACATAAGTAAAATGGTTATAAATTATTTAAGACTAAATTTGTTAAATAAAACTAGGGATATATATCTTCTGTACTACCAATTTCATCGCAAATTCCTTCATCAATTGCCATGTTAAGCTCCATTAACCCAGTACTAAACAGATATACATGAACTCACCTATTTTGAAAACAATTATTGATAACTTCAAAAGTAGTAATGACGACAAGACAAAACTACAAACAACAATTTACGATCTCAGCTGCTCCAATACGATCTATGATGCAAAACCTCATTATTAGTGTGATAAGTGTTGGCAGTGAAATGCCTTACCATGAGTAGTGATGTAGTCAAAGGACTCAAGTGCCTCAGAGGTGGTTCGATAGATGTTTGGTGACAAAACATGCACCAAGTGATTATCCACCCAGCTACATTAAAGATAGATTACATCATCAATTCATACGTCAAGAACATGATATAGGGTAGTGATATAAGAATAATTTTAAATCAATAAATATTGGCAACAAAAAATTCAGCCAACTCCTACACGGGATTACTAATAAAGAAAGCAATAAGGGAAACAACTGAAATAATATCACAAGCTTAAGAGCCAAACAAGAAAAGCCGAGCCATACCCACGCCACTTCCTCTCTTCATCATTTTCTTTAGAAGAGTTATTGGGATGAATCCTTCGGAACAATTTATCAATTATATCTGCATATAGAACACAAAATTCAGCATCTTCAACAACCAAACAGCTCGACCATCAAAACTCCAATGAAAAGATTATAAAAAAGACCTGAAGAATCAACCATCTGTTCCCCATCAGCGGTCAGTATGGGCACCTTTTTATAATTAGACCACTTGATCTCTTTTTTGTTTATGGGATTGACCTCTACCACTTTGTAAGGAATACTATAGTAATCCAAGAATGCTGAACTTCAAAAAAAAAAAAAAAATCAATAAATTTTACTGACAAATGATAGAATTTTTTTTTTTTTCCGAAAAAAGATACCTTTAACTTTGTTGCAAAAAGGGCAAGCTTCATATTGATAAAGAACGACGTCTTTTGGGAGGAAGTTGTTGTGAGCGCGAGGCGGCTCCTTGGCGTGATCGTGTTGAGCAGAGAACCCCGCGACAGCTTCATCTACAGAGGGACTTGCTTTTCCGAACCCATCAGCGATCTTTTGAGCGAGACTTTGAGAGGTGGAAGATGATAATCTGGTAAAGAGAGCGACGCGAAGCAACCTATGTTGAGTGGAGCAGGCCGCGTCGCTTGCAACGGCTCGAGCTGCTTGGCTGAGTGTAAACAATCCCTTAACTCCTCTCATTGTAACTAAACTGAATTGCAGAATCGCTTGCCGCCGCTCACTCTAAAAGGTTGCACGATTCTGTGTAGACAGCGTACTCTTTAATTTAGAGCTGAAAGCAGATCATTCGTTTGGTCGGTGTTTGGTTCCGGTTTAAAATTTACCAGGGTTTAGGGTTTTGGGTTTTGACAAATCCACTCTACGACCACCACCACAAAATACATTTAAACCACACATAGGCCGACGGATCAAATCATCTAATTTGATATTGATTCAGCATCAAGAAGTTCAATCTCGAATTCAGTTATGAAGTTATTTAATTTTGATATTTTATTTAAATTAATTTAAATTTAAATATTAAAATTATTTTAAATTTAACTTAATTTATAAAAATTAGTTTAATCTTCAATTTGAAATAAAACCTTTTAATTCGATGATGAATAATTTAGATTAAATTTAACTCTAATAATAAGTAAATTCGATTTGAATTAACTTAACTCGAATGAAGTAAATATCAAATTAAGCTTTTAATTTAATAATTTAATTTAAGACCAATTAATATATTAGAACTTGTTGGAATCCCACCTTAGCCTCATCCGTACTGGTCCAATTCAGAATTGTTTTACGTCTCAAAAACGGAGTGGGCCTGGGCCTCCACTTTCGCCGTATCCAGATGGGAAACCAGCTGTATTACGCGTCATCACCGCCACCAAAAGGTAGGTTTAGATCCCAACTCGCGCTCTATAAATACCCCTCCTTTCCCTTCAACCAATCAACATTTTCTCGGCTTCTCAGTTTCTTCAAATCTAGGGTTTCAGTCTCGCCTCGAAATCCGAAGCCTAATTTTTAAATTCTGCTCCTAACTCAGTAAAGTAAGATGTCAAGGTGCTTTCCTTACCGGGCTTCGGTTTCTGTAAGGAACGGGGCTAGTGCAGAGGCCTTTATCCAAACGATTAAGGTTGGTTGAGCAATTTTGGTTTCCCCGTTTATTGCTCAACTTTGTATCTTGTAAATACTATTATGTACTTAATTTTTCTTGTAAGGTTACAGTGATTGTAATCATCTTTTGTGCTGTTCAACATGTCCCGGTTATTATTGGATGCTGATTTATATTTAATTAAGGATTTGTGAATCGATATGTATTGGAGGATTAGGCTTGCTAGTGATTTTTGTACGCTGTGATTTGATTAGTATGTTAATTGATTGGAATGCCCTAATGTTTTGTAAGGTGGGGTTATTGATCCATGAACAGTTTTGTTTGGCTGGATAGGGTTAGGTGCTCTTTGTTTAACTCTTAGAATCATATTGTACTGAATTAGTTATGATTGTAGGGTTGGATTTTATCTGGGCTGGCCCGAGTAAGGCTCAACTTTAAATCCGTTAGAATACAATTCTGGATTTGATCTAAACTAGCTTGAACTTGAATTGGTTTGAACTAGGCTAATTTTTTGAAAATGACCCCGATTATTGGCTATAATTCATCTCCTTCAATCTGACACTGAATTTGAGCTTCAGCAGCTCAAATCGAATCCAACTTATAGTGTGCAAATTTAACGTCTGGAAAGATTCTTTACTGAATCTGGTTTAAAACTTGTTATTTAGAGTTTCATTCTACTTGTCTCCTGTAGCCTTTTTTTATCTAAAATGTTGTTCTGGTGCATCAAAGCTTCAAAGCCAAAAAGAGAAGCCTAAAACAGACTTGAAGAAAGAGAAGAAGAGGATTAAGAAAGAAAAAAGGAAGGAGAGAAAAGAGAGTGAGAAGGAGAAACTTTACAGAGAAGCTGAAAGCCTCAGTAAAGAAAAGTTTTCATGGGGTGGAGATTTCCTTGTAAAAAGAAGTGAAGATGAAGAAACTGAGCGATTGGAGAAGTCTAATCTTACTTATGAGCATGATGAGCCTGTCTGCAGGCAGAATCTTTGCTACTTGTCTGATGGTACTCAGAGCAGCAACAAGAGGAAAAGGGACTCCCCACCATCTTGTGGCATTACGGTTAAAAGTGAGTTTCTTATTAATTTGTTATGCAGGAATTTATATATAAACCTCTTGGTTGAAATATTATGATCATCAATAGGGAATATCCTACGGATTAAGCTCCCCTCACGAAAGCAGAGAGAAGCTGATGCATTCTGCAGTGAGGAACAATCATGCTCTACTTCTGGTAGGGGTCCCGAGTCTGATATTGAGCACAAGGTAACTGCTGACCCGCAATTTCTTGGAACAAATAATACCAAGGGAGAAGTCAGTGCTACATCAGATTCAATTAGGAAGGAAAACATTGCCCACTATGGTATCCAGACAAGGCGTGAAAATGAGAATAAAGAATCAGATTATTATAACGCGTTGATGAAGGACTGGATTTCACTACCACTTCAGCCAGATGACAGTGAGGATCTAGAATGGCTTTTTGGGGCAAAGCAGCAAGGAAACAGATCTAAAAGATTGAAGGCTGGTGATGATATTTCATATTGTCAAACATTGTGGCCGTCTTCCCAATATTTGCCAGGGACAGATGTATATGCATTACCTTACACGATGCCATTTTAATGTTTACAATGTTTGGAACAGATAACTAACTGAAACCCGCAGCCTAGTGATTTTGACATGACCTTTTGAGCTAAAATGTACAGTGGATTTTTCTCTAGAAAACTGACAAAGTATGTTAACACATGCTTTTATTCTCATGTATTACGATAAATCTTTGTTCTATGAAATCTGAAATGTGAGAGTAAGTACTGGTTGTGGGTGTCTATTTGATTGGAATTTGCACCCATTGCAATTAAGATCCAAGCTACGTTTTCAGACAGGCTGAGATATTCGAACTGGCTGGCCATGGTTACAAGTTCATGTAATTCCTTGGATTTGCAGCAGTAATCCTAGTCAAATTGGGAAAAAAACTGCTGAGCTACCCTATAGATGTAAATTGAAAGAACAATTGTTCGGCCCTAAATGTGTAGGTTAGTGAATTTGACATCCATGGACATGGACACGGTTCAATGTGCTAGTTGCCTTGGTAACATAAGAGCCCTCACAGTGTCTTCAGAAGCAATCTTTCCTCACAGCCGTCTTATGTCCATGTTAAGTTGCTGGCTGTTACTAGCTCAGTCTTGCGGTTCTTTCAAGTAATCCTTCAACTTAAAACGTCGTTTTTGTGATGTAGTGTCTACACAACTTATTAATGCGGTATCAACTGTGACTAAATTTGAGAAATCCAAATGAGGCTTCCCACCAAATTCAATAACAAGTTCATCGTTCTCATATGTTTCGTCAAGCTGCAACTTCACCCACTCCGCTGCATCCTTCTCCCCCCTTAACAGTTCCAGAATCTGAAAAATCACCCCATTAAATATCTTTTATTGGCTGTGTAACTTGAATGCAATATAAAAAAATTGAATCAATGATTATGATTGAATTCGAACCAAATTAAACTCAAATATGAGTTGGTTAAAGATGTCTAACGGAGGGATAAATAATGTTATCAATGATATAAATTGTTTCATTTACAATATTGGTGGGGGATTTTAACCAAGCTGCTGAATTGAAATTTCATTTCAAATTCAGCTTGAATCAAACCTAATACCTAGCCTAGTAGGTCCTCTTATGATCCAGCCCTATCAATGGCATGTTCTCGTATGAGTGGATCACTCAAGATCCTAGTTCTTCAGATTTCATGATTCAGTACTAGTTACCTGAGTCACTGTTGGACGAAGTTGTGCAGATTGATTAACGCAGAGGTTTGCCACAAGAGCCAATCTTTGCATTTGAGCTGTGTCAAAGTCATCATCTAGCTTAGGATCCAATAATGCTTCCACATCCCCACTCTCTAATATTGGTTTCGCCTGTATCATGTACAAAGTCCGGTTTTCCATGAACGGTCATGAACACTAAAGAGAGAACTTTAAATGATGATCACAGAAAATTTTCTTGCTTACCCACTTGACCAGACTCTCTTGCCCTTCGACATTCCTGGAAGCAATTGGTCTTCTTCCAGATAACAGTTCAAGAAGAACAACGCCAAAGGAGTACACATCAACTTTGTCACTGATCCTTCCATGCATGAAATATTCTGGAGCAATATATCCAAAAGTCCCCACCACATGGTCGTCTATCAGGTAATTTGTATCTGTTGGTCCCCATATTGCAAGCCCGAAATCGGATAACTGTAATTTATAAATTTGTAGAGCATCAGCACTTTGAATGTTTAGGGAAAAGCTTTTCTGATTGATATTTATGTTTGATTCTTATTTCAGTTTTAATTAGACTTTGGTTACATTAGGAAAACTTTATTCTTGCATACAATTGATGCAAACCCTAATAAAGACAGGCAAATTTCACATTGATGAAACATGAGAAAAATGTCAAATTTTTTTTAGTGTTTGTAACACAAAAATCATCTTGATAAATTAGGTATTTATAAGTTATTTAGTCAAATCTCATATTAATAAAATATCAGAGAATATTAAATATACGTGAACATCTTATATTATTTAATAATGACAAGAGAAATTCAGTTAAAGATTTTATGAGCCCCTAAGCTGTTAAATGCGTTTTGGATTGAAAAATCTAAAAATAAAATGATGACAAATGATATGTTTAAAACTTAACAATAAATTATACTATTAAACCAAGAGGTTTTATAGGAACTACACTAGCAAAAAGTACCTGTGGGTTAAAGTGGTTGGAGAGAAGGATGTTGGAAGATTTCACATCCCTGTGAATAACAGGGCGCAAACATTCCTTGTGCAGGTAATTTAGAGCCTCAGCAATTGCAACAGCCACTTTGAACCTCACCTCCCATCCCAGTGCAACTTTCTCATTATTACCTGAGTTATATATTTGTTAATTACCATTGCAGCAAACTACTAATATACAGAAGCAAACCTTGGAAGCTTCAGAAGATTACCATGAAGGCTTTCCTCCAAGCTCCCTTTGGGCAAGAAGTCATAAACCAACATAAGATTGTTGTCCTGGGTGCACACACCAATAAGGGGTGTTATATTTCGGTGGTTTAATGAAGAGATGATGTCTACTTCCAGGGAGAAGTGGCTCCAAGCTTCCTTGTAAGATTTCAGAACTTTCACCGCCACTGCCTTGCCACTTGAGAGACATCCTTTGTACACACTGCTACACCCTCCTTCTCCAATCAAGTTAACTATTAAAATAAAATCTATATCATGTGGAGTAAACTTGGTCCAAGTGATTAATAGCCTTTGTGCCTTGAATAAAAATTGATAGAAATACCAGTACCTTGAGTAAGGAATACACACATTTTTTTTATTAAAACTGCCAAAGTTTCTGATTTTCTTTTTCAAAAGATCTCACTTAACTTTTGAAGAACTCATCACACATTTGTGATGAGTCTGAAAAACCTTAAATTATTTTTTTTCCTAAATTTTTTTTCACAAAACACATCAAAAATAAACAAAACTCACTCAGAACTAATTTTTTAGATTGTTTTTTACAATAGTGATTTTCTAAGTAAAAGTTTATTTATTATTCTGAGTATATTTTGTTTATTTAAGGTGCGTTTTACTGTTTTAAAAAAATTTTTGATAAAAGATTAAAATTTGATGTTTTAGTTTTGGAAATATTAATGTCTGTCAACATTTTTACAAGGAAAAAACAAAAACCTTTCACATATTTTTGTTGAAAATCATTGAAAATTAGATGGTAATTTAATAATTTCATAGATTCAAAAATAAAGTCTAAAAGTTAGATTTATTCGATAGAAAACACAAAACTCGGGTTAAAGAAATTATTACTTGGAAAAGAAAGACTGTAGAACCTGAGGAGAATCGACAAGTTGCTTCGTCAAGCTCTGCATAGCTGAACACCTTGCAATCAGATGAGACTACTTCAGAGAAAAGCTGTGTGCTACTAGAGGAAACAGAGTTTTTGTGGGATTGTGGACTTGCAGGTGTAGATTGATTAAGCGACGTCGTCCGATCTGCAGATTGTTCTGAAGAATCTAAAGTCACCGGAGCTGATATGCGAAGAAGAGGCCAACCGGGCTGCCAGCTGAGTTTTGAATGTTTTACAAGTAAAGAAGCTGAACTTGAAGACGGCTCCACGTTGTGTCCAGGAACAAGTCCAAGCGTCTCATCTCTTGAGCTCCTCCTGTTGCCATGAGCTGAATCATCTTTGAGATCAATTTTGATTTCATGATTTGTAAGCCAGGTTCTTCGAAGAAGAGGCCATCCCAGAATCAAATCTGGCTGCTCTTTTTGTACAGGAGAAGTTGATATCAAAGAAAATTTCTCCCTGTTCTCCTCACTAGAGTATTTTGATGCATTTTCGGAGGTAAGAATTTCATTGAAATCTGTATTTTCAAACACAGGCCTTGAATAACTTAACCTACAACCTGACAAATTAACAGATTTTTGAAACCTTCTGATAAGAAAACTGAAAAAATAAAAATTTCTCACACAGAAATTACTAAAAGCTAAGACCTTTCAGTTCCAAAACTGAACTACTTTTTGTTGAAATAATCCTGTCCTTGTAGATGATAAACACGGCCGAAGTCGCTGCTAATTTATTGGCGCAACATCTGGCAATGGAACTCCTGAAAGGATTTTCTGTAATCAATTAGAGAGGAATCTCCCCAAAATTCAGTTCTTGTATCCGAACTTACCCGAGAGAGCTTTCCTGGTCTGTTCCCAAAATCACTGCCATGGATGCACAATGTTTTGGCAAGCTCCTTAAAACCTTTTTGAGTGACCTCCCTCGTGATATACAGTAAGTTGAAACTGAAATATTAGAATTTCGCATTCATTTACAAAAATCAGAACGGCAGAAACAAACCTTTTTCACCGTGGAAAGTCTCTGGAAAATTCTGAATGATCTTTTATAATAGCCGAATTCTCTGCTAAATCAGAATCTGAAAAACAATACTTGAATGAGACTAAATAATGTCCTGTTTTTGCAACTTCTACTAGTTCCAAGCTGGGAAACTCTGCTCTGTGACTCTCTTTCAGGATTCTATAAAGCACTTGCTTCTTCTTGTTGCACTGGTTTACTGATTATTCCCTTCTTAATCATTACTTTCCCTTGGAATCACGCCACCTGGTATCAAATTATCTGTAAGTTTCGAAAAACCTCTTCGAGTTAGCGGGTTTTTTAACAACTAGAGCTCACGATTACGTCCCCCATCCATGCCTCCATTAAAAGATTATGAAATTAACCATTGCCCTGATAAGACAATCTCCAAGTGGAAGCGTTAAGTTTTGAAAATATAAATTATCCAAAGAAAAATCTTGGGTGATGTCAAATACTTAAAAAAATCAACGATAGAGAAGGAATTAAAAAAAAAAAAAAATACAACCCAAGCTAAAATTAGTTGACTAGTAATATTATATGTGTATAAATAATTTAAAATGAATTGATTTGTTATCATGTGGTGAGATTGAATAATTAAATTGTTTATTTATCTTTAATTAAAAATCACTTATTACTATTATTTGATCTCAACAAAATTAATCATGAGATTTTGTGAAGGAGAATAGTGGTTATGGATCCTGGTCTCATCTCTGTGGAATCAACGATGTCAAAATCAACGATGCACGGCGGCGAAACAATCAAACCCAAGCGGAGAAGTTGAACGGCCACAAATCATGGTGGCAAGGTAGAGGATCAGTGCATGGAAGAGTGGGACGAATTAAAGTTGACACAGTGGAGGAGTCGATCGACATGTTTTCATGTGGAGAAGTTCAACAAGCAGGAGAATGGGCGGTTGAAGTTAAATTGATGTGAGAATGAGTGGTCCAAAGTCGAATCAGTGGTGGATAGTGTGTTGAAAGTCAAAACAATGTTAAAAATGGACTGACAGTAAATGGACATAGAAATAAGCCTAAAGGATGAGATTGTGATTACAATCAATGTGGGATGAAACTGATACCAGAAGAAACAATCAAGACCTAATCAGTTGTATTCCAAAGAGTTGAAGGCACAACTCTTGCTTGTTTTGTTTGTTTATACTTGCTTCAATCTAACTCACCAACAGCCGCCTACCTTATCATTATCAATACACCTAATGTGACTAACTCCCAACCCTTGTTGGTCCCAGGATTATCTCGTGTGTTATTTCGACCAAGTTGACCTCACTACGCTAATTTCTTCAGGAATTTGAGTATTGGCTTGTATTTCTTTTGCTTGACTTCTTGCAGAAGCCAGAATGATATTAGTCCCTTCTTCTGGTCAATTGATTGGACAATCTACTAACTTCTACATATTATTTAAGGGCTGAAAAAGACAACAAATAATAATGACCAAAACCTACTGCTGCTCGCTCATATATATAAGCTTCATAAAAAAGCCGCTATTGGGTGCAACTTGTTTTAGTTATCTAATTGAATAACTCTAAAATTGAATTGGACGAATTATTTTGAATTGCAGCTCAACAAATGAAAACATGACTAAAATGCGTTTTAAAATTTTAATTATGTCGTGTCTTGACCAATTGAACTTGGTATTTTCCATCATTTACCGTTCACTTCTTCAATTACTGGACCAACTAGTGTAGGTTATGACCTAAACTTGTTTTAGTCTCATTAATCGGGTCAAAACTCAGTTCCAAGTATTAAAACATTGCCATCAAACACAATAAACCTTCGTGAAGATAAATATAGCAACTACCGTTGTCATTACTTTTACAAAATACAATCAAGCCAAAAGAGGTAAAGAATAATTGGCTGTCAATTATAGAACAAATTTGCGGGCTTTCTATTAGTCTCAAGAATAAATTATAATATCCAAAGTCTATTCTATTTTCGATAAATACTAATGGCAAACAGGTATTAATGAGATGTGGGGATACAAGTATGATGCCATAAGCACTGCTGTAATGCAACAATGATACTTATGTCATTACCAGTCTATCGCTCAGAATTTGAATCACTGCTCCTAAGAATGGGTGTCAACAACAATCCAAGTTAATGAGGCAAACCCCAGTTCAAGGCGCTTTCAACATCAATACAAGATCCCTCTGAGACTATACACGAGGTCCTGTAACATATAGCAATAAAGATGATTTATGAATATGTTTGCACATTTACATGCCTTTTAATCTTTATATACAAAAAATAATATATCACTGTATGATTAAATGATTTAATTATTCATTTATATTTATTAATATCCACAGCTTATACATATAATATCATTAGTTGTTAAAATACGGTGACGTTTTATTTTATTATGAAACGGTGTCGTTTTATTAGGTTACTTTTCTTTTAGTTTTGCTGCTGAAATAGTTGTAGGTGAAATGTTTTTTTTGCGAGCAGTCTGTGCGAGAAGCCGATTGTATAAATACTGTTCAGTTTGGTTATTTTCAATTTTTTAATGAAATCTGAGGAATATTCTAGACAAAATTGATTTGGTATCAGAGTCATTCGATCTCGGAGCAGAAGAATTGATAATGGCAGAATCAAATTCAAGCAACAGTGAAGGCGTAGCAGCGAACCAGAATGGGAACACTGCACGAACTCAAGTCACTAATGTTGTCGGTGACTCAATCTACATCAAGAACTCTGATTATCCAGCAATGTTATTGGTCTCTTCGGTTCTAGATGAAAAAAATTACAGGACCTGGAGTCAGGCTGTGAAAATGGCGTTAGGAGCAAGAAGGAAGCTCGGATTCATCGATGGAAAGATTCCAATGCCACCAGAAGGAACAGAAGAATTTGAGCAATGGAAGCACTGCGATCTGATGGTAACTACTTGGATCTTAAGTGCTATTTCAAAAGATTTGGTAGATTCATTTTTGTATACAAGAAGTGCTAGGGATTTATGGAATGAATTGGCTGAAAGATTTGGTGGTAGTAATGGACCTCTGATTTATCAAATTCAGAGAGATATAGCTTCAATTACACAAGATAATGATTCTGTATCAATATATTTCACGAAGCTTAAGAATTTGTGGGACCAATTGGCAAGTTATGAATGTGTGCCTGTTTGCACTTGCGGAGCAGGGAATTGTGTTTGTAATGCAGGAAAGTATATTGTAGAATTAAAAGAGAGAACAAAATTAATGCAGTTTCTTATGGGCTTGCAAGATAGCTATGAGACTGTTAGGGGACAGATTTTGTTGATGGATCCTATGCCAACTGTAAATAAGGCATACTCTTTGGTAGCTCAAGTTGAGTCTCAAAGAATTATAACTTCAAACATTGCAGCTAGTGTTGATAACATGGCTTTATTGGCAAAACCACAATCTGATAAAGGAAATGGTAAAAATCAGATGTTTAAAAGGGGAAAATGTGATTTTTGTGGACTAGAAGGGCATACTAGAGACATTTGTTATAAGCTAGTTGGATATCCTGATAAAGGCAGGAAGGGTGTTTGTACTCATTGTGGGATGAGTGGACATGTCAAAGAAGGTTGTTTTAAGCTTATTGGTTATCCAGAGTGGTTTAAGCAAGGGAAAAGGAAAGGAAGATTTGCTGGACAAATCAGTTCACAAGGATCAGAAGGAGGTTTTCAGAAGGAGACACCTGTTGATGAAGTTAATGAAAATAGCATTGGGAAAATTGAAGAACTCAGTTCCAAGCTAGAAGAGGTGATGAGGATGATTAGAGGGAAAACTCCTCAGATTTCTAACAATGTTGGTGCAAATTTTGCTGGAGTCACTACCACAAACATTGCAGGAAAGTTTGATCTTACAACTTATGAATTTGCTTGTTGTCTTGGTTTTATAAATACTAGTACATGGATACTTGATACTGGAGCCACTGACCACATGACCTCCAATCTGAATTTATTCAATACCATAACTAAACCACCAAACCAAATTACCATTTCCTTACCAGGTGGTTCAGTTAGTGCTGTAACACAGTTAGGAAGTATCAGACTTACAAAGGATTTTATTTTAACAGAAGTATTACTTGTGCCTTCATTTAAATTCAACCTTCTTTCAGTATACAAATTGCTTACAACACACCATCTAAAAATCATATTCTATCCTTCTTGTTGTCTTTTGCAGGACCTTGGAACTGATGTTGTTGTGGCAGTGGGTGTAGAAGAGGGAGGACTATATAAACTGAGTCAGCAAAGTTTCCTTCCAGACCAAGTTAGTTTTTACATTCAACAGTTGAATAAAACTTTACTTGTTTCATGTAATAAGAAGCCAGTTGTGCCAAATTCTCATGTACCAAAATTACAGGAAGGTGAAAATAAAGATTTAGTTGTTTCTCTTCAATCCCACAGCAATCATAACTTATGGCATGCTAGGTTAGGTCATGCATCTACCTCTAAACTTCTTCATTTACATTTCATCAACCATAACCATCACATTAATCCTGTTTGTCATATTTGTCCATTGGCCAAACAACCTAGAAAACCTTTTTCAGAAAGTTCTACCAAAACCTGTAAACCTTTTCACCTAATCCATGCTGATCTTTGGGGGCCATATAAAGTTACTTCTGTTTCAGGGGCAAAATATTTCCTCACAATAGTTGATGATTTTACTAGAACCACTTGGACATTCATGTTACAGCAAAAACTCCAATGCCCAAATGTTATTGAAACCTTTCTGAATCTTGTACAAACTCAGTTCAACACTAAAGTTCAGATTATTAGAACAGATAATGGCACAGAATTTGTCAATAGTTCTTGTCTTACATTGTTCAACCAGAGAGGCATTATACATCAGAAAACCTGTCCTTACACACCACAACAAAATGGAAAAGTTGAGAGAAAACACAGGCATTTACTTGATATGGCAAGAGCTATCAGAATACAAGGTCATTTTCCAAAACATTTTTGGTCTGAGTGTGTTCTAGCTGCTACTTATATTATTAATAGATTGCCAACCAAAAATTTACAATGGAAGTCACCATATGAAGTCTTGTTAAATAAACCACCTGATTACAATCATATGAGAGTTATAGGATGTCTTTGTTATGCCACTAATGTTGGTCCTAAAGGGGATAAGTTTGATTCAAGAGCAATTAAGTTAGTGTTTTTAGGATACCCAGCAGATCAGAAGGGTTACAAGCTTTACAACCTGCAAACTAAAGCCATTTTTGTAAGCAGAGATGTCACCTTCTATGAAAATGAATTTCCATTTGATTCTCAAACTAATGCCTCTTGTATTGATCCCACAATTTCTTTATGGCCACAAGAACCAATAACACCTTTACCTGTTCAGAATTCAAAAACTCATAATCAACCTACTTTTTCCCAAGCAAGTCACAATCTTTTACCATCACCTAATAATACATCTCATATGCCTAGCCCAGTATCGCAACCAGATTTACAACCTTTGCAGAATATGTTGGTTACAGAATCACCAGAGTCTTCAATTGTTAAACCTTCAGAGCCTCTTAGAAGAAGTACAAGAAACCATCAAAAACCCACATGGTTACAGGACTTCATTGCTCATGTTAGTACCTCATCTACACCTACAACTGCAGCTGCATCTTCTAAGGTTCAGTCAGGTAAACCTTATCCTTTAAATTCTTTTACATCTTCACCTTATTATACACTTGCACCTTCTTATACAGCCTTTATTACTAATGTGTCAAGTGTCCATGAGCCTAGTTCTTATAACCAAGCAGCAGCAGATTCAAAATGGGTGGAAGCTATGCAGAAGGAAATAACAGCTCTGGAAAATACTGGTACATGGGTGTTGACTGATTTGCCTGTAGGAAAGAAGCCTATCGGATGTAAATGGGTGTATAAAGTTAAACTCAAACCAGATGGAACAGTTGATAAGTTTAAAGCTCGATTAGTAGCCAAGGGTTATAATCAAGTGAAAGGTGTAGACTATGTTGATAGATTTTCTCCTGTGGCTAAAGTGGTTACAGTTCGCATTTTTATTGCCTTGGCAACTTCCAAGAATTGGCCAATTTACCAGCTAGACATAAATAATGCCTTTTTACATGGTTATCTTGAAGAAGAGGTGTACATGATCCCTCCTGAAGGATATCAAAAGGCTAAGCCAGGACAAGTTTGTTATTTACAGAGGTCTTTGTATGGGTTGAAGCAGGCTAGCCGACAATGGAACAGAGAGTTCACATTGTTCATTAAGCAGCTTGAATTTGTGCAGTCTGCTCATGATCATTGTCTGTTTGTTTACAAAAAAGGTGAAGTATTAACCATTCTCTTGGTCTATGTTGATGACATTATTGTCACAGGAACCAGTTCTGACCATATTCAGTTAGTTAAGTCTAAGCTGCATGAAAAATTTACTATAAAGGATTTGGGGCTGTTGAAATATTTTTTGGGACTTGAAGTGGCTCGTTCTACTGGAGGAACTTACGTTAATCAAAGAAAGTTTGTGCTGGATTTACTCAAAGATGCTGGTATGACAGGAGCAAAACCAGTTGCTTTTCCTTTTCCGCGAACTTTAAAGCTTGATCCAAATGATGGAGAAATTCTTACCAATCCTGAAGCTTACAGAAGATTAATTGGTAGACTGCTTTATGTAAATCTTACCAGGCCTGATATAAGCTATGCAGTGCAACAGCTCAGCCAATTCATGTCTGTGCCTAGAAAACCACACTGGGATGCAGCCATTTATCTCCTTCGATACTTGAAGGGAAGTCCAGCAAAAGGGTTATTTTTTCCCTCTCAAAATGACTTGAAAGTTACTGCATACTGTGATGCAGACTGGGCTTCTTGTTCTTATTCCAGGAAATCACTTACAGGTTATTGTGTTTTTCTTGGTGGAGCTTTAATTTCCTGGAAAACAAAGAAACAGTCAACAGTTTCAAGATCTAGTGCCGAAGCAGAGTATAGAAGTATGGGCTCTATAGTATGTGAGTTGCTTTGGGTTTCCTATATTTTGCGCGACTTTCAGATTGATGTTTCTTTGCCAATACCGTTATATTGCGACAATACAGCAGCGCTTCACATTGCAGCTAATCCGGTGTTTCATGAGCGCACGAAACACCTAGATATAGACTGTCATATTGTTCGTGAGCATTTGCAATCTGGATTTATTCAAACTTGCCATGTCTCATCTTCTTTGCAGTTGGCGGACATCTTCACTAAACCTCTTGTAGGAACTCATCATTCTAAGTTTATTTCCAAGTTGGGGTTGTTTGATCTCCAACAACCTCCAACTTGAGGGGGGACTGTTAAAATACGGTGACGTTTTATTTTATTATGAAACGGTGTCGTTTTATTAGGTTACTTTTCTTTTAGTTTTGCTGCTGAAATAGTTGTAGGTGAAATGTTTTTTTTGCGAGAAGTCTGTGCGAGAAGCCGATTGTATAAATACTGTTCAGTTTGGTTATTTTCAATTTTTTAATGAAATCTGAGGAATATTCTAGACAAAATTGATTTTAGTTGAGAGCAAACACCATGATAGTCTGAAAGAAAAAGGTATGATACAGATTAAGTTGCAGAATTAGAAGGGTTGTATAATCCTGAAAGCAGTAGTGATAATAGAAACATGTAACAGAAGAACTAAGAGAGCTTTTCAGGGAGTTTGGATTTACTTTTTCGAGATTGGCTTTAGCACGTGCTGGCTGGTCACACCAATCATACCACCTTTATGCTTCTGGAATCGAATGTACCGCAATGTACTGAAAAAGAAAGCTTTTACGGCTGGATCTGGAGTTGAGTAACTATGCATCTCAGCTCGGATCAAATCAACCAGACTTTTGATTGCTGAAATTGCGATCTGTGAATTTTCCTTTTTGAAAGAGTACATGGACCTGAAACATTATCAGCTACTTTATTAGAAATTTCAAGGTAAAAATCAGCCATTCAATTTAAGTGGTACATCTTATACTCTGTAAGAGGTCTAGATTAAACCCAAAAAAGTGGATGGGGAGTTTTACTCCTTATTGGGTCATCGAGGAATTACAAGTTACCCGAAAAAGAAATGTCAAAGCAAAAGGCATATGGCATGACAAATTGAATTACGTAAAACTCAAAGTTACTGACTTGTTCAGTATTTCAACAAAGAGTATGACAGCCCAATCTCACCCCGTGCAACCTTGGCCATATGTTGAGCAGAATTTGCAATCCTCAAGACACACTTTAGGCATAATAGGACCCTGTATTCATGGAAACAACTAACAATTAGGTTCTCTTTCATAATCTCTTACAATAAAGGGAAGCTGTAAGCTACAACAAGAAAGACAATCCCAGATACCATTAGATAAAGAACATTGAAGTATGACAATAACTGAATCAAAATGGGCAAAGTTTATTGCAGCACCACCCAACTTACAGAAAATTACAGTTAAGAAACATATACAGACAAAGTGATGCACTAACAAAAACCAGATCATTCAACTGTTTTAATATTAAATATCAGGTTTTGCACCTTTCTCCATTTTTAAGGCCATCTTGATCATCAACCCAAAAGAGACATGAACAGGCATAAACTGCTTGACATTGATCAGGCTTCCTTAACAGCCCAGCTGAATACTGACCAAATATAACTTGCTAAAATGATTTTGGGATTTTAAATATGGCACAATAATCGGATTATATCCAACTTTTATCCCTGTAGCCTTGTGCGTAAGAGTATCTCAATTCTCAACACCAAAGACATTCATCTTCTGAAGAGATCCAATTATCAGATGTATTGCAGTGACCTGGGCTTTGGAGTCCTAAAAGCAAGGCCAAATTTTATATTAACAGTACAAATTAAGAAGGGCAGAATGTGATCCACATGACAGTTCATTGACCATGACAATTACAAAGACTTTCATGTTGGGTTTTTTTGGTAAACTACATGACAATTTAATCACAAGAAGTTAATTGATAACAATGCCCACAATTTCTTTTTCATATAAGATAAATGCCTGAGTGAGAAATTCGTAGGCAACAGCCTCAAGATCACAGTCGCTAGCAGCCTGATTGCCGATACAACAAAATAATTGGAGGTTAGATTCAGAAGTTACTCCATAAAAATACTAGAAAAATCTTTTTCAATAGCAAATAATCATCAATAAATAATTCACTAGTGCTGAGGCGTGCACAACCTTACAATGTATGCAAGAAATTAGTCTTTACAAAGTTACATGATTGAACAAGTTACACCTTTCAATTACATATCAAGTATCTATGCAGATCTCAATCAGTGAAAACTTACCTCAGCACATTGCAAGTACAATCTCAATGCCAGTTCAGGAGATGGAACAGATGCGAAACCTTTAACATTCTCAAATTAAGTCAAGAGTATGATCATGACTGGTCCAAATAATTTGAAAAGGAAAAAAAGCCTTCCTTCACAGATTTTAATTCATAATTGTAGAGAAGAGGCGAAGAACATTGAAGATTGGTTTCACTTCTTAAAAGAAACATCTAAAATTATTAAACAATAACTTGACTCAAGATCTGAAATATTTTCTTTGGTGTTGCAGGTTTTTCTTCTCCAGCTACATCTCCATCCTGGCTCTACAATCGCCAACTGACCACAAAATAGAACCGTATGCAAAGCAATCTCTTTTTTTTTTTTAACTGGGGGGCACTGTGGTCTAACCCACAACCACGATGCAAATTAAAACAAGATATAACTTTACTATGGTATGTCATTTGCGACTTGAATCTTAACTTGTCATAGAACAAATCACTTTCTTCACCACTTAAGCTAATCCTAGGGTTTAAAGCAAATGATTAATCTTACACATAGAAAAAGAGGTGAATCCAGCAACAGGTTTAAGCGCATTAAATTTCAGTTGAGTAGTGTTGTCTGTTTGATATTTCCAAATTAAATCTAACTACAACTGAAATGTTTGTCTACTTTAAGTTTACCATCAGAAGTAGATACACGATATAATACGCAAACTCTATTCTTGTTGTAGCTCTTGAAGCAATATCCTGTATTTTAGACAAATGAATATCCCATCTTCAGATTTTCTAAAGATACAACGATAATAGCAATGTGACAATCAGGTAATGAAAGAAACTTACCCTGAGTGCAGAGAACACAAGAGAAACTGTAAATTGTAGTCGTTTTGGTCCTCTGTTCATGATATGTTTCCTCACAGTGCGTATAATCTGAACAGTAGCAAATCATAAAATGCAATCTATTGATCACTGACCTATCATAACTGAAAAATAACTAAGCCACACAGGGCATACAACCTAAAAAAAACGATATGACTCCAAGCAAAAGATGGATACTAGCATTAGCACTAAATGTTACAAATGCAAAAAACGCTCTCTTACCTTCAACATTTCCTCTGAGTCATCATTATAAAGCACGTGCATGAGGCAAGCTACAGAATTATGTTCTTCCTTGAAATCCTCCTTGTCAAGCTATTGACAAAGACATAAGCACCCCCATAAAGCAACAAAAAGTAAATCTAATAACAAGGTGTAAATCATTAGATTACAAGCAGGTGGCCAATGGAGTAAAGCTTTCAATATGCACCTCATCTTCTGCAGTTTCATCCACATCTTTAATGAGCCCTTTTATTAATTCAAACAGCACTTCAACCTACAACGAACATATTAAGCATGCTTTAAAGAGATCAAGCTTAATATCTGTAAACAAACAGAGAAGTATACCTTCTCATCAGTTGAGATGCAAGTGCAATTTTTCATAATGCTCTGAATAATAACCATTGCCATGACTTTGTTTGTTCCATTATCAAGGTGGTCCACAACTCTGGGATAATTACAAAGAGACAGTGCAGTAACCATATCATTGTATTTGTCCACAGGAGCACTTAAAAGTGCAACAACTTGTTTTGTCGCCCTGCTGTCCTCAAGCTTCTGTATGCTGGATAGCTTCTTAACACATGCTCCCTGTCAGATCATTTACCATAACAGAGAACAATCATGGCCTCAGAAGCATGTTGAAAATCCTATATAAATGAGATTGTAAAGATGCAATCTGTCTCAGCTACATGATTAACATTTGAAATGAAACATACCAGCACTTGGTCAACATAATCAAGCCGATCAGGATGAACATGAAGCGCAAATGTAAGATGAGAGACATACAAAGTTATAGCTCCAAGAATAGGCATGTGAACCTGTGCTTCTATCACCAGCCATTCAAACACTCTAATAAAGATCTGTAGAGAATAACTTCATGCGTCAACTTAAAACTACCTGGTTCATCAACAACATCAAATTCAAATAAACAGAAATAACCGTCATGAAGTATACTTAAAACTATTAGAATAATTTAAAAACAAAAAAAAAAGATAGAAGAAATATGACTCCAGTGATTATGACTCACAGCCTGGGCAATATATTGCCAGCGTGTGAACAAGCTTGTATAGATCAACAATTGATATGTCATGCCTGCTTTTTATCTTTGAAAAACATCTCCAGCTTCCTCAATTCATCGAAAGCTCGCTTATCTTCAGTATTATAATAACAAAAATATCATTTTTAATATAATTACAACCAATGAAATATAAAATAATCAAAATCAAGATTTAATCTACTGAGAAGAAAGAAGAGTTTACGGAGTTGGTAGTATTTGCGAGGAGAATGTTTGGAAGTTCGAAGCTCCTAAAGCATCTAAGCTCAATATCTGAGAGTTTCTCTGAGATTGTTAGAGTCCTGAGATTACAATAAAACCAAATAAGGAATAAATATTTAGATCGTTAGTGAAAAGGAAAGGTAGGGCTTGTTAGAATTTAGGAAAGAATAAAGGGACGCACCACCAAAGCGTGATGCATGTAAAAGGCGTAATGTTGAATGCCGGCGATCCCTTGGGCCAGCCATTTCTCTTCGTCTTCACCTACGTTCAACATCATTTACTTTCCGTCTCTTTGACGACGGACGGCTCATCGAATTTTCATTTCTTTCTTGTCAGCAGCTAAATGACGACTCAGGCAGATTACCCAATATTCAATTTTGGAGCTAGTAGTGACTCACACAAAACATAACGATAACGTCCGTGGCCGTCGGAGTTTATTCATAAAATAGGCCATCCCTTTGATTGGTCATGGTGATTATTAATTAAGTGTTGTTGATTAAGATTTTTTATTTCATTTTTAAAACATAAAACAAACCATATACTATAGCTGTTCGAGGACACCAAAAATGTATAAACCAGTGATCCTATCATATGTGTCATTATATGGGTAGTTGAATTTGATTGAGAGGTAAATAGCCCATAATTATTAGGATGAAACATCAATATTTATATAATTATTATTATCTTTATTACAAATCATACATACTTCTTACTTAAAGAATATAATACTGTTTCCTCTTCTTAATCATTAAAACTATATGCCAAAATTGGAATATTTATTATTTTCTGGATAACATTACCAAACAAGTAACGATATGATAAAATATGAAGTCGACAGGGTGACCATGCAAAAATAATAGCGCAATGGACATGTCTTTTTATGTGATTGGTTTACTATCATCCGTACATGTATCCGTGTACAGAGTAATGGTATTTGTTCAAGAATGGAGAAAATTGTTCCATAATTGGGATCTTACTCACAACTCTATCATACAAGCCACAAGTACAAACATGAAAACCAAAAGAAGAGTGCACGTTAACAAGAAATACTTGGTCGACGGATAATACATATCAAGCCTAATAAGTAAATATTGAGAAATAAACCGTCCCATGCTTCTTCAAAAATCCCTAGATTGTACCACCGCTTGCAGCTTCCTTTGGGTGGGGGATGGGATGGCATGGAAAAAATACAATGGCCAACGAATGCAGAATGGCTTGGTAGCCATGTCGTTTTCTCTCCTCTGTTAGATCTATACTTTCCTTTATCACAGTATGGAGCACGCCTCTTGAGACTTCTTCTTCTTCTTCTTTTGTTTCGGAGGCTGGAGCACCACCTTTATTGCTGCATCAAAAACTGCCTTCACATTCTGCATTTACAGAATATGAATCCCATCAAAACGTGGGGAAAGAGCATGGTCCCTTCATATACAAGCGAGAAATAAAGGATGGTATACGCATACCTGTTGTGTCTTTGAGCTACACTCAATGTAGGCAGGGGCTCCAATCAGTTTCTTCAGTTCCTCTCCCTTCAGTGAAAAGGAAAATTCAGTCCAATATTTGAAAAACTTTGCTGGAAAAGGAAGCATTACTCTGAGGATATATTTCTTTTACCTGAGCTGTAGTGATAGGCACTGCACCAGGATGATCAATAAAAAAATGCTTATCATCTCGAAGGTCTGCAAATTGGGAAAGATCATCAAAAAGCTGAGGGCAACTTTTGATAAAAGAAAGATACTAAGGAAGCATTGATATGAAATACTCCTACAGAAAATAGGTCAAAAAATGATGTTCTGAGGAAAGAACTTTCAAAAATCAATCAAAGCGTAGTACAAGGTAAAGCAGAGAAAGGCCATAACGATCTGAATAAAGGCTAATAATGAAACTACAATTTAGTCTTTTAGAAGAAATTAGAAACTGCCACAAATATGAGTCCCTATATGCTAACAATATATATCTTGACAACCTATCATTCTCAACTGTTGAGTATACATGCTATAGAAAAAACCAGAAATTGTGAAGTAAAATCTTTGATTGCAACAAGAATAACTCAATCAAACAACACCACAGAAAATTTAGCTAACCATCTAATTTGAAACCAAACTGATATTTCTCCTGTAGCAAAAACTCTTAGCTTAAGCATAAACTCAATAAAGTCAAAAGTAGTCACAATCACGAAACACGAGGCTTGTTACAATCACAATTAAAGGAAATGGCAATGAAAAAGTAGGGTGAAAGTTTGAATCCGGACCAAGCTTTGTTCCAACAAGAATAATTGGAACACCAGGTGCATAGTGTCTCAATTCCGGAATCCACTGAAAAAGAAACCAAGGAAACAATTCATCAGCAAAAATATACTTGCAGACAACTTGCATTAAACAAATTTATCATCTCACGACAAAAAAAAAGTAGTAAACATCTCAGCACCTTCTTGGCAACATTTTCATAGCTAGCCTTGCTAATAAGAGAGAAGGCAAGAATAAAGACATCAGCGCGTCTGTAACTCAAAGGTCTTAATCTGTTGTAATCCTCCTGACCTGTCAAAGAGTGCTTAATTCAATCAAATTCAAGCCAGGAAAAAGCCGTATTGCTTGTTGGATAAAATTCATAACGCGAAAAAATTACCGGCTGTATCCCATAATCCTAAGTTGACGGTACTGCCATCAACAACTACATTTGCGCTGAAATTATCAAACACGGTCGGCACGTAGTCCTATTATAATCATCAAAAGAAAAACCCCAAATCATTATCCAACAAAAGTTCAACTCAGCAAATAATAGAGAAATCTTAAGCTGCAATTTCTAATACATCGCCAATAAATATAGAGAAATTAAAAAAAAAAATACATAATAATGCCGCAATCAAAAAAGCAAAGAAGGAAAAAAAGTTCATCTACTGACAGTGGGAAAACTGTTGCTGGTATAAGAAATTAGCATGCAGGTTTTGCCGACGGCGCCGTCGCCGACCGTTACGCACTTAATGAACTTGGATGCAATCATTTCCACCACCAGAACCAGATCTCATATTCCATTACTAGCGATTCCAGACAAAAACACTGCAAAGAGTGCTCCGTTCCGTTCTCTCCTCAGATACTGTGAATAATTTACTTCACCGGCCTCATCGAAAGAGTAGGAAACTGAATTGGAGAGTTGAATTGATAGAGAAGCAGTCCAGCTAAGAACCCTAACAGCAGAGACAGAGGGAAGAGCTAAAAACCGACAAATTGTGTACGTGAGAAGAAAGAACGGAGCACTGAGAGCAAGAAAGGAGAAGCAATTTGCTTGGCGGATGAAATGTTAGCTGACCTGGCCAACCTTTTGCCAGCTACGTATCATAAAAGGACAAATAGCAGAACGACAAGTGGAAATTGAAAATTAAGTAATTAAAAATTTAAGGGAAAGACATGGACCCCGAATAGACGTGCCCGGCGGTATCATTCCATTATGACTTTTTAAATGCAAAATAGGGAAAATATATTGTTCGACCGCACTTTGACGAGCTATCATTTATTGTCTTTTAGTTTGAAAAGTATATTTATTCACCTTATCCGCTACCATTGGTATTAAAACCCATTACATGGAAGAATAAGAAAACTCATTTTGCTATTTAAAATTTGGAAAATCGACCCCCACACCAAAAATTAATTCAACCTTCCCATTAGACACCCAATTTATGAAGATTTTTAAAAAGAATTAGCATTATTAATTTTATAATTGACGAATCAAAAATTAATTCAACAAATTCACTTACCTTTCACATTAGAAAATTTAGGGTTTTGTCTTCTTCATTGCAAAATCCACCATCGTCACTCCCAAAATTTGTTTCCAATCAATGTTTTGCAATGATCTAAAATAAACATCATGAATCCACACCAACATTTTCATAAATTTTTATTTTTTTTGTTTTTTTGCATGATGTTATTCATTATTGAGTAAGAAAAGTATTTTGACATTAGTCAAGTATGTGACAATAATAATAGAAGCTAAAAATGATGGTAACGACAAGAGAGAATGATAATGTTACTATTATCAAGAGAAGAAAGATCAATAGGTGGTTCATTTTTGGTATTTATGTTAATTTGTTTGCATCGATTGTGAGCAATTTCAAGTTCAATAATAATGTTTGATTCACATATGTATGGGTATGAAAAGGAGGTTTGTTAAAACTAAGACTAGAAATGATGGAAACAATAGTAATAGTGATGTTGTGTTTAATGTATGGACTAAATTAATTATGAAATTTTTTAATAATGAGTTAATTAAGTTGAGAAAAAAAATTTTAATTTGATATTAGACAAAGGTCAATTCTAATTTTATCAATTATTGAGATACCTTTTTATGATTTATATTAACATTATCAAAATGTTTTAAAGCCATTTTTAAAGATAAATATGGTGGTTGAAGAGATATTGTTGGTGGATTAGTCATTATGATGTTAAAAATAAATTGATTGATAAAAGAGAACTCTTTTACAGTATCAAATACTTAGTAGTCTTGAGGTTTTTCAAGTGGATTAGATATTAACAACTGTGAAAGTAATAAACTTGATGGTGAATCAGATGTTTCTAGTGATGATAAATATAAACTTATTGGTGGATCTAATACGTGTGGAAATGGTGATAGTAATGTAGGTGAAATTATTTATTAAATACAAGGAAGCACATAATTGTTATTGAGTTATTTTATTAAGAATGATGAAAACAAGTAAGATATTATTTTATTAAATTAATCTATCTTTTAATAAGAAGTAATTTGGTTATTTCATTTTTTGTGGGCATTAAAAAACTATGCTGATCATCTTTAAGGGTAGATAAATAAACTTTTCAAAATTAAAGGATTAAACAAACAGTTTATCCAAGCTTGGATTGCAGAATATCTGAGAGACGTGCCCAAAAGAGTATTTAAACAAGTCATGAGTTGACTGCGTTCTGATTTTGATCGAATATTGGGAGAGAAATCCGCTAATTACGGAATTTAAGTATGATATAGATTGGATTATAATTTTAGCAAGCACATGGGAAGAAGAATTTGGTTACAGGCTACCATCCGGCTCCATGAGCTTTCGCTTATTTCTTGGCTTATTCTTACCAGCTCAACCTCACAATAAGTAGACTCTTTTTTGAATCAAATCCGAACAAAAGCAATTTAAATTTAGTTTGAATTTAGAATAACTAGTTTAAAATTAAACTTAATTTGCTTAATATTAATACTAACAATAAATTAAAAATAATAGTCATCTAAAAAAATGGTTAAAAACAAACTCTATTATAATAATGTTATAAGGACATTGATCTTGAACCGAATTCAAGATTGACAAACTAAAAATTTGAATCATTAAAATCGAATTATGTCCGTGCCACAATTATACTTCCTTGATCGGTATTTTGGTATTCATCCTTGGAATGGTTAAGCGCAAGATGATTGCCTAATGGGCTCGCTCAATGCTTTTACCCTATCCGACTTTACCTAGCCCACTAAAGAGGGCCTTGATTTTTGCTGTCGTTTTTTGTTTGGTTTAGTTAATGCTTTCGCTTGCTCAATAATTCAATCAAAATCTGTTGGTTTAGATTAGATTCGAATATGATGGAAGCTAGTTCTAGCTCAAGTTATTGTTTTGCATGATCAAATCAAGTTTGAGTTAAAAAAATTTTAGTTCAAACTCAGTTTAATTTCAACCTATCAACATACTATAATCTGTATTATTTTTTTTATGATTCTCATATATTTAAATGATTCTTTATGTCTAATGATTATTTTGAATTTGAATTATTTTTTTTATTCTCTAATGATTATTTTGGATTTATATGATTTTTTTCACCTTAATGATTCATTTAGATTTAAATAATTCTTCTTCTTTAATCATTTTTTTTTACCCTTTTTTTAGATTCAAATAAATTTTATTTTTTTAATACTACTTCTTCTTCTGTTTAACAATTTCAAGGAGCAGAATTTGATCTCATACTAATTAATCAAAATTTAAACTAAATTTAAATTAACCTCGGTTCAAATTCCAGCCAACCCAAACCTACCCCTGTGACTTAAGTATAGCTTTTATTTCATAGTACACAACGAACAAAAGGGCATCAATTGAACCCACGGCCTGGACATATGGTTTATGGTTCGAATTCCTCACCTTAAACAGGCTTCACATGGCTGAATAAACTTGGAAATGTAGCGCAGTACGGATGATTATTGCAAGCCTAATAATATTGTTGCTGACAATTAATTGCGCAGTTGAATGATAGGTGAGTAGTTTTGTAGGTAGGGCGTTTAAGATACGAGAGGTGGCAAATGTACTTTGAAGAATATCTATAGATCTCCGAGTATCTCACCATGGCAGTCCAGAGCTTACTTATAATTTCTCTCTACCAATGGTAGGCTGGCAGGAAGCAGGAGAGTATACGAGGAAGCTGCACTTTCCAAGGTGACAGCCTTGAATGTAATTGAGTAACACTTTCATATGACTGAACGAGCAGCGTGAACAACGATAATATTAATGGAGCCATGAGATTTAAAGAGTATCTGTCATGTAATTTTCCACAGATGGACATGTGAAAAAGCTTGATCAATGACTGAGACGACTATCTTCCTTCAAGGACTGTCCATGACAATTTCCTTCGATATCTGCATCTCTGCATTAATTGCGTGTAAAGATTGCAACTTACTGCTCAACTGTAACTAAACCAATATTTTCGCAGTTGATCTACAAGGATATACAGCGACCTTTACTCCTCTAGGCCGACAATTTATTGAAAACTGAACAAAACGGGTGTCGATGGAGAAAATTCCTCCCACAAAAGGTATAACAAATTAAAGGGTAATGCAGTGTGGTTTTTAAAGTGGTTCAATTTTGTTGTTCGAAACCTTACATTAGTTGTTATGCTATTGACTATTCAATAAATGTCCTCCATTTGTCTATGTCCAATCTTAATGTTAAGACAAGAGGAACTAGTCTACACACTCGATGTTTTTCATTGAATCTACACCTCTAAGTAAATCACTTGTAATAATAGAAGGAAGTGTCAAGATTCACCTTTCTCATTGGTTCAGCATAACGTATCAAGTCATAACATACTGCTCGCTGTACAATTGCTGGAAGCTTGTTTGGTGTAGTCCTCGTGTATTTTGCTAAGTGGATTTGAATGGTTGATCAGATGGCTTGAGAAGAGAAGAGACATCCAGGGTGGTCCAATTATTACTCTTGTGATGGATATAATCGTTTACAGGGTCCACACAACAGCTTGAAAAGGAAGCAGGAAGGTGATTTAATAATAAGAGAGCGAACCTGCAAAAGCGGCTAAAAAGATGTTAGCTTAATTGCTCTGAAAATGATAAGCTATAGAGTAAGCACGAACAATTTCAAAGGAGTATTAAGAAGCCGATTAGTTGGTTAGCCACCTAATTAACCTTCACATTTATTGGCGGGAATACAGTTCCTTCCTTCAACCCACAAGCTCTAGATGAGCCACTTCCTTTCGTGCCTCATTTTTCACTACTTCTTTTTGGGATCAATCTCTCTCACTTGTTCTTTCTTTTTTGCATTGATCCTGGTGTGTTTAATGGAAGGAGTTGAGTTAGTCTCCAGTGACGTGCATAACCAGAACTCCACTCCTGGGCAATCAGATTCCAGCAAACAGCAGAGTGTTTCATTTTTCAGCCTGTTTGCTGCTGCCGATAAAATTGACTATGTTTTAATGTTCGTGGGAAGTCTAGGGGCCTGCATCCATGGCGCTGCACTCCCTGTTTTCTTTGTTTTATTTGGTCGAATGATTGATTCTTTGGGTCATCTGTCTTCAAATCCTCATGGATTGGCTTCCAGGATTTCTGAGGTAAAATGTTATTTCAATTGCGTTCATAACTTCTTTAGTATTTGAGCACTTAAGTTTTCTTCTATGGCAGCATGCTCTGAACTTGGTGTATCTTGGACTTGTTGTCTTGGCATCCGCGTGGATAGGTATGCTTTCCAATTTCAAACTTTAACTGGGTAGATCAATTTTCTTTCCCTTCTCTAGCTGAGAGAACAGTTTCAGGTGTTGCTTTCTGGATGCAAACTGGGGAGAGGCAGACGGCTCGCTTGCGTCTTAAGTATCTTCAATCAGTTTTAAGAAGGGACATGAACTTTTTCGACACAGAAGCCAGAGATGCTAACATCATTTTTCACATTTCAAGTGACGCAATCCTAGTGCAAGATGCAATAGGTGACAAGGTACACCAGCGAAGAAAAGGCTAGTCTTGTTATAGCATGTCAGCAAGAACTTAAATAGAATGTTGATTATTGTATCTTCATATACCTTGATGCAGACGGGCCATTCCTTGCGCTACCTGTCTCAGTTCTTAGTTGGGTTTGCCCTAGGATTTGCATCAGTGTGGCAGCTTACGCTTCTCACATTGGCTGTGGTTCCATTGATAACTGTAGCAGGGGGAGCTTATACTATAACTATGTCTACCTTGTCAGAGAAAGGTGAGGCTGCTTATGCGGAAGCTGGGAAGATTGCAGAAGAGGTACTCAATTCATTTGTTGAAGATTTATTTTTGTTACTACATTTATTTATCTCCCTCAAAAAGAGACCCAATGCCCATAAATCTTGAGTATCTTGAACTAATATAAAGTTAACAGAGTGAGACATCAAGTTTGCTTTCTCAACCTAACCAATATAAAGACACCACTTTCATATTTCCATAACTTCCCATGACTGCCCACGTTTTCATAATTGCCTAAAACTGCCCATGCTTTCATAACTGTCCTTCTGTGCCATATGTGCTCCCTATTCCCTTCTCCTGCAGGTCACCTAAATTGTTAATGTGCTAATATTTATGTATTTTGGTTCTGAAATTTAGAATCCAGAGAAGCGTATTCATGTTAAACTGATTTTACAGTGTCAGCCGGTCATTACCAATCCTTCTACGAGCGCATAATTTTATACGGTGATAGGCTTAGGCTTCCTTTCCATATTTTTGCTCATGATTCAGGTGATTTCTCAAGTTCGTACTGTTTACTCATTCGGGGGAGAGGATAAAGCAATAGAAGCATATTCAGAGTCACTTAAAAACGCCCTTAAACTCGGGAAGAAGGGTGGCCTTGCTAAAGGGGTTGGGGTTGGCTTTACTTACGGACTGTTATTTTGTGCTTGGGCATTGCTTCTCTGGTATGCCAGCATACTTGTCAGGCATGGACACGCAAATGGAGGGAAAGCATTCACAACAATTATCAATGTCATCTTCAGTGGATTGTAAGTCCAGTCCAAATGATATAAAAGCATTTATTACTGGTTATATCATTTTTTTCCCTGGTAAGAAACAGGATTTTTCTTTCTGTACTGTAGTGCTCTTGGTCAGGCTACTCCTAACCTTGCTGCCATTGCTAAAGGCCAGGCTGCAGCTGCCAATATATTCAGTATGATTAAGACGGATTCCAACTTTTCTGAGAGCTCAGATGATGGAATTATGTTGACAAAACTGGCAGGCCAAATTGAATTTTGTGAGGTCTCTTTTGCTTATCCTTCGCGTCCCTGTCCGGTGTTCCAAAATTTGAGCTTTTCAATAAACGCTGGGAAAACCTTCGCATTTGTTGGTCCCAGTGGATCTGGAAAAAGCACAATCATATCCATGGTTCAACGTTTATATGAACCCACTTCAGGTATCTAATGCTATCTACTTAGCATAGAATAATGTTAATATTTAGCCACTTTGTTAGATGACTTTCTCTGGTATTTATAGAACTCCAATATTTCCCTAGGTAAAATATTGCTGGATGGACATGATCTTAAGCGTCTCAAGCTGAAATGGCTGAGGGAACAGATGGGCCTTGTTAGTCAAGAACCAGCATTATTTGCTACAACTATAGTTAGCAATATTATGCTTGGTAAGGAAAATGCAGATATGGGTCAGGTTGTAGAAGCTGCTAGATCTGCTAATGCACATTCTTTCATTCAGGAATTACCTGATGGCTATTTTACTCAGGTACCTCTTCTTCAACAGATTGCCTCTGCTTGAATTCTAAGAAGAAAACAACTCACTAGTGCCATTTTTCTTTTTTGTCTTTTTAATTTAGGTTGGAGAGGGGGGGACTCAGCTTTCTGGAGGGCAAAAACAAAGAATTGCTATTGCAAGAGCGGTATTGAGAAACCCAAAGATATTACTGCTGGATGAGGCCACCAGTGCTCTTGATGCAGGATCAGAACTTGTTGTTCAGAAGGCACTAGAAAAAATTATGTCAAATCGCACAACCATAATTGTTGCACATCGCTTGTCCACTATCCGAGATGTGGATACAATCATGGTCTTGCAGAATGGTCAAGTTGTTGAGAGTGGTACTCATATGGACTTGATAACCAAGCGAGGCCAGTATGCAAATCTTGTGAGCATGCAAGTATCAGAAGATTATACAAATCCAGGCTCAATATGTTGCTCAGATTCTTCCAGGCATTCTAGCTTTCGAGACCTTCCTCGCAGTCAGAGTCAAGTTGATTTTAAGTCCGCATCAACGAAAGAGCTGCAATCAAACCTTGTTCCCACCGCATCAATTTGGGAACTATTAAAACTAAATGCACCAGAGTGGCCCTATGCAGTGCTTGGTTCAGTCGGTGCAGTCCTGGCTGGTATGGAAGCGCCTCTCTTTGCCCTTGGAATCACACATATCTTGACTGCATTTTATTCTCCCGATCACTCTCAAATCAAACAAGAAGTTGAGCGGGTGGCTCTTATTTTTGTTGGAGTGGCGATCATTACAATTCCTATATACCTGTTACAGCACTACTTTTACACATTGATGGGAGAACTTCTCACAACTCGAGTTCGCTTATCAATGTTCTCAGGTTCTTAAGTTCCTCCACCTTTTACTTGTCAAATGAATGTACTTCGCCTATAAACTTTGCATGATAAATTGGTCAGAAAACTCATATTCATAAACTGCAGCTATCCTTTCCAGTGAGGTTGGCTGGTTTGATTTGGATGAGAATAGCACCGGCTCATTGACATCAAGTTTAGCTGCAGATGCAACTTTAGTGCGAAGCGCTCTTGCTGACCGCCTATCAACAATTGTGCAAAATGTGGCTCTCACAGTGACTGCATTTGTTATTGCTTTTACATTAAGTTGGCGCATAGCAGCTGTTGTCATTGCCTCCTTGCCTTTACTTATTGGAGCTTCCATAACTGAAGTAAGTTTTAGAAATCACTTTAACAAACATTTGGGTTTGTTTTTTAGCCATGTTGATACAAGTTTCTCTTGTCATCTACAGCAACTATTTCTAAAGGGCTTTGGGGGAGATTATAACAAAGCCTACTCTAGAGCAACTTCAGTGGCACGTGAAGCAATTGCCAATATACGTACTGTTGCTGCATATGGCATTGAAGAGCGGATCTCAATGCAGTTTTCCACTGAACTCAATCGACCCAACAAACTAGCTCTTTTACGAGGCCATATATCAGGTTTTGGCTATGGAGTATCACAGTTCTTTGCTTTCTGTTCCTATGCACTTGGCCTTTGGTATGCCTCGGTTCTTATCAAGCAAAGGCGTTCCAACTTTGGAGATATCATGAACTCCTTCATGGTTCTTATAATCACAGCATTAGCAATAGCTGAAACTCTTGCTCTTACACCAGACATAGTAAAGGGAACTCAAGCACTTGGATCAGTTTTTAGCATTCTCCACAGAAAAACAGCCATACAACCAAACGATCCTTCATCAAAGATGGTAACTGACATAAAAGGAAATGTGGAGTTCAGAAATGTGTGTTTCAGGTACCCAGTAAGGCCTGATATCACAATTTTTGAGGATCTTCGTCTAAGAGTTTCAGCTGGCAAGAGTCTTGCTGTAGTGGGCCAAAGTGGGTCTGGGAAGAGCACTGTGATTGCTCTTGTCATGAGATTTTATGACCCCATTTCAGGATCAGTTCTGATAGATGGATGTGACATTAAAACGTTAAACCTCAGGTCTTTAAGAAAGTGTATGGGATTAGTTCAGCAAGAACCAGCATTGTTCTCGACAACAATTTATGAAAACATCAAGTATGGAAACCAGGATGCATCAGAAATTGAAATAATGAAGGCAAGCAAAGCCGCCAATGCTCATGGATTCATCAGTAGAATGCCTCAAGGATATCAAACTGATGTTGGTGATAGAGGGGTGCAATTGTCAGGAGGACAGAAACAAAGAGTGGCTATTGCAAGAGCAATACTGAAAGATCCTTCCATTCTTCTTCTTGATGAAGCCACAAGTGCATTGGACACAGAATCTGAGAAGCTGGTTCAAGAGGCTCTTGATAAACTCATGGAAGGGCGAACAACAATTATGGTGGCGCATAGGTTGTCCACCATACGTGATGCTGATAGAATTGCGGTGCTGCAACAGGGGAAAGTTGTTGAAATTGGAAGCCATGAACAGCTTATCAGAAAAACTAATGGTGTTTACAAGCAATTAGTGAAACTACAACAGGAAAACAATAAGCAAGAACTTGAATAATTGTGAGAATTCAACAATAAGGCTTTTAAAGCACAATTACTTTGTTTTTGAGTTTCTTAATGCATAGTAGAATATGCCCATGTTTGGCCATGGCCATGGCTACTTTCCACAATATATTTTTACTTTCAAATGTTAATATTTCCAACTATGCAATAAACTATACAATTTTTCTACCATTGATTGCAATTCATCCAATGTAGAACTCAACCAACAATATGTTATCCAAATTCAATTTTATATCTCAATTCCAAGGATGGAGTCAGGAACAAAATATAGAAGATCAAGATAGAAATAATAATAAAATAAAGGATATCAATAAAAAAAAAACCAATAAAACCTAAAATATCAAGGATTTTAATGATATTTTATTGTATTATATAAGTATTTTTTTATAAGGATGAATTCGAATCAAACTAAACTTGAATTTGATATGAAGAAAAAATTAAAAGAAAAAGAAAGGAAAATATTATTAAACAAGAGAAAAAAATGTAAATGAAGAAAAGTCAATGAGAAAAAAAAAATCGTTTGAATAAAAAAACATAAAAGAAAAAAACAAATAGACGAAGAAGAAAAAAAGATGTTTGAATGCAAAAAAAAAAAAACTGTGTAAATTCAAAAGAATTGAAAAGGAAATATAATTACTTGAAAGTAGAAAAATCATTAAGAAGAGAATAAAATAAAAGATATTCAAATTTAAAATAATTGAAGAAGAATTGTTTGATTTCAAAATAATCACTCAAATTCAAAAAAATAAAAAAAAAAAGATAGTGATGCAAGCGTGCAACACTAACAAAGCTGAAGGATTTTGAGCCTTCAAACTAAAATATTTTTATCTCAAACTAGAGTCACCCTAATTTTTCCAAATTCAAAAAAGAATTCATGATGAGTTGTAAAAGACTAATTGGCCATCAAGGGTAATCTGAGTTGTAAAATGTGAGTCTTGCAGTCTGATCCTCATTGTAGGTCCCAAATTGAAGTCTTTATTTTGATTTAAATGACCTACAACGGTGGGATAAACCCTAACCCAAAATTCACTTGAAAAAAAAAAAAAAAAACCCTAACTCACGAGGGAAAGAGTTGCAGGGACTTTTTTCTGTGTGCGTGTATTTTTATTTTTTTTAAATGCCTAATAAAAACGTTATTAATCTGGAGGGCACAAAGGTAATTTTATGAGGTGATTAATTTGCACCCACGATGAAATAGTCCAGCAGAACCCAAGGTTTATTGTCTTAGGGTTTATACCATCTGCAATTACAGAGAGCTCCATAGACATTCAAATCGAGGTAGTCTTCAAAATTTAATCATATAACTTAATTTCTTTATTGGTTTCCTCTTTAATTTTTTTCTTTTTATCTCATTCTTTTTTAAACTATGATATCTGTAACTAATATTTGTCAGTAAGTGTGCTTTTTTTCTGGTTTGATTATTGCCACCTCTTTTTTGGGTTTTTTTTAAATCTCCTCGTTGATATTTTGATTGCTTAGTTCATGTGAGAAAAAAGCTATTGTTTAGTTTTTACATAGCTTAGTCTCTTCGAATACGAATGTCATGCTTAGAATCTATGTTCTTATTGCGTTTCTCTGGTTACATACTACAAACAAGCTAAAATGTGACTGAATGACGTTTAATAAATAAACAATTTGATGGATCAATCCCATGATGAAACGTTAGTCTGTTTTTATCCATTAGTATCCACTGTTTGTACTTATAGTAATACACTTTAATGTTTTGTATTTCATTGGATTGATTTAGTTTCTCTAACTGTGCTTGTATAAATGTCTTGCAGTTCAAGCTTTAGTTTGGTTGTAGCTCATGGCATGTTCTCTAGGTCGTGATTTCATGTTCTGCAACTTCTGTGGGACAATGCTAACGCTGGAATCAGAGTATGCTGCATGTCCCTTGTGCAAATTCAAGAGAAATGCCAAAGGTATAGCCCCTGACAAATGAGCTTGCATATCAATTTCTTCACTGGTTTTACAATTCTGTTATGTCTTCACTCTGTCAAGCCCCTACGAGTTGTTTTAATTCTAGTAAGTCGTGGTTGGTTGTTGACCGGTGGAAAAAGTGGAAAAGGTTCTTTTTCATTCAGTGCAGTGCAACCTCCACTTTGATGAGCACAGTGCAGTTCACGTCACAGCTACTTTGTGTCTGCAGTTATACTACAATATTTACATTTATCGTGGCTAATTCTGATTTCATTGTGACAAAAGCCAATAAGCAAGGAGTTTGTGTTGTGTGTTTGTACTGTGACAAAAACTTTATTGGTAAAAGTCATCAAGGTCCTTAGTTCAAACCTTTTGACATCAAACTGGCAACTTATTTTTGTCACAAAATGGTAAATAAAAAACTGCTAAGTGTGCCATAGAATTGTTTAGTAAGCTAGATGCTTGACTTGACTGTGATAATTGTTGTCATATAGTTAAAAGTGTGAAAAATTGTATTAATTGATCCATATGTAATCGTGTAATTGTAATCAACAGCTTGTTTAAAATTTTCTGATTTGACCTTATGTAAGTGGGCATTGTATGATAACTGGACTTGTTTGTCTGTTGAATGAAAGTATCTTGAAGACGATGCAGCTCTTTGAAAATATATGCTGGAACTTCTGCACTTTTGTTCCTCTTGTTTTGATGCCATAATTTCAAGGACAGTAGCTCTTTAGTTCTTGGATTATTTTGTTTCCATATAATTTCTATTTAGTAGGCATGAAAATCTCTTCATGAATTAGTTTTCCCTTTTTACTTAAATGGTTTTCTGCATTGCTAAATTCATTACCATTCTTGCAGAGGTTGTTGGCAAAGAAATATATTATACTGTTACTGCCGAGGTATGCCTTTAACAAATTGCCATACTTATGATAATCTGTTGATGGTTTATTGTTGTTTTGGAGGCTGCTACCATAAAAGTAAATGCATATGTGGGATAAACCTGAAATGGTTTTATAAGTCAGGATTTTGGATGAATCAGATGTTCATGCTATTGCAATGTGGGAAAAACAGTAATTAGGCTATATCTATTGCCACAAAAAAATATTGAATGACTAATTAGCAACAATAAATGAAGTTGTCAGTTGAAATGTAGAAGAGAGAATTGTTTTCTCTTCTACCAATTTATTTCATAAACTTGTTTTATCTTTTCAGTTTTAAATCAGAATTTATAGTGCTAAAATTCCCTACCTAATTTCTGTTTTATTTCTCATATCAAACATTCTGTAAGAAATAAGACATGTTATGCATGAACTGTGGATAATGTTCTCTTCGGATGAGTTCTAGGATCTGGTTGTTGATTGTCTGTTTCTGAATATTCGTTATAAATCAATATTTATGTTTGGGATGCTCATTTAAGTTGTAAAGAAGTGCTTTGGAATTTATGAATCTATGGTTATAAATTGGACCTTGTATCTCAGACCATTCCCTTTGTGAAAGAATTTTAACATGCGTGCATGTGTCACGGTGCAGGATATTAGAAGAGAGTTAGGCATATCTCTCTTCGATAAGGGGGATAGTGGAGACAACAGTGTGCAATGGTCCAAGGTAACTGCATTGTAAAGCACTGATTACAAATGGGATATGATCTGCTGTAAATCTCTCTAATTGTATTCTGTTTTGACAGGTCAAAAAGACTTGTGAAAAATGTCAAAATCCGGAGATGCATTATTCAACTAGACAAGTAAGTTTCTCCCAATGCGCATAATCTTTAGACTCACGGCATTGAACCTGGGGCTTACTTTTGAATCTTCATATTTACAGACAAGATCAGCAGACGAAGGACAAACTACTCATTATCTTTGCCCTCGCTGTGGTTTCCAATGTCAAGAGAGTTGATGCTCAAGTTTGCGTTGGGGTTCTGCTCCATTATGTGTTGCAAAAAGGGTCTTTTATGAGCCTGGAAAAGTCCTTTTATATCGAAGGCCAAAACTGTATACTTACCAGAAATTTAGTGAAATCTAAAATTCAACTGTATTTCAGACAACTCGTTGTGATGCTGGAATCATGAATACAAAGGAGTAGTATTATTTCAAAATTAAAATAAAATCCAAAGCCTTGGATGTGTATTTCGTTCACCCCGATACAAAAACACAAGGAGTGATCTGTGATTCACCAACTTTCCTGATGCTAAAACACATAAGAGGAAAGAAGATAAAAAAAATTACAGTAGTACAGACGAAGCATGGCCTTCTGTCAAGGTCATGCTTTTTCATTTACACAAGAGACCCCAAACAAACCATCCTGGAACCGACGAAACATTGCGAAAAATGAAAACAAAGTTTACCGGAGACGTAACAGTCGGCGGAGATTGTCTGTTGCTCCGGCATCAATCCCTGCAGCTTCAGCGTTACAACTGATAAGCTTAGGTCTAAGAGAAAACTTTGGCAAAGGCAAGCTACTTGGAGGTGGAGATATAGTAAACCCAAAACCTGAAAACTTGTCAAACTCGAAACCATGAACAACAGCAATACCTGCAGAGAAAACCTTTGATACGTTCTTAGGAAGATCATTTGGGTCTGGTCCTAAAGGGTTGACCGATGTGAATATCAAAGACTCTCCAGCTATTCGTTTTTCTGCAGGTTTTAAAAAATCCGTCTTTGGCTCTTGGTCCGATCCTTCACTGGGTTGTTTCGATTTTTTAGGGGTGGTCAGAGATTGGTCTCTAGTCCTGGTGGACTTTTTATTAGTTGGGGGACAAGAGAGATTCCGGCGATTGTTGGCGACTGGTAGAGGAAGCAGAGGTGGCGGTGGGTGTTGATGCTGATGGTTAAGGAGTGAATGTGGAGGAGGATACGAATATGAGAGAAGAGGAGGGGCCAACAACAGGCCTCTTTGCAAGTTTTCACTGGGTTTAGAATTGAAAGAACGAGCGTTTTTCCTTGGATTTTTCAGCTGCTTGCAGGAAGAAAGTGATTGATGATTAGATGAAGATTGTGGAAAAATATTCTCCATATCCAGAACTTCGACGACTATATAGTAATAGAAAAATCAAAACAGTTCAGGCAGCTTGGCTATGATCTAAAAAAAGCACGATCAATCGCCTGATGCTTTCAGTTTCCTTCTATATAAAGCTATAGAACTTGACTCAGAGAAAAATCCTGACGGATTTCTCAGTAGATAATACAAACCTGTGATTGCAATAGAAAAAGAAAAACGTTAGAAATATTGATCAAATGAGATAACAGATCAGAACTCCGATCCAGAACGGATCTAGGCGCCCTTATACAAGGCGATATATGTTGCTAAAAATACAAGAACTTGCAGTGCCCAACTTTCATATGAATCTCCGTGTCAAACTGATGCTGCTTTTATAGAACAGAAACCTCCAACGGCTACTTTTTTTTATATATATATTTTATATTTCTTTTTTTATTATAATAATATTTTTATGTAAAAATAGTAAAATATTAAGGAATATAAATGAGTTATTAACAATTATGAAGTCAAATATATAACGAAGATTAATATAGTAACAACTCGTCATTATTAGTTGAGGGGGTGGATTTAATCCGCGTCTCGTCAAAATAGTTAAATTGAGATGGAATTTTAACTATTTATTTTATGAATAATATTATTCACAATTATTATAATAATATTATTAATTTTGTTGATAATTTTTGATAATATTCTGTACTAATTTAAATTAAATTAAATATTATAAATTTAATAAAATTTGAATCCATCAATCTTAGCTTTATTAGTGTATAAATTAACACTTACTGATAATAAAATTTGAATCCATCAATCTTAGCTTTATTGTGCATGCTTATATCCAACATTTACACGTATAATATTTCTTTTTATATTAAATTAAAATGTTGTAGTTACTCCAATTTACCGACAACCGCTGCAGTTGGCTACCCCAGACCTGGGGCGCTGTAGGGCGGCAGCCGCCAATTCGATCTCGACCGTTTGATTAAAATTTAGTTTTAGCCGTTGGGTGGATTAGGATCGTTGATTCTCTCCTCGGGGTTTGGTCTATCAGACAAAGAGAAGAATCCTAGCCATACACGTATCTATCGAAGTGGGCCTAAAGTTTTAAGCAATTGTTTTAGTCCTCATGAATGACCTCATGTGCAGGGAATGAGCGAGGCCCCAACACAGTGAATTTGATGGTTAGAGATTTTAGGCAAGGAAAAAAAAAAAAAAGTGGTCCCATGATAATAAAATGAGGGAGGCCGTAGTTTTCGTACACGTGGCGAGGCAACAGCCAGAATTTGACATGGCTTGATTAGATTTTCTAATGCATGATTAAGTGGGTCCAAGTGCCATGTGATTCGATGACATCGGTGTTGAAGAATTCACCTAAAATTAAAAATAAAAAAATGGATGTATTTTTTTAATTAGATTTTTTCAAGATATTTTGTATTTTTAAATTTTATTGTAAAAATTTACAAAACTTGTGTTGGTTAGGAAGTGGACTAGGTGTGCCAGACTCTAGCTTTTAACCGTCCACATACCCGCATGGCACAATCTTAAGCTATACACAGTTTTGAACAAAGTTTAAAAGTAGTTCAGTATGTTACTTAAAAAAATCACAAGTTTTAAAGTAGCACGAATATTGGTATGTCATTAAGTTTTTCTGCGAAAATCTGATATAATTAAATAATAAAAATTATAAACTATCGTTACCTCAATTATATATATCCCTTATATTTATAAAATAAAATAAAACGATTATAATATAATCTCAAAATTAGATTAACTTAGATTTTTGTACAATGAATTTAGTTATTTAATACATTTGGGTTATTTTAAATTAAACGATGTGAAATTTTATAACATAAAATATAATTTTTATTTCATTAGTAAAAGATAATTTTATAATGATAAAAATGAAAATAATATATTTGAGAGTTTGTGTGGATAATTAAAAATGTTAAAAATAACTTCTTCTTTTTTTTTTATTTGTCTGAGATAATCTTCTATTTACATTTTTGGCCACGTGTAAATGACTAAGCTATTCATTAATTAAAGCAATGATATTTATATGACGGGTTTGACGGGAAAACCGTGAAATAAGGCGAAAACGAAGTTGGGTGTAACGTAAATGTTTGATTTTGTTTTTGTAGCACCGAAAGTGAGAGAGAGAGAGAGTGAATTGTGATTGAGGTGGGAGGGCTATGGAAGTAGTTACGTACAAATATTGTGGACTGTGTATTATAATTTTATACACGCACAGTTAAGTGGACTTTGGGAATAATTAAGGTTTATGATGAAAGAGAAGGGTATTTTTTATTTTCTGTCCCCTTGCCCTTGGACTCGTAGTTTTAACCCCAAGTGGGAAGCGCAGTGTCTTCTTGTACGTGCACATTTAATATCATAGGAATCAGATGGCTGGAGAGCTACCCAATAATTACAACGGAATGACATGAGTGCCCTCAATGGACTAGAAATCTGACTGGGCTTCATCGGCCTTAAACTTCGTTGTTCTCTCCTTTGGGTGGCGTAGAGTTTACCCGATCACAAATTGAGAGCAATGGCTAATTTAGACGTGGATATGGTACAAGCCAGCTCCGTTCAAATGAATAGATTTTGAGTTGCAGTTCTAACTTGATAATTTGAAATTCATTTGATATAATATTGTTTAATTTATCGATTATTTACTTTTGTAATAATATTATTTTATCTATTAATAAAAATGCACTAATTCAAATAAATAAGCTTGTTGAAATCTAAAATAAATCATGAAAACTGAATTGAGGGAGCCACTTTCATATTCTCCAGTTTTTTTTAAAGCTTAAAGTGCGTTAATGAGAACTCAGAATAAAAGAATATCAAGTTTCTTTACTGGAGAATAAAGGTAACCTACCCCACAGCATTTCAAAATGCTTTCAGCACAGATACGTAGCAGTTGCAATTGACATGTACATATTTATGCTTCATGTCGAGTATTCAGTTGGTTGGGAATTAAGTTGGATGTGGGTATTATAAGTTTGATGTAACGCCTCAGTCTTTGGGCTAACTTTTGGGATGAGAGATGCTAAATAGCACTTTTGTGGTGGTGTAACAAGTGGTTTCAGAACCTAAGATTTAAAAACAATTCCATCAAAATTTCATTTGACGCGCTCTTCTTGAAGTAGAAATCCGTCTCCTTTATAGGCTCCAGATGAGCGGAGGTTTCCATCTCCTTTACTCTTTAGTTGGTCTGATGGAGGGATGTTGTTCGGTTTGTTGTTGCCTGGTTGAAGGAGGTTGTTAGATTTGTTGTGAATGATGTTAAACCGATGGTAGGGAGGATTGCTGAGTATCTATGACAATTAGTTGGACGTGAGAGGATCATTGAGTGTACGACATTAGTTGAAAATTAACTTGGTGGTGGTATAAGTGTAAGAGAAAGTCTCACCCGTTAAACCACACTGCCTGGAATACAGGCAAGGACCAAGGAACCAAGTCTAAATTCTATAGAATGATAAAGTTTCCAACACAAGGTGGTTGGAGATTGGACAGAATTTTAGTTGATTTGCTCGTCCATATCCCTGCATGCATTGATGAGGTTAATGAGTTCCCAGGGTGCCATTTCTGAGTTAGCCATGAAGCTAGAAAGTTGAAAGTGCATTGCTTTCCCAGCAGCTTCAATACCAAAGCCCACTTCCATCGTTTTTGGAAGAGCTTGAGTACTTCCTCTGACACCTTGATGTTTGGTGCAACATCAATATCTAGCACTTCAATTTCAATATCGAATTAAAAATGAACCAAATATATGTAAAGTGAGTGTTTAAACTTTAGTCCACACAGAAAAGATTTCAGAACATTCATAAAAAAAATTTATTATGTAATACATGAAGTCTTCTCAGCTCATTTTATAATTAGTAACAAGACACCGATCAGGGAAACTCTGATTATAAGCTTTGAAGTTACACACGATGCCACATGGTTGTGGCCTGAGTGTTTAACTGAGTCTAACACTGATGGGCAAGTCATCTGAGACGGGTAACAAAGATTGGGATTTCCCTGAAAGTTGAACGCCACAAACTGACCTCCTGTGGGAACAGTACCTGAGAAATTGTTATCTGATAGATCAAGAGTAGAGAGACTGGTCATAAATCTAATTTCAATTGGTATTGGACCAGTGAGCTGGTTTCTCGAGAGATTAAGAATGTACAGATTTTTCAACCCAGCAATCCCTTTTGGAATCTCCCCCTGGAGATTGTTTCTGCTGAAATCAACTGATATTAGAGAAATGCAACTGCAAAATGACGGGGGAATTTCACCGCTAATGTTATTGCCACTAATGTCCACCGTCTCAATATGCTTGAGATTGAAGATCTCCTTGGGAATTTCACCATCAAATCTGTTGTTCTGGAGAGACAGGATATTCAAATTCGGAAAATTTCCGATTGCTGGAGGAATTTTCCCGGTTATACTATTGTTAGCCACTTTCAACTGATTGAGGGAGCCACTTGACATCTTTTCTGGAAGTTCGCCTGATAAGAAATTGTTGTCTAACTCAATCATATTCAACGATGGCAGATTAAAAATCCCAGCAGGAATTGTTTCATTGAGGTAGTTACACGTTAGTCGGATTTCGGTCAGGGAGTTGCACTCGCCCAGCTCTTCTGGAATTGGACCCCAGAAGAAATTGTTCATCAGAACCAACGTCTTCAACTTCGTTCCTTTGCATAAATCGCGAGGAATCATCCCGGTGAGACGATTCGACGTAACGTCAAGTATCACAAGCTTTCCGTTCCCACCAAGGTTCTGAGGCACTTCCAGTGAGAAGTTATTTCCCCATAACTGAAGCACCTCCAGATTCGGAAGGTCTCCTATGAACGCAGGAACTGGACCGTATAAATTGTTCTTGAACAGATTGATCAGACTGATTTTTACTAAAGCAGAGAAACTTAAAGGGATATCTGCTGTAAGCGAATTGAAGGAGAGATCAAGCTGTTTCAAGCTAGTCAAACCCGAGAGTTCCGGAGGTATAGGACCAGTGAGATGGTTCATCTGAAGATATAATGAGTACAGGTGCTTTAATTGACTTAGACTAGAAGGAATCCTTCCTGAGATGTTACAGGAAGCCATATCCAGAACTCGGAGTTCACTCAACTTTCCAAAATCAGGTGGGATTTCTCCGTAGTAATTGTTGAAGTAACCAATATACATTTCTCTCAGGTTTTTTAACCCGGACAAAAACGCTGGGACTTCACCGGCAAGTGAATTACCGTTTAGTCCCAGGTACTCCAAACTCTGAATCTCTGAATAACTCTCTGGAATCTGGCCAGTGAAGTAGTTGCCGCCAAAACAGAGATGTTTGAGATTTTTTAGGGTTACAATCTCCGTGGGAAGTGGACCCCTGAAATTGTTGTTGTAAGCGTCGAGAGTTTCAAGCTGTGTCATTCCAAGAACGATTTGTCCTGGGAAATTGCCGTTGAAGTAGTTGCCGGAGATGTTGAAGACCTTGAGAGAAGTTAGGTTGGCCATCTCCAAAGGGAGTTTCCCGGAGAAATTAACATTACTAATTGTGAGGTTCACGACCTTGTTCAACAGCCCAATCTCCGGCGGGATGGTACCAAAGAGAGGCATAAACGAGACGTTTAGAGAAACCACTCGGGATTCTTCATCGCATGAGACTCCAGAGAAGGAGCAATGTGCTGTAGGAGAAGGTGATGGTTCCCAGTCTTTGAGTCCTGAACCTGTGGGAGCAATCATGGAAGATTTGAGCTTCAACAGAACATCAAGATCACTGTATCCATAACTGAATGAGGGCAGCAAGAGAAACAGAGAAAGGAGCAGGTGAAGATCATTAGTGTCAGCACTTGTTCTCATGTCTAAGAATGTCGTATCAGTTCAATGGATACAAATTGTGTCATGCAGTACTCTTCAAAGGAAATTGCGACTTCATAGAATCAAAACTTGCAAGAAAAACATTTCAAAAATCAAAGTAATCCAGAAAAACTGAAGTCTAAGTAGGAGTGACATAAGAACAGATTCATGTTCTCCCGTTATTTAAAATGCGTTAATGGAAGAATTCTGATTAAAAGAATATAAGTGCAGTGGAGAATAAAGTTAACCCATCTATTATACTTCCAAGTGCTTTGACCAGAGTGTAGTGATGGTATAAAATATTACAAAGTTGGGTCTGAATCTGAATATTTTTATTGGTTTGTTGTGTCTATTCCTTGTTGGCGACATCTTTCGGTAAATTTTGTCAAAGACTAGTTATTCGTACATATCCACGGCTTGGGTTTCGGCTACTGTATGTGGACTCCTGTGGTTCATTTGGGACTATGTTGGCCATTTATTCAAGGGCCAAAGGACATTCCCACCCAGAGTCCGAGGCGGGGACAAAGTCTCACCCTCTAACTTTTAAAAGTCCAGAATCCCATTTAGATCAAAATTCAAATATATTTTATAATTTTTTAAATGAAATGATTAAAATTCTCTTTAACAAATAAAAATTTATAATAAAATTATAAAATAATTTTTAAATATAAAAATATTGAAAATTATATTAAAAATTTTAAAATTTTTAAAAAAATAACCTAACCACCGCAGTCAATACCTACAGCAATGGCCGTTGATAACCGCATCAGATGACCGTCTTCGACCACTTGGTTCAGGAGAAGCTAGATCTTGCCTTCCCGTTGGATGGAGGCGACCAGTTTGGAGGGGAGGCCAGATTTGATCGCCTCTAGTTTTGGAGGAAGAAGTCAGATCTGACCTCCTCCATCAAAAGAAGTGACCAAAAACAGTCGTTATGACCAATACCGACCTTTTTCAACAGTTTTCAATGGCCAGATCTAGTGGAGGTGACCAGATCTAGTCGCCTCCTGTTTTGAAGGAGGCTGCCAGATCTGGCCTCCTCCACCGAACGGGAAGACCAGATATGACCTCCCCTGAAGCTAGGTGGTCGGAGACAGCCACCTGGTGTGGTTATCAACGGCCACCCCCGAAAGCATCAGTGATAGTGGCTAGGTTTTTTTTTTTTAAGTTTAAAATTTTTTTAATATATTTTTAAATTTTTTAAAATTTTATATTTATATAAAATTTATTTTATTATTTTATAAAATTTTAATCGTAAAATAATAAAATTATCTCTGAAATATTACTATTTACAATTATATTTAATATTAAATTTGATCAAATGTGAAAGACTGAATTTTTAAAAACTTGAGGATGAGATTTTATCTCCACCTCGAACCATGGGTGAGAATATGTCCTTTGGCCTTTATTCAAGCCCTCGATGGCCTGCTGAAGACACAAAAATGTCGCAAATTTAATGGAAACGTTTTCAGACTTTTAAGAGGCTCTAAGTGGGCCTTCTAACCCTCGATAGGTTGTGCTATCCAATCACAAAATCCTCTGTTAAAAGAATATATCTGTATATTTAAAGACTAAAGTACATAAAAATTCTCTGGAAATTATTGGCTCAATGATCTTTGATACAAAATTTTAGAGAACAAAAGAGTCAGTGATATGATGGAATTTTAGTTGATTTGTTGTTTTTTTTTTTTTATTCAACAATGTAGCATTCCTGTTAAATTAATTGAATTTAATCTCAAATTAATAATTTTAAATCGTTTAAACTAACATCTATTAGAAATTTGTTTGAATCGAACCCACCTCGCCTTCATTGTGTTGCCTCCCTTTACATGTTTGAACATGCTATTCATCATTCCATGTACACTATAACTTTTTAGACATGCTGTGACATAGAAGGGGTCCTCCTCTGTCACCTGGAATTAGCAGGAAGGCCAGTAGTCCTTATTATAAGTGCAGCCAGTGCTTCATCATCACTTAAACCCAATTCACTTTTCATTATCTACCTCTTTGATTTAATTTGAGTTGAATCAATTGTTTACTTCAATCAAATTGATTTTTGGATAAAACTTTAATTTGAAAACTCAAATTAAAATTAGTTTATTTGTTAGTTCAACCATATTGTTATCTCATCAATAATTCCTTAAATTATAATATGAATAAAATTATGTATGTATACATTATGTGAACTCAACTAATATATTATTATCTAATTAAATATTAATTTATTTTATTTAATTATATGATAATATATCATTTACATAGGTAAAATATATGCAAAAAATATTTTAACATGGCATTCCTTTTATATTATGTCTCTCAACTTATATATATATTCGAACTATCGTATCATTTATATAGGTCATCAGCTTTGAAGGCTTCAACCAAAATGGCCAGATTCCACTTCGGGGCCTATAAATCCCAAGATTTTGTTGTAGTCTAAGGGAATAATTATTTGTGGTCCAAAATTTGACAAGACTCAAACTCTAAAGCCACACATTTAATGCGGCTAGATGAGGCTACAGGCCAAATTCCGGCGTAACGAGGATGCAACTCGCTAAAGTTATGTGACTTTGAATGATTATGATATGACGCTTTGGAGTCGGCAATGTAATCCACCGAGAGACGCGAGCCTGACTGCCATATGCGCCAGTGAATTATCTCAGAATGAGGTGTGAGTTCGTTGACTCTGACAATAACTTGATTCAAATTTCAGATATGAATAAATTTTTCATTTTTAATTTAAAAAATTATATTTAAATCATGGCCAAAAGCACTTAACCCCACTAAACGTTTTCTTTGGGTGATAAAATTTCTCTTTTAAATTTTTTAAATTTAATTATTAATAATTTTTTATCTAATTTTTAATATTTTTAACAAAATTATTAAAATATTTTTATTAAAAAATATAATATAATATTTAAATATAAAAAATTTTAAATTTATTAAAAATAAAATAAAATAAAAAAGTAACTATCATAGTCAATAACCTTATTAACGATAATAATCGCTAAAAAATATATTAGATGGTCAAAAAAATGTCACTTGATTTTCGAAACAGTTAAATATAGTCATTTTTGTTATTAAACATGACTAAAAATGATTAATAGAGTTATAACCGATCATTTTTTATTATTTCTAACCATAGTTGATGGTAGAGATGACTAAATCTGATCATTTTTATAAAAAAATAAAAAAACAGGCAACTGATATAACCATCTTCATCAAACAAAGCGGTTAAATCTGAATATCTTATGACTTGTTCATTTCCCCACTATCATTGCTATGGGTGGAGGTTGTTTTTTTTATTTTAATTTTATAATCGTTAAAAAATTAAATATTTTTATAATTTATTTTAATATTTTTTATTAAAAAGATAAAAATATATTTTTATAATTAATATTTAACTATTAATTGTTAAACTTAACCATTGATTTAAGTTAATAAATAAGTGATTGAGTTTTAAAAAATTGAAAAGTGAATTTTATATTTAACAGAAATCTTTGATAATAATATATCCTTTAACCTTAAATCATTTTTAAGATATTATTTTAAATTATATAATTGATATATTTATTAATTATTTTATTTAAACTCATAAGCCATGATTTTAAAGATATAAACAAAAACTTTAAAATTATTAATTATATATTAATATTTTATTTAAATCCAACTCTAAAGTTGTAAACATATCAAGCTTGTCAATTTTACACTCGAGCATTGAATTAAGTGGCTGAGGAGGTCATCTGTACTACCACCTGAATTAAATTATTTGTTGAATAAACATATTCTTATTTTTCACTGAAGGTTTGGCGAAAACATATTCTTATTTTCATTAAATTCTTACGCTATGCCTATTCATCCGAAACATGAATTTATTCAAACAAAATTAAACAATTAATGTAAGGTATCACGCTAAAAAATGTGCATTTTTAGTAAGAATCGCAATAAATAAATGTGATATCGACTGTTGAATCACATTTTTAATAGTGATTTTGATAAAGTGTGAATTCACATCTTTTATAATTGTTGGATCATGTTTATAAGATTTTGGCTTGTAAAATTTGATTAGTTTCTTGATAACCGTATTAGGGGAAACATAGTCATTTCACTTTTTTTTGGCCGAACTTTGGATGAAAATTGTAATTGGGGCTCTTAAATACAATTTTTTACGGAGCCAGACAGCAGACAAATAATAAATAAATAAAAAGATATCTTCCAACATACCATATAATACTAAAATAAAAAACAAATAAAAACAAAACAGTAAGGCCGATAATTTCTGTCCCTTCAGTAATTTCAACACCCAAAAACGACGGCGTAGTATTAACTAACAGAACCCTTGACCCCATCCACGACCCATCTATCTTCATCAGCCCCTCCCCCTCTTTACGGTAAAATCAACGACATTTCAAAATTTTACAAATTATAAAATTAATTTTTAATTCATAAAATAACGTCAAAACTCCCCCAGCCACTTGGAGAGGAGAGGAGAGGAGAGGAGAGGAGAGGACGTTACCGACACTCTCCAAGTATCACGGCTCTTGAACATTTCCCTTCCAAAGCCGTTGTTGAAATTTATTGGAGCCTTCTAATGTACAGTTACCCACTAGGAATTTAATGCTCCTTTATTGCTTTCACCCATAATGTCTCAAGATTAATCACAATAACAACCGTTTTCCCTTTTATGTTTCATCAATGCTCATGGGTTTTTGATGATATTATTGCTCTGAATCTTCGTCTCTTCATTGCATTTGATCAGGGGCTGTCAGATGGGTTTTTTCAGCACTGTATTGGGTTTCTTTGGTTTTGGATTTGGAACTTTCATTGGACTCCTGATTGGTTATTACCTGTTTATATACTACCAATCTACTGATGTCAAGGTCAGTTTCTATTTCTATTCTTTCTTATATTTTCTCAGATTTTTTTCGGTTCTTGTTCTGTTTTCTTATTAGTTTTTTTTTTTTTTTTTCCTGTTTCCTGATTGCAAGTTTGGTTCCGTTTATTGTATGGAATCAGCTGTTCGTGCAAATTTTGCCTGAGATGATTTTTCCAGACTTAAAAAAGTGCTGATTTAAGACACCTCACAATTTTCAGAAATAGGATATGAGACTAGGAGGAATCTAAACTTTCTTGCATATATTTTTCTGTGGAATAATATTTTGCTTAGCCGTAAATTAGATAGGAAACTAGGAAGACCTTAAATCCTTTTGAACCAAATTCTGAGTTCATTGCATTTGTTATGGTTGTTTACTCTTCCAGGATCCACAAATTCGACCTTTAGTTGAGCATGACTCAAATTCATTGCAAATGCTGCTGACAGAAATACCCCAGTGGGTAAAATGTCCAGATTACGATCGCGTATGTTACTACTTGCACTTGCCAATTTTATTTCTCCCTATACAAATGCGTGGCATAGGTTTTACAGCATGCTTCTTATAGTACTGTTTTCCTGAAGGTTGACTGGCTTAACAAATTTATTGAGAATATGTGGCCTTATCTTGACAAGGTATGCATTGTAAAATGGTGTTCAAAATTTTTGTTGTCTTCAGTTTCCTTCCGGACAAATTGTTTTTCATATATTGAGTATAATGCTTCAAGTTTTACAGGCAATTTGCAAAACCGTAAGGGAGATAGCGAAGCCTATTATTGCAGAGCAGATTCCAAAGTACAAAATTGACTCTATTGAATTTGACACACTTACCTTGGGTTCTCTACCACCCAGTTTTCAAGGTTCAGTCTTGCACTCTCTGTCACACGCACTAGAAGACATGGGCACCTGTTTGATGTTGCTTTGACAATTAGCATCATTTAAACCTGTCTGCCATGTAGTGTTTGAAAACTATGCTCATTCTTGGTTTATTTTTATGCCAGGAATGAAAGTTTATGTGACAGATGAAAAGGAGCTGATCATGGAACCAATAATGAAGTGGGCTGGAAATCCTAATATCACTGTTGTAGCAAAAGCATTTGGGTTGAAAGCCACTGTTCAGGTATTCTCTTGTATGACTCTTTGATTAAGAGGAGATTTTTGCTTTTCTAAGTTAGCTGAATGATGTTGAATGGCTATTTTTGCTAGCATTGAGAGCACAAGAGGTATGCACATGCGTTCTGTCTCTCTCATGAACAACCCCTCCTCCTTCGCCACCCCACAACACACACACATTAATATGAGCTAGAGGAGAGTTCAGTAATCATCGCAATGTTTGTATTGATTCCATTTAGAGTATTTCAGGTGGTTGATTTGCAAGTATTTGCAGCTCCACGCATCACCCTGAAGCCGTTGGTTCCCACTTTTCCTTGCTTTGCAAATATATATGTGTCTCTAATGGAGAAGGTATGTCATATGTTAAAACTATAAATGGCTAGTCCATCATTATAAAGAGAAAATGTTTTAGCTGGTTGTTATGGTTATCTTTAATGTGATAGCTTGATAAAAAGTGTGTAGAGCACACTGTTTGATGCAAACAAGAATTTTTATCTAAAGGTTGTTTTAAAAAGCTCTAAGAATTCATTTGTTTATTTACTAATGATTAAAAAAATTTCCTTTTGTCACAATGTCTAATATCAGCTAACATTTTGGCCACATCCTATTGAAGTAGTTTTACTTTTGAGAGTTTTCAATTTTGTTATACTCTTTCTTCCTGCATTCCATATGGTAATTCCAATCTGATTTTTGCAGCCACATGTTGACTTTGGTCTTAAACTGTTTGGAGCAGATGCTATGTCCATTCCTGGTCTGTACTCCTTTGTTCAGGTTGTTTGTTACTCCTCATGGGTTAAGTTATATTATCATTGGTAGGGCTCGAGTTAACTATCTCTTTGCCAAATTTCCTCACAAGGAATTTTTGCATTACTTTGCAAATCTTTATCATTTATTATTTTTTGGTTATTTCATTCTTTTGGTAGTTTTTTTGTCTTTCTCATTTTTTTTGTGGTAGTGGGGGTTCTATAGGAGTTGATCAAAGATCAAGTTGCAAATATGTATCTGTGGCCTAAAGCCCTAGAAGTACAGATAATGGACCCTACTAAGTAAGTTTATATATTAGCTTTTGGTTTCCGTTATGAATCAAAGGTGCTTTCCAGGACTTGCTAATTTTTATTTTTATTTTTAATTTTCAGAGCCATGCGGAAACCAGTTGGAATTCTCAATGTAAAGATCCTGAGAGCTATGAAACTTCAAAAGAAAGATCTTATTGGTTCATCAGACCCCTATGTGAAATTGAAGCTCACAGAGGAAAAGCTTTCTGCGAAGAAAACAACTGTAAAACATCGAAACCTGAATCCTGAATGGAATGAAGAGTTTAATTTGATTGTAAAAGATCCAGAGTCTCAAGCCTTGGAGCTTCAAGTCTATGATTGGGAAAAGGTACTAGCCTTTGTATGCATTATCCTCAATCATCATTTGCTAGTGGTCAATTTTGGAAGAATGTACAAGGTTTTATTTTTGAGCATGTGGGAGAATTGTCATATATCGCTTAGTTGCTTTTTTCCACTTCAGTGCAATTACTTATTACTATTTGGTCAAAAACATCCTATTGCTGATAAATACGTTATTTGGTGTGCCTCATTTCTTGTTTAATACATAACATTTTCGAAACTTGAGTGTCTCAATCTATACATTTTTATTAGGTGGGCAACCATGAGAAGATAGGAATGAACGTTATTCCTCTAAAAGAACTTACCCCTGATCAGACAAAAGTTGTAACTGTTGATCTGCTAAAGAATATGGACCCAAATGATATACAAAATGAAAAGTCTCGTGGAAAACTTGTCGCGGAATTGTTGTACAAACCTTTCAAGGATGATGAAGTGCCAAAGGATGAGGATCCAAATTCGGTGGAAAAAGCTCCTGAAGGAACACCTGCTGGTGGTGGTTTGCTTGTCATAATTATACATGAAGCTGAAGACGTAGAAGGGAAATACCACACAAATCCTTCTGTCCGACTACTTTTCAGAGGGGAGGAAAGAAAAACTAAGGTAACCTATGTCTTTTCTATATTTAAGAAAAAGCTTTATTTAATCATATGCTATAATCGGTAATTACATACCATATCTCCTTTCAATATTGAAAACTCCAAACTTCTACTAAACTTATCCCCGTATTAGCTCACAGTCAGTTGATTATATCCTCCGTTTCAACTTCACTTACTGTGCCTATTCCCAATTGATCTCATATTTGAAGTCTTGTGGAAAATCATTAAAATTGCATTTCTAGAAAGTGTTGTAGGATGTTGGTAGATGGTGGAGATCTTCACATTTCTTACGAATTGGCAGTGAGAAGAAAGCATGTCTCATTGCATTTAATATTATTAGACTTATAGGAGCTTCTTTGATTCTTTGACGTATGAACTCATGTTGCTGGTTGGCATGCCACAGCGCATAAAGAAAAACAGAGATCCAAGGTGGGACGAAGAGTTTCAATTCACCCTGGAGGAACCACCCACAAACGATAAACTTCATGTAGAGGTAATCAGTACCTCCTCAAGGATGGGATTGCTCCATCCCAAGGTATTCATTAATTATGAAATTCTTCTTAACTTCAATCATGTTTTAATTGCTCTTCTATTGAGACTTAACATGCATGTCTTCTTTTTTTTTTGGCATAAAAGCTTGTTCTGATTTTGACATTTCTACTAGGAAAATCTGGGTTACATCCTTATAAGCCTTGCTGATGTTGTGAGCAACAGAAGAATCAACGAGAAGTACCATCTCATCGATTCGAAGAATGGGCGAATTCAAATTGAGCTGCAGTGGCGACCTGCTTCGTAAGGAGTTGGCAAGTTAATTTTCGTCAGCAGCTTGACAGGGACTCTTTTTATTAACGCGCTTAAAAATTTGACCTTGCAATTAACTTGAAATGCTTTGGTTTTGTAAACCTAAGGTTGTCGGCCTGTTCTTCTGCCTTAAGTTATAATTTTGGAGCACTAAATTTGAAACCTAGAGGTGGATTTGAGCAGGTTTGGACTCGGTTTATTGATAAGCTCAAATGTATTAAACTCAAATTAAAGTAAATTTAGTCCACTTAATTCGTAATCGACATTAGTGCTAGAATTTGCTTTTCAAATAATTTTTTCAATGATTTTTATTAATATTTTAATGATTTTTTTCTTTAATGTTATTGTTTATTTAGTTTGATATTATTATTTATCAGTTTAAATCAATCAAATTCAAATTATTTATTTTATTTTAGACTTAAATTAATTTTATTTAAATTTAATCTAATTCGAATGAAAAATTTTCAATTGAGCCGAGGGTTGGACTTCTTAGAAGCACCGTAGGCCTAGCCCGGATATGCCCAATAACTATTGCCAGAGAAGCGCAAGGGGGCCACAGTAAAGACCAAGCTCGATGAGGATGGTGTTAGATATGATGACAATTGGCCACTGGTGCAGTGCAGTGCAGTGCAGCGCAGTGTATGAGCTTTCAGAATGACACTCGGGATCATTGCACGTTTGAATTGTTGCAGGTTCTGTATCTTAAAAGACGAGATCATCTGCTCCATGCATCATCCATCAATCGCTTCCAGTTTCCAAAGCCAGTGAAAAAGGTCGTCGGCTTTACTACGAGCAGCAAAAGTAGGCATCATTACCATAGCATTCTAGCCTCCATTGTGCTTCATCTTGTCCAGATTCTTCTTCAAACGCCTATTCAATAGGCCTATTTTGTCGTGGTATTGGGTTGGCCACATTCGTTAAGCCTTTTTTTTTGTTTCCTGTAAAGCTTTACTGATACGGAAATGTTTTTTTAGCTGGCATTAATTCCTAAGAAATGTGATTCAATAAAACTATAATTATAAATTTATTGTATTAGTGTTTGTTAGACTTTCCTTCTTATTCTCTCCCTTTTTTTTTTCTTTCATTCTCTCCTCTCCTTGTTCCTTTCACTTATTTTTCCCTTTTTTTTAGGCCAACGAACCTATTCCCACCCGTAGTTTGAGGCGGGGACAAATTTCCACCCTCTAATTTTTAAAAGCCCAAATTCCCACTCCTAGACTAAAATTTAAAAATATTTTATAATTTTTTTAATGAAATAACTAAAATACCCTTTAACAAATAAAAATTAATAATAAAATTATAAAATAATTTTTAAAAATATATTAAAAATTTTTAAATTTTTTAAAATATAAATTGGCCACCACCGTCAATGGTCGTTGATAACAGTACCAAGTGGTTATATATGACCACCTGGTTTCGAAGGAGATCAGATCGGGCCTCCTCATTAAGTGAAGGTAACCAGATCTGGTCACCTCTAATTTTAGAGGAGGAGGCTAGATCTGGTTTCTTCTGTCGAAAAATATGGCCAAAAACAGTCGCTAGAACCAATATCGATCGTTTTCAATTTTTTTCGGTGGCCAGATTTGACCACTTCCTCCAAAATAGAATGTAGTCAGATATGGTTGCCTCCACCAAACGGGGAGGCCAAATCTGGTCTCTCCTGGAACCAAAAAATCGGAGACGGCTACCTGGTGCCGTTATCAACAGTCACCACCGTCGCCGACATCGATTGCGATAGCTAGTTTATTTTTTTTAATTTTTAAAATTTTTTATTTATATAAATTTATTTTATTATTTTATAAAATTATAATCATAAAATGATAAAATTATTCCTGAAGTGTTACTGTTTATAATTATATTTAATATTGAATTTGATCAAAAGATAAAAAACTAAGTTTTTGAAAATTGGAGAATAAGACTTTGTCCCCGCCTCAAACTATGGGTGGGACTATATCCTTTGGCCTATTTTTTATTGGGCCAAAGGACTTACTCCCAACCGTAGTGTGCTGCGTGTTCAAAAGTCTCACCTTTCAAATTTGCAAGACCAAAAGTCTTATTATCCTTTAATTAAATTTCAATTATTTTTTAATTTTTTACGATAAAATAATTAAAATATTTTTAAAAAATAAAAAATTATAAAATAATTTTTAAATATAAAATATTTTTAAAAAATATTAAAAGATTAATAAAATAAAATCAGTCACCGTCGTTGGTGTTAATGAGATCAAAATCAATCATTTTCGACTAATTTTTTTTATGGAGATTGCTATATCTGGTCGTTTCTACTAAAATAAGAGGCGACCACCGAATGAGGAGGCCAGATTTGGCCTCTCCTACCTAATTTCATTATTGATGACGATGACGATGACAGTTGTTTTCATTTTTAAAATTTTAAATTTTTAAAAAATTTTTATAATTATATAAATTTTATTTAGAATTTTAATTTTAAAATATCAAAAATATCTCTTACTTATTATTATTTATAGTTAGATTTAATATTAAATTTAGTCAATAAATAAGATTTTGGATAAATATCAAACTATAAATGGGAACAAGTCCTTTGGCCTTTTCATTGTATAAATAAATACAATGTTAAAGCTAAATTTAAAGAAGATCAGCATAGTTAGACACAAACAATTGAAATGCTTATGGCAATGTGTGTTAAAATGTGGAAGTCTGTATATTTTATTGGGAAACCAAATGAAATGCTTGCACCGTCCATTCAAGGAAGAAGAAATTAAAATTGAACAAAATGATCTCAATAGTTTGTAAAAATTGGGGTAAGAGCACGAGGCAATGGGTCTGCAGGGTGTGAAGAAAAACTGGTGAGTCAAATTAGAGAGAACTAACCGACCATTCAATGAAGTAAAAGTTTTGTCAGCATGCATATTATTAACTGACACAGCACTAATTATAAGAAGGGTCCGGGTCCTTGATTTTATGTGATAAGAACAAAGAATATTATTCTTCCCCAACTTGTGGTTATGTTTGTTTAACAACTTATTCTCAAACTTTAACCAATTTGTTATACATAATTTAATCTCTTTGCAAGAATGTATGTAAGCTTCTCAATTTTCTTATTTGTAATTAATGTTAATATACGATTAAAGCGATTAATACCAATTAAATTACTCATATTTATAATAAGTATTAATTTGATTATTAATGATAATAAATTTTACTATGATTTGATGATTTTGAATTAAGTATAAAATAATATATAATCATCAATAATTAAATTAAAATTAATGATAAACACACATAATTCTATTAAAATTAACCTTTGAAATGAGTCGAACCATTTAAAAAAATTTTATTTTGTTATTTATTTATAATTTTATATATTTATGATTAGTGGATTATTGGTTTTAACAAAAACCCATAAAAAAAAACTCTAAAATAAATAATAAATTATGATTATTCTTCTCTTCTCATTTTATGATATTCAAATAAATTTAAGAAATTTTAACCAAACAAGATACTATTCCAATCAAAATCTAAACCAAAACCAAAATAAAAAAAAAAATTGTTAAGCTTTAAAATTTCAAAATAGAATTTGTCACTTGCTGGCACGGTAGAATCTTCAATATATAAAGAATAATAAAATCAAAATTATTTCATTTTTTTCTTACTAATCCATCTTAAACTCTAAATCCTACAATTATCTCATGTATGTGTAAAACATATACACATGTATGAATCATCCTACAATAAATTTATTTATTTGTTATAAATCTCACAATAAAGTATACAAAATTGTCACATAAAATGATTATTTATGTCAAAAACAAAAGGTTGGTTCTAATTTTTTGGTACAATATTTTTTTTTACTACAAAATATTATTTGATCATATAAAATGGCTACGGGATAATTAATGCCAAAATTTCTTGTCAAATGAAAACTATAAGAAATATTTAGGTGATGAAATTAACTGTATAATTTCATACTAATTTTTTAACTGATAATGTCTCAGGTACAGTGAATGAATGCTCAGTTGCAGGGCTTTTACCGGTGGATTTGAAGTTCTTGAATGCTGGAAAATGTTGTCAACAGTTGAAATTGGTAATCGCCTTAAACCCTATTTCTCACAGCTTGTTTGTTAAGGTGTTATGTTTAAAATATATTAAAAAAAATAAAAAATAAAGAGTCAATTCGTACGCGACTCAAGGTTAAAGGCCCGTAAAGCCACAACCTGACGAGCTCTAAGCCTGTCACGGTTCATGGGCATAATAGACCTTATCAGATTCAATTTGGTACGAGTGATTACCGTAACCAGGTTTCTTCTCTTTGGTGAGTAAACGGGGTAAGGCCTTTAGATCCACAAGGGATTTGGGTTTAACTTATTTCAAGATTTTTTTTTTTTTTAAAATTTTATATAAAAATAAGAATGAATAAATAAATAATGTATTTATACGTTTCTATTTATATATTAATTTGAGTGTGATCATTTATTTTATTATTCCACTACAATGCAATTTGTACCAAATCTTAATTAAATGAGGAGATTTAGAACCATAAGCTATGAAGCACTATAGGTGGAAATTAGAACACCCAAAGATTCTCACAATTAGTCAATATAAGTTTTATTGTCAGAGAAGAAAAGCAGTCATCTTTATTCTCCATAACACTAGTTAGAAAAATTCTTCTTGTTCAGAATTCCCCACTAAGGCATTTTAAAGGAGGAAAAGCCAGAATATGAATTTGTTCTCCTGCAGTAACCTTAGAGGAATAACATTCCCATATAAAGAATGTTAAAGCCTTCGTTGACACTGCTCAAATTGCTTTTAAATTGTACCACTGAACGATGCCCTAAGTATCTAGTTTACTTTGTGGTATTAAACAAGTAGATAAATATGATCCCAAAGTCTACTGTTGAGCTTGATTGATAAGAGCGGGGCTTCTAGAAGAAGAAAGGATGGATGCATTCTGAATTGGCTGGAGTTTGGCTGATTCAAATTTGGAAGAATTGGAGAGTTCGCCAATAATTTGCCTCTTTGATGTCACACACAGTCAATTAGGCCTGAATTCATCCTTAACTGAATGATATGAGTGCACAAGTGTTCCATATTGATCTGAGGAAAGACAAATGTAGGGAAAGCAAACGTAATGGATGCATGGTAGAGGACATTTGACTCGAGGGGCCTGCCACTGGACGGTCTAGATTTGTGTAAGAAGCGTAAAGGACGAAAAAGAGAGTGGACTTTCAGGTTACGCACACACACAGGAATAGATTCAGATTCAGTAGTGGAAAGTGTCTGTGTTAGTGTTAGGGAAAACGACACAGAGAGCCTTTGCCATTGGCCCAGCCAACCATTCCTCCCTCCCAACCCAACCCAACCCCATCTACTATTTCTCACTTCGGTTAATAAACGACACTAATCACGCTGTTATTTCGATGACTCTAAATGGTGAAAGAGATTCGAGTAGACTTAGTGTTCAGTTTGAGGTTCAGCTCCTTCTAACTGATATAAAACGCTGCCGTATAAACACAGTCTGAATTACAGACGCGAATTCCTTTGTCATCAGGACTGACTTTATTTTACACAAGAATGACTGAAATTATTAAATTTTTTTTATTATAATGTTAATGTCATAATTTACATTAATCTGTCATCTTACGATGCCAATATATATATTATAAATGCCTTTATTGAATTATACTTTCATATGTTGGAAAAGTATTAATTAAGCTATAACAAAAAAATTTTTAACTCCTGAATTTGTATAATACCAACCAGAACTGTATCGACCTTTTTATCTGATAAGGAGTTGTCAAATTAAAAAGGCCAAAGGACATTTTCCCACCCATAGTTTGAGGCGGGGACAAAGTCCCACCCGCATAAGTTTTAAAGCCTGGATTCCCACCCACTGCCCATTTTTTTATTTAAAAATAATAGATATACAGTAATAAGCAGGGGTAATTTTGTCTTTTTAGTATTAAAATTTTATAAATTAATAAAATAAAATTTATATAAATTAAAAAATTTAAAAAATTTAAAAAAAATTTTGAAATTCTAAAATGGCAAGAAATAAAAGACGGGCCGCCATTGCATTCCTCGCCAGAGTAAAGCAATGCTTTCCAAGAGAGAGAGCGCTGCCGATCTCGCCGGCCTCGCTAATAGCGTCGGAACGCCAGTTGGGGCTACCTCAAGGCTTTTACTTCGCCGTGCTCTATTTCAGGCTTAATTAGACCGCCGCCTTCCCTTCCAAAACCGAGGCCGCATTTGGTCGCGCTTCCGAGCTTTTGAGGCCGACCGCCTTTCGAACCGGTGGCCTGAAATGGCCACCGGTTCTTATTTTATACACGCCTTTTCACCTAAGTAATGCCGCTTCCTCAACACTTCGTAAATTTTTTTAAAAATTTTAAAATTTTTAAAATTTTTTATATTTAAAAATTATTTTATATTTTTATTATAAATTTTTAATTTTTAAAAAGGTAATTTAGTAATTTTAATTAAAAGTAAATAAAAAAATGGGCAGTGGGTGGGAATCCAGGCTTTAAAACTTATGCGGGTGGGACTTTGTCCCCGCCTCAAACTATGCGTGGGAAAATGTCCTTTGGCCAATTAAAAATTATGGAAGCCTGAAGATTTTGTCCTTCAATTGGCAAATTTGGCCAAACAAACATGTTGGTTCATTCGATATAACAAACACATTCGTTCGTTTTCTACAATAACGAGTCTGTAAACAGATATAAACCTGTTTTTACTCATATGAATATGAAACATGAACACCTATCCAACCTGTTTATTGAACATAAATCGAAAACAAACAGAATCAGTAAAACAGATGAAACGAATACAAACATACTCACGTTTGTATTTGATTTGATTCGTTTCGTATCAGCCTTAGTCCGAAGGCCTAAAAATAAGGAGTCCAGTCACGCAATTAGCTATTCTGACACGAGAACAGGCGTCTGCAACATTACCATGCTAATGTCTTTCAAAGTGCCACATCAAGCCGTCAAAACACGCCTATTAAATGAGTAGGTACGCTATTCACTCCGTTAACATTAACGCCTCATCTCATACAAAATCCACAGGCTGAAGACTTCCCTCTCTCCCGAGTGTTTTTGTACTTCAGTTGTTTAATCATGGGTTTCGATATTTAAATGGCTACGAATACGATTCTCTCTTCTTAATAAAGCTTGCAGCTTACTGTAATTGAAGAGCATGTATTGAACTAGCTCTACAGTGAGTGAGAGAGGGAGAGAGAGAGAGAGCAGAGAAGAGATGACAATTCAGGCCACATCTACTTGTCTTCACTTCCTGATTTTTCTGTTTCTAATAATGTCTACAGTGTGTTCTGCTTACAGTGATCTTGATGTTCTTCTGAAGCTGAAATCTTCCATGATTGCTCCCAAACGTTCAGGACTTGAAGACTGGCAACCATCAGCTAACTCCTCTGCTCATTGCTCCTTCTCAGGGGTTTCATGCGATGAAAACTCACGTGTGGTTTCTCTCAACGTGTCGTTTATGCCTCTCTTTGGTACGATACCACCGGAGATTGGCCTGTTAAACAACCTTGTGAACATGACAATTTCCGCCGCTAATCTCACTGGGGGACTGCCTCTAGAGATGGGCAAGCTTGCTTCTCTCAGAGTCTTCAACATCTCCAACAACTTCTTTAAAGGGAATTTTTCAGGACAAATCGTTCTTGGAATGACACAGCTTGAAATTCTCGATGTCTACAATAACAATTTTAGCGGTCCACTTCCCAGGGAGATTGTGAGCCTCAAAAACCTCAAACATCTCACTTTTGGTGGCAACTACTTCACCGGGGAGATTCCAGAGAGTTATTCAGAGATTCAGAGCTTGGAGTATCTGGGTCTAAACGGTAATACACTTAACAGTACAGTCCCAGCATTTTTTTCTCGGTTAAAGAACCTCAGAGAATTATATATCGGCTACTTCAACACCTACAACGGGGAAATTCCGCCTGCTTTTGGAACGTTGAATGAACTCCGAGTTCTCGATATGGCTTCCTGTAACATTTCAGGTGAGATTCCTTCTAGTCTGGCCCAATTAAAGCACCTAAACTCATTGTTTCTTCAGATGAACCGCCTCACAGGTTATATACCGCCTGAACTCTCCAATTTGATTAGCTTGGAATCTCTTGATCTCTCCTTCAATTCGCTCATTGGGGAGATACCCGAAAGTTTCTCTGCGTTAACAAACATCAAGCTGATCAATCTGTTCAAGAACAATTTAAACGGTCCAATTCCCGCATCCATAGGAGACCTTCCAAATCTCGAGGTACTTCAGATATGGGGAAATAACTTCACACTGGAACTGCCTCAGAATCTTGGCCGGAACGGAAACCTACTGATACTTGACGTTACGTCGAATCGTCTCACCGGGATGATTCCGCGCGATTTATGCAAAGGAACGAAGTTGAAGACGTTGGTTCTGATGAACAATTTCTTCTGGGGTCCAATTCCAGAAGAGCTGGGCGAGTGCAATTCCCTGACCAAAATCCGACTAACGTGTAACTACCTCAATGAAACAATTCCTGCTGGAATTTTTAATCTGCCATCGTTGAATATGATTGAGTTAGACAACAATTTCTTATCAGGCGAACTTCCAGAAAAGATGTCAAGTGGCTCCCTCAATCAGTTGAAAGTGGCTAACAATAGTATAACCGGGAAAATTCCTCCAGCAATCGGAAATTTTCCGAATTTGAATATCCTGTCTCTCCAGAACAACAGATTTGATGGTGAAATTCCCAAGGAGATCTTCAATCTCAAGCATATTGAGACGGTGGACATTAGTGGCAATAACATTAGCGGTGAAATTCCCCCGTCATTTTGCAGTTGCATTTCTCTAACATCAGTTGATTTCAGTAGAAACAATCTCCATGGGGAGATTCCAAAAGGGATTGCTGGGTTGAAAAATCTGGGCATTCTTAATCTCTCGAGAAACCAGCTCACTGGTCCAATACCAAATGAAATTAGACTTATGACCAGTCTCACCACCTTTGATGTATCTTATAACAATTTCTTAGGTAAGATACCCACTGGGGGTCAGTTTCCGGCGTTCAACATGACCACATTTAAAGGAAATCCCAACCTGTGTTTCCCGCCTCAGGTAACTTGCCCAGCATTGTTAAAATCGGGTAAACTTTCAGGCCACAACCATGCAGCATTTTTTGGTAGTTCAAAGCTTGTAATCACAGTCATTACCTTAGTCACTGCTTTGTTGTTCATTATTGTCACTGTTTATAAATTAAGAAAGAAGAGACTGCAGAAATCAAGGGCTTGGAAGCTTACTGCATTCCAACGTTTAAATTTCAAAGCGGAGGATGTTATTGACAGCTTGGTAGAGGAGAACATAATCGGCAAAGGCGGTGCTGGGATTGTCTACCGTGGCTCCATGCCAGACGGTGTTGACGTGGCAATCAAACGGCTTGTAGGTCAAGGGACAGGGCGGAGTGATCATGGTTTCTCGGCGGAGATTCAAACTCTTGGTCGAATCAGGCACAGAAACATTGTCAGGCTGTTGGGTTATGTATCCAACAAGGATACCAACTTGTTATTATACGAATATATGCCTGTTGGAAGCTTAGGAGAGCTCTTGCATGGGGCAAAAGGAGGGCATTTGCAGTGGGACACGAGATATAGAATTGCTTCGGAGGCTGCCAAGGGACTGTGTTATCTACACCATGATTGTTCCCCCATGATCATTCACAGGGATGTCAAGTCTAACAATATATTGCTTGGTTCCGATTACGAGGCTCATGTGGCTGATTTTGGCCTCGCTAAGTTCTTGCAGGACCCAGGTGCCTCTGAGTGCATGTCAGCCGTTGCTGGTTCGTATGGTTACATTGCCCCGGGTTCGTAATCCTTAAATTCTTTCTCCCTATTTCCTGTTTCTAAATTTCTGTTGTACGTATCAATTGTCTGCTCATGCATTTTGAACATTTCTGCCTGTTCATCACATGATGTTGGATTTGTGATTATAAGTTTGCCCTCTCGGCTGTTGGTCAGTTCCTCTTATGGCCAGATGGTAGCCCAATTTTGTATCTTTTGATTTGATGTCCAGCAATCATGTGATGAACTGTGTCTCTTGGAATAAAGATGGGGGCTTTAGCAGGGGTGTACTCATCCATGTTGTTTCGGATTGAATTCATGATTCAGGTGGAATCAGACGATTTCAATCTGACAGGTGGGTTATAGATTGAGTTGGAACGAATTCCAACTCAGAACTGCATATAGATATAGATGGACATTAGGGAGGAGCCTCGTCAAACTGAATCGTGATTGACTAATACTTGTGTCTGTTGGCTTGTGATTGTACAACAGAGTATGCCTACACACTAAAAATTGACGAGAAAGCCGATGTCTACAGTTTCGGCGTTGTATTGCTGGAGCTAATAGCTGGGAAAAAGCCAGTGGGAGAGTTTGGAGATGGAGTGGACATAGTGAGGTGGGTCAGGAAAACCGTTTCGGAACTCTCTCAAACATCGGATGCAGCGGCGGTGATGGCAGTGGTAGACCCTAGGCTTAGTGGGTACTCACTGATAAGTGTCATTCATCTGTTCAAAATAAGTATGATGTGCGTTACGGATGAAAGCTCAGCTCGACCTACCATGAGGGAAGTTGTTCATATGCTGGCCAATCCTCCCCAGTCTACTCCAAGCCTCATCACCCTCTAAATATATATAGATATATATCTATGTCTATGTGTGTATGTTATATTTAGGGTTTTGAGCAAATAAAAAACAAAGCAAATTTTAATAATTTTGTCACAAGACAGCCACGCTAACTTGAATAGTGGGACAAGGCTGTGTGTGTGTGTGTGTGTTTCCGAATTGGGTTGCTGATTTTATGTCAGTTTGTAAAAGTTTATGTGGAAGTGGAAGTAATTCAGAAGTTCTATATTTTTAACTTGTTAAATTGTTTGCACTAGATTGGATTATTTGTTAAGGTTGGATTTATCCAACGGCTCTTCGAGTCCAAGAGATGATGTATGATTTAGGGGATGTAAAACATTTGTTCCTTCAGTTGGAGTAAGCCCCAGTTGGCCACAATTCATCTGGTGGAGGCCCGTTGGTGTGAAGCAGGATGGTCCATGAGACACTCTGCGTTTTCTTCTCGGTACATTTACATGGTTGCTTTGCCTACTCGTAGAACATCATTGTCACAACCTTTCGTTCTTAAATTCTAAATAAATATATAGTCAATAATAATTAGGATCTTTTATAACCCTCGGCCTCGCACGCTTTACTGCCTATCTTTTCTACATGCCCTCTAATTCCATCCACCTTTGCCTCTTTCTCTTCCCATCCCTCCATCTTGACCACTAAATCAAGCAAGTCACTACTTCTCACAGCCATCGTAAAAGTTCATGAAGAAAGGAAAGATAAAATATATGATTGGACGATTGTAATGGTTGGAATTATCGTTGCGGCGGGCGCCAGATGTGGAGAACGAAGAAAGAATGAGCTTCCCATGGCCACGACTATTATTTTTATTTTATTTTAAAATTTAAGAAATTAAAATGACCATCTATTATACATTTTTACAACTAATTTCGGGTATGAAACGCTCTTTTTCGATTAGTTAATACACGTGCAAGCTAACACGTGACAGAAAGAGCGGGACCCACAGACCGTGACGGGGAAGAGCCTCGTCTTCTACATCCTTTTCAATATAAAGACCTTGTCTACCTCCTCCTGTCAGCGAAAACTCATTATAGAAAGCCCCACAAAAAGCATACCAGAATTGACAGTTTTTGCGTGCTACTTCTGTCTTTGTTATATTCCCTATAAATATACCGTTACCGGTTGACCGGACTGACCGGTTCACTCACACACACGCTACCATTACCCGACCCGACCCATCATCTCTCTCTGTCTCCCACATACTTCACGCGCCTGTCGTGTGACTGCCTAATAGTGAACTATAACCGACCAGAGACTTGAAAAAAACAAATTAACTTCAAAATTCCAAATTTAAAAAAATAAAGAGGAAGAAGAAGGAGAAGAAGAAGAAGAAGAAGAAGAAGAGACGTGGCCCCTCTCTCTATCTGGTTCACAATAACAGGCTCAGAAGTCAGAATTTAACTTGTTTGGAGCGAGCGTGCTTTCTAGGGTTTCACTGAATTTTATTGATGAAGGTGAACTACTTTATCACTGAGCCTTTCAATTATTTACTGTTTTGGGCTATCAATTTGTTTCCATTTTAGGATTAGCGTTATTAATCACGTATCTATCAGTTTAAATTTTGATAATTGTTAATTAAATTTTTATAACCTCTCTATTAACTTCACGCCCACCTCACCATATACTGTTCTAAAGTTAGGGTTTTTCTCTGCCTTGCCTTCACTTTTCGTCTTTTTGTTCTTTTTTAAAAAAAATAAAATAAAATAAAATTTGGGTTCGACTTCGATCTTCTCGGTCTGTGCTTATAACTTTTTCATTCATTTGTTTACTTATGTTAAAATTCAAACAACTGTGAATTGTTTCTCATTATTTTTATCAAATTGGTTTCCAAGTTTTATTTTTTGTAATGATTAAGTGAGATTTTGGGGTTTTTTTTAACCTTTCTCTTATTCTGTTCATTTGTAGGCTTAACTTTACTGTTAACTATTTGGGCATTTGGGTGTTTCAGGTTTGAAACTCAATACATTTATTTTGGAGGTTCTGAATAGAAAACTTTCATCGTTAGATAGTTCACTTCCGCAAATTGGGCATTGAAGTGTCTGGTAATTTCGTTGATTTAACCTTTTTGTATATTCTTTACACATGCCGTTTGGGATTGTCATCATATTTGATCAGTTGATTTATTAAATTATGATCTTGTTGTTTGGAGGATGTTTTATCATGGTATTAATTCTTTCTGGTTCTATTTAGTTGGTTGTGATGTTGAGTTAATATATTTGGGAATGTGCAGGCTTGTGTATGTATGAGCATTTATAGGTCAGTTAAAGCTTAGTAATGCAGCTATATTGGTTATTGAATTGTCTTCTTCCAATTATGGGACAGATGCGTTAACTAGAACTAGTGCATTTGGTTAAATTATAAGCAAAATCTATTTAAACTAAGATTTAAAAAAATTGTCTCAGGTCATTGTACACCTATTGAATTTTTTTGTTGAGGATGAGTTATTTTGTTTCATTAGCATTGATAAAACTTCTTACAGTCAATATTCATGATTGTTGCATTAAAATAATTAAATATGGATATCAATTCTTCTTTTCTTTTTTTGTTGGCATTTTTATTATTTAGTCCTAATTTATTATGGCTTAGTTGTTATGTTACATTCCTGGTCTTGAGTTTTATTACTGTTATACATGTCCTTTTTGTTATTATTGCACTTGTTCATGATTTGTTTCCTAGTCAAGTCCAGATGAACTTTGTTTTTGAGGAATATATTAGTCAATTCATTTCTTTCTTAGTCTGTTGAGAATGTGGGTGTTGTGTAACTAATAAATGGACTTAGTGAATGAGTTCTTGAAGTTAAATAGTTGGATGAGTTCAGGCTCATTGGGGTGCACACGTCAATGTCAAGCAGCATATTTGCGCTTTAGTTTTTTGCTTGAGCGAGATATTAAAGGAGATACTTTCTTGCCCTCCTTAGTTGATTTGGATGTTTTTCTTTTTCAATGTGCATTTTATGCGGTGGTATAGTTTTATTATATGTAGATGAATGATTTGGGCTCTAACTGGGCGAGTGGTTCAGTCTCTCAGTTTGATGTATGATTTTCTCCATAGCAATAAATGTCAAGACTTGTTTACATAAGATTCCATGTTATCACACATATAACTGCTTTAATAAATGATCTTTGGCAATTTACTGAGGTTCTCTGATTAGATTATTGTCTTTTATAGTTTCTACTTTTACTGAATTCATCATCTTTTAACAACCCATACTGTTGTCTACTGCAATTTTAGTCATCTCATTATGGTCAGATGTTCAGTTTTATGAAGACAGCTGCATTAACGGAATTTGTTATTCTATTAGTAGGATTGATTGTTTTCTCTAGCAATAAACTTTAGATTCTCAATTCAAGCATGGCAAGCACTTTCATCCAGATTCTATGCAGAAAAAAAAAAAAATTCTTGTCATCCACCTTAATGTACCTCTCTAGATTTATTATAACTCAAAATGTCATATGAATATAGTTTGAAGGCTGGAAAAACACTTGCTCCCCATTAAACTAAAAACTTGGAACATACTTAAATACGCGCATGATTATATTGTCATATTTGTTACATACATGTGTAGATCTTTCATGTCCATTTCATCATTTTTCTGTTTGTAATCTGTCATATATATATATCTATGCTAAAGAATTATGTAGGACCATGTATGATTTGCCATCTCTCAAGTCAATATGCGAACGCTTTTGTATTTAATGAACAGGTGATTGGTTGAATTTTTTTTCAAGCAGTGTTTTTAAGATTATCTACTTCTTTATTGTTGTATGTATTGGAGTATATTTTCATTAGTTCTTAATAGCATTACTGTATGCTTAGGCAATTTGTGTTGTAATGTCATGCAGGGTATCTCAATAAATTGACTGGAAGCTGATTGCAGTATTTGATGGGAAAAAACTTATTAGCCTGTCATATTGACCTTTTGATTGTTTTGAAGCATGGTATGTGAGGCACAATGACACTGGAAGATTTATTTTCAAAGATCAAGATGAAGGATGGTCTAACAGCCCCTTCAAGAGTTGAGGAACTAATAAATATAATTCAGAAGGAGAAAGATAATGATGTGAAGAACACTGGTGATGCAGCCAGGCAATGGGCTGCTATTGCCAATGCTATTGCTGCTACTGAGAACAGAGATTGTCTTGATCTTTTCATTAAATTAGGTGGGCTATGTTTTATTGATAAGTGGCTGAAGGATGCTCAAAAGTTTTGCAATGAGACTAATGAAAGTGGTGTAGAAGAGTCAATTACTGCTATGCTAAAAGCGCTCGAACAGCTACATATTGACAATGATCGTTCTATTTCTTCTGGGATCTGGATTACTGTCAAGAGTCTTCTCGACCACAAGAATTCTCAGGTTCAGGATAGAGCAAAAGTACTATTTGATAGCTGGAAGCAGAGTAGAGTTAGTGATGCAGTTGGCCATGATGTTAAGAGCATTGGGCCTTGTCATATTGCGGAGCTTGCACTCAGTTCAATGGATGCTGAGGAAAGTAGTCAGTCAAACTGTTCTGCATTAGATTTTCCTCCTGAAGCTAGTTTTAAAGAAGAAAATAGTGAAGCAGAAATTTTGCCATCAAATTCAGAAAGTCTTCTACAGGAAAAGGCAGAAGAGTTACAGACCCAATCCCCTATTAATGAGCAACATTCTCTCGCAAGTTTGGAGCGAACTAACATGGAAGATAAACCACCAGATCATGTTAGCTCATCTGTCTTGTCAAAAAATTTGATTCTTGAAAATACTTTAATCAAAGAGAAATCCCTAATAAGTACAGCAGAAGGGATATCATCTATTGAGATTTGTAGTTCTCCAGTTCCAAAACAAAGCCATGATGAAGGGCAGTCGGATGCCCTGAAGATGAATGAGCTCACTGATGATGGAAAGCAGGTCCAAAAGCTGAGCAACTTCTCAGACAAATTCTGTGTAACACCAGCTTCGTCTACTTCTAATATAGTGGACTCTAAAACTGTTTCCTCTGGTGTGGATGTTGCAAATGCTCATACGATTGTGACAGAATCTGCTATAGAAAACAATTTTGATAACAAAGAGGATGACTTACATATAAAAGCTGCTGCACTCAGTGATGTGAAAACATTTGTATCCGAGCTTAATGGTGGGAGAGATGATATGCCAGTTGCAAAAAGTTACAGTGCGCAGTTGTTGAAGACAACAGGTGAAGATGATGATGAATGTCATTCTGATGCAATGCAGGATTCATCTGGTAATGAGTGTATATATGGAAAAAACAAGGATCCAGAGACTTCTTTTTCAAGAATAAAAGGAATTGATGATGAAAGTGAGCATACTAGTGACGGAGGTTCTGATTCAAGAAATGATTGTGATTTTTCAAAACCATCAATGGGTAACCGGAGTCCTGAGGTGAATAATCAACGGAAATCTGATATTGAACTTGAGTATGGCATAGTTGATGCCTTAGAAGTTGCCCGGAAAGTTGCTCAGGAAGTAGAAAGAGAAGTCGTAGACTATAGAGATCACTCGTTCAGTTCTTCTGAGAAAATTTCAGATGGTGGATTTAGACAGCCATACAGCCCAGATTCTGTATATGGGAAACAGGATCTACTTAATGAAATCCCACTGAAGGAGGTGCCAGTTGGACAAAATTATTCTGCTGGGCCATATCCTGAGGGTGAGGGCCATTTTATTAATTCGGATAATGTCAGAACTGAACCAGAAAATGGCATGGCTGATATGGAGTCCTCTCAGGTGACTGAAGCAGCTCATGAACCAGAAGTTAACCCGGAGAAAGCCCCTTGTGATTTTGATCTCAATCAAGAGGTCTGCTCAGATGAAATGGAACTTCTAGTTAATCCTGTCTCAACCCCTGTTTCTGTGGTTTCAGCATCTAGACTAGTAGCAGCACCTGGGTTGCCTGCTGCCCCTCTGCAGTTTGAGGGGACTCTTGGATGGAAAGGAATTGCTGCTACTAGTGCTTTTCGTCCTGCATCCCCTCGAAGAGTCTGTGACTCTGATAAAACAGCTCTCACTGTTGGGGGAATCAGCAACAGTTCAAAACAGAGGCCAGATTGCCTTGATATTGATCTGAATGTGGCTGAGTGTGGAGATGATAAACTTGCTGATGTGGTTGCTGGAAAACAGATTCCAGTCTCAACTGTTCTCCATTCTGTGGAATCTTCATTGGATGTGAGTTCAAGAAGGCCAGAGAGATTCAAGCTGGATTTAAATCGTATAAGTGACGATAGTGATGCTCCACCTACAGATCTGAGGATGGATGGACGGTTCCTTTACAACCGGAATGGCCATCGCAGTCCATCTCCTGCATCCTCATCATCGTCCATGCAGCTGCCTTCCCTGAGGAACATTGACTTGAATGACAGACCATATTTGCAGAATGATTTTTCAGATCAAGGACTCTATCATGGTAAATTTCCCCAAAATATGAGTGCTTTTGGCGTGCTTTCTAAATCAGATAAGCCTGTTATATCTCTCATGGGTACCAGAGTGGAAATCAATAGGAAGGATTTTGTTCCTCAGGCTGCATCTTTGTCAAATGGCAACGCACTTGACACTTCCGTGGATGCTAATAGGCTAAGGACTGGAAGTGATCTGGCATTGGGTCCTACAGTGTCATATACACATTCCCCTGTTTTCGGATACAATGGATTTGCATCTGCAGCCACATTGTCGCACTCTTCTCCCATGTATGGACCTTCGAGCTCATTTCCTTATATGGTGGATTCAAGAGGAGCCCCTGTTGTGCCCCAGATTGTGAGCTCTGCAGCAGGTGTTCCGCCATCTTATCCCCAACCACCATTTATTATGAGCCTGAGCGGTGGAGCTTCTGGATTAAATGGGGCAGGGCCTTCACGGCCTAACTTTGATCTGAATTCTGGTTTTCCAGTTGAGGGAGGAAATAGGGACCCGCTTGGTCTGAGACAGCTTTTCATGCCTAGTCAAGGCCGTTCGATGGAGGAGCATTTGAGGTTAGGCTCACAACCCTCGTCAAGTTCTGGGGCTGGTGGTAAACGGAAGGAACCTGATAGTGGGTGGGAAGCGTACCAATATAACTATAGAAATCAGCAGCCACCTCCATGGCAATAGGAAGTTTAATATTTTATCATTGCTCCTTCCCCCCTTGGGAATCAATCATAAATGGAATTGAGCTGATTGATGCGATTATTGTCAAGGTAATTGAGTAAGCCCATTGGCTTTGAGGGAAGGGGAATTAGAAGCGGGGGGAATTATGAATGTAATATAGTTGGGTGAGATTAATTGCCGAAGGAAAGAATTAGGTCTAATTAATTGTTTTTGACTATGGTTTATTTTCTAATTTTTCATTTCTGTGTTCTATAGAAGGCCATTGCAAACATAGAAGGCATGGTACATGATGTAGCTGTAACTTCTCCCATATATATCACAGAAATTTTAACGATGGTCCCTCGTTTCTTGTTTTAGTGCCGCTTATATTCTGAAATGGAATTGAATTCTTTAAATTTATATGTTAGTTGGCTAGTACGCTTTGGCTTCATATCAGTGGATCGGGGTCGGTCTGTTTGATAGATATCAGTTACGGGAGGAGCGAGCGATGATACAATCTTCTGTTGGCAGCCGCACTGTAAGTCTTCTCAATTTGACTGGCATGTACGAACACCATTGTTTTAGTGCAAGTACAGCAGCGCATCAGCCTCGTTTTGTTTTCTAAACGATTCTCTCAGCAATAATTAATTTTTTTTCTTTTGTCAAATTCAGACCGAGTGTTGACGTGTGATACAGAGTTCTTTTTGTTGTTAAATGTACTCGATTCAGGAGCAGTTTGATAACATATGAATGTGGTATAATTGGAACTCAACACGCTAGAAGTCTATTGCGAGTAGGTTGCTTTGTGGATTCCGGGTTTCCAAAAAAAAGCGCCTGAAATTACAGAGAATCATGAAGATGCAATACTTGAGGTCGAATCAGAAATAATAGCGCAAAAAAGAAGCAGCTTAATCGAAGAGAAAAAGCTTGTAAATTATAATTTATAGCGCTATGTGGAAGTGGGTCCAAACAAATAACAATTGAGGAGGATAGGTAAGCCAATTAATTTGGAAAGCTTACATACATGGGTTACTCCCACCTCGCTGGCCTCATCTTCTTATCATCCATCGCTTCACGCAAAACTAACTCATGGCCTCCCCTTTTTGACTTCTGTTCCCATTCAATCAAAATCTCGTACAGCACTTCAATCTTTGTGTTGAAAGAAATCCAAGCAATTTAATTTTATAAAAGAAAATGGGGTTAACTTGGAAAATAAAACTACCAAATAATAGCAATCACACTTGAAAGAGTGACACGTAAAGGCAAAAGCTAACTGAATATTCAAAACACTGCAGCTGAGGGAGCATTCAAGTCAAGCCAAGCCCAAACAAGGGCCGATTCACACAGACACATACAAATCTATCTAAATGGTTAGCCAATCCTCTGCAGACTTTAACTCTGAACCAGATTGCATATATTTAAAGAAAAAAACTGCACTGACTACACCAAATACTAACCCAGGACCTGAACTTAAAAAAAAAAAAAAAAAAATACAAAGGAACAAATACACTTCCAGTTAAAAAAAAAAAAAAAAATGGCAAAGGGAAGGCTCGTCTGAAACAAAATAGAATGTAGCTTATGGCGCACAACACTTTACAAGTTCACAAACAATGATGATTTAGAATATTTTCCATTTTTTCAATTATCAACTGCTTGATATGTCAACACATTTGAAAATAATGTTCTGCACTGACGCTAAACTATTCGAGAAGCAACCATATATGATCCATGGCAGGTGTATTGATATGACCACATAAGACAAAGGCCACAGAAAGCAGGCCCGATATGCTTGACAAGCACCTATAAGGTGAAGAAGCTGCATAATCATAGAACAGATAAACCACAAAATCCAGTAACATACAATGCCCCATAATATAGTGCAGCATGACTAAAAGCAATTCCAGAATGGAAGCTGTCACAACACATAAACACAGCAAGATGCAAAGGAAAGACCCAAAATGTGCAAAGAGCCCAGTGATGGTTTTCAACGGAAAGAAGATTGGCCAGCAGGAGCAACCACCACCTTGCTATCTCTTAAAGCTGTATTTACAATTGAAACATACTTCCCACCTGTCCTTCTTTCCCATGCATATGCATACAAAGATAAATAAAACCAAATAATAAAAAAGTAGTGAAATCAATGATTTCAAAACATACCATACATTACCCACAAAACAATAAGGTCTAATTGTTCCAATGTGTGAAAATTTGAAGTAAATAATGAGGTGCAACAGTCAATATAAATAAGAAAACAAAAAACAACTAGACTTCCAAACTTAAATCAATCTCAAACTAAACTAAGAACATGATACACATCTAGTACTTTACAGTTCCAATGTTGGGGCATACTTCTACTTCTCCAATGAATGCAATGCGTCCTATGCTTTTATTTCAATCGTCAGTATCGAATTGGGTTGCACATGAGCATTAAGCATCCCATATTTAGAAAATATTTATATACACGGACAATAAACTTTAAAAAGGAAAACAAATGTCACCTGGTTTAATTAACAAGCAAATAAAAAGACAAATGTCCATCAACCAGAACTACAAATAAAAAAAGAAAATCACATTACTGAAGAGGATACAACTTCACATCAACCCGAATTCGTATTCTCTCCGGACGAGACTGAAGCTCCACCGACACCAACTCTCTTATGCCTCTCCTCCTCATATTCAGGATCATCAGTTGGCAGCTCGAATCTACAAACTGGACACGAGTTCCTGGAACCTAGCCACGGCACAATACAATCCCCGTGATAAAAATGTGCACAAGGTAACTTCGTCACCGTTTCACCAACATTCACCACGTCCTTACATATAGCGCACACAATTGCCTCCTGCTCCAACGATATCTCCACCGTCGGTAACTCCAATACAGCTGATTTTGCTGCAGGTGGGGCCCCTCTCCTTCCACCGTCACTTTCAGCCAAGTTCTGCGGCAAAGTTTCATAGTCAGCGGCGTCCACGTAATCCTCTGGATTACCTATGTAAAGATCAGATTCTGGAACTTGTAGACGAAACTCGATTGAGTTGTCTCCTAGGCCCAGCAGAATCTCAGCCCAGTCAAGGATCCGGTTGGGTCCGGTTCTTGCTCGTGTCGCAAAGTCCCGGATCCGGAGACGAAGTTCTTCACGTCGCCTTCGTCGCTGACTTTCTTCGTCATCAATTTCTCTGTTCTCTTCATTTTCGTTACCAAGCCGATCTTCTCCTCCTGCCTCATGTTCTTCGTCGTCTTCATTGTCTCCCTCTTCCTCGTTCGCATCGTCATCGTCTTCCTCATGCGCTGCCTGAGCGATTAAACGGAGAATAAGAAGGAACTGAGATCCAAAAGATGGATCATCGACGTGATCAGGTGTCAGTGTAGGTGGTGAAAAGGTTGGAGCGGGAATTGATTCCACGAAGCCGTTTTTACATTCGTGGCAAATAACATCATGAAGATTGGCTAGGGTTTCTATAGAGACGTGTTTCTCGCAGTGATAGCACCAATACTGTGTCCTATCAGTATCGAAAGAGGCGGTCCATGAAGCAGTCTGAGATGGAGATTCAGCCATGTCGTTTTGGTTCTGGTCCGTCGGATGGAGGTGAGGAAAGAGTGAAGAAGGTAAAGGGCTGGGTGGAGAGACCGACTGCCAAAATGTTAAGGAAATTTGGTCAGGATGTTATGAAGGCGGTTGTCTGCCTACAAAGCTTGAGCATTGGGTGAATTTTAATTGATTTATTTGGATATTCTGATAAGAAAATGAAGGCTGATCAAACGGCTGTAATTTAATTTTGGAAAAGGTAGATGATTTGGTATGAATTTTGGTGGTGGCATCAAATTGAAACAAAAAAATTAAATAAAAATAAGAAGATGGGCTAGGCTTATCTATCGGCTAAAGCTTTGTGCTTTATAACTAGACATTGAACGTATCGTTAACCCATAGTACTCATGATCATTTGATTTATTATTAAAGTTGATGGGGATAATGGCAAACACTCGATGACACCACCGGGCTTCTGATAATTTAAGAAAAACGGTACCGCTATTGGAAGAAAAAGATATCTTTCTCACCAAGGTGATTTACTATCATCTAGAGTTTTTCTCGTTGCTTAGACGACAGCTTTTCGTGGTAATTCAAATTAGAGGAAAGCTTATTGGACAGATGGTTAGGGGCAGCAATCTATACAGAATTAAAATACATTTTGTTAATATATTTACAATTGGATTTTTTTTTTTTTTTTTTAAGTCCAAATTATAAATAATGCTATAACATCGGATGAAAAGCTGATTGGATTCAAAATCATGTGTTAAATTCCAGAGTGCTTGCAATAATACCCCCAATCCAAAGTCCGAACAATTGGATCAATTCAAAATCACCAACACCTTACTAACTCACTGAAGAAAATTACTGTAAGAAATGTACACAACGATGACCATTGTTGGGAAGGAAGCACTATTTTTTCAATGCGTATTATTTACTAGCATAGGAACATCGCAAATTTGAGGCAATCAGCTTCGCCACACCACAGCCTACCTCTTGTCTCGGTGCTCCAGCTGCACTGCCAAGCCAATCTTCAGTTGCTCGTTTGTTCCCTCAGCATTGCCCACGCCTCGATGACACTGAACAAAACCTTCAAACCATGCTTTCTGCTACATCATACTCATTTATTCTGTTCCTATATATACATATATATTATCCCCGTTCCTCTCAATCAAAAACGCAAACACCTCGTGGCTTTACCAACAAACACCAACGTCCCAAAAACATATTCTATATATACATCTACCTTACACTTGATCTCTTTTTTTTTTTTTTTTTGAATAAATTTATTTATTCCTTTTATAGGGCACCGTACGGAACCTGTTGAGGCAACCGGAACCGGACCTGAGAAGCCGGTGACCTGACCGCCACACCGTGCCAGCAAATACCGCCTTTGCACATCTCGTGGTGGCTGTGGACGTGATGATCACGAGTAATTAAATAGGTGGCTTTACGTGACACGTCCCACGTCAGCGTCCCGATCAAGATGGCACCCACTACTGTGGTCGATGCAATCAGCACAAAACCACTACTGAAGCTCCGTCCAGACAACAGCCCGTACGCTTTGATTCCTGCTATCACTGCTATGTAGATCGTCGTCAAATTCCCAATCACGGCATCAGATACTGCCATGTCTGTCACGCTCTTCCTCTCTGCTGTGTTTGGAAAATGAGAAAAAAAAAAAACAAATTGGGCTTTTTGTGTTGGGAATGTCGGGGCGGTGGCGGCGGGAGTTTGGTTTTACTATGAAGTTGAGATTACGAAAACCGGGGATGGTTGGATCGCTCTGGTTTTATTGAGCTTATCTTCATTTTTAGCCTCTTGGATGTTTCTTCTGAAGGGAAAGTAGAAGGTATTTATCTCTTATTTGTCATTCACAGTCCAAAGAGGTGATGCCACGTGCACCCATTCCTGAAGATTCATTACCCTTACCAGGAAAATATTTTATGCGGACGGACTGGTACACGACGTCGTTGTACACGCGTGAATAATAAGGCTAGAAAAAGGTAGCCAGTCGTCGTGATGAACGTTGTGATTTCGGCCACGCAAACAGTGTGTTGATTTGGTCTAAAGAATAATGAGTAAGAAATTGAGATATGAACAAAATATGAAGTTACGCAATAATGATTGTGAAAACATGGACCGTCATCTTATCTTATCATATGTTGTCAGTGCATAAGGTGACACCATCATTCTAGCAATTAGTGAATGACATTTCCGCACCCCGGGTTTTCCAAAAAACCTTTTGGTCCTTTGAAGACACAGATCACATTTTTCCCCTATTTTCTAACTCATTAAAAATAATAAAAAACGAATCTATGAAAATAAAATATTGATTTTATTATCTAAATTTTTGAAAAAGTAAAAAGTTTAAATGTTTTGAGTCCTTATCTTAATATTTTAAATACATGACATTTTAATCATTTTTCATATTAAAAAAATCTATAATGTAATCATTTATAATTTAAAAATATTTTAACTGTTATCTTAAACAATTATAATTTGTCACCAATTGAATTTTGAGTCTAAAAAGTGATCTGTATTGACATTCATGTATAAAAATTTTATTGATAACAAAAATATTTTAGTGATAGATATTAAAATCAATAGAATTATTGAAACGGATTGTTAACACGTATAGAATAAATACCACAAAAAAGACAAGCTTAATAAATTGGAGTGGTTCATCAACATACTTGTTTTGATTAAGTTGCAAGTGGCTTGTTGATAAGCCTATTTGGATGAAGTCGCAAGTGAAGAAGAATGCAAGTGCAATGAGCCATGAGTCCACGACTCAATAAGTAATGTTAGGATTAATTTAGACATGCAATGTGATAAAGGAAAGATAGTTGATACATGTGTGAAATGACTTGTTGGAATAAAAAAGAAAAGAACTCATTACAACAATAATAGCAACAATAAAAAGATAGTATTGATATAAATTTGATGTTTAAATAGATGATATGATAATTTTTGAATTGAAATAGTTATGAGCTATATCATAATTCGATTTTTAAGTCTTTTTAATTAAGAAAGTTAGATTTTTATGGGTAAAAATATAAATGATGTCATGAAAAGGCAAAAGTAGTGTTTTTGGACAAAATCTTGGGTAGGAAAATGTGATTCACTATCATACCAAATTTATGGTGTAATTTATCACCCTTGGTACAGAATCAAAGCATCGATAGGCAACCAAATTTAAACGGGGTTCCACAATTCATAGCATTTTGCCTAGTTTTCATTGAGCTCGTGCATTTGTGTGGCTATCCACGTGATACCTACTCCCACGTCCATTTTTTCAGAGTGGAAGTCACTGAGACTTGGGAAAGTAATTAGAATACAAAACCAAGACTGACCGAGAAGACTTTGAAGCGGAACAAACACGCAAAAGCGAAGTTCATCTCACTTACTACAAAATATCCATGAATTAGTTGTATTTATTTATGGCCAATTAATGATTCACATCACAGGGACTAACCAGTCAATACGCCAAGTTACTTGGAAAAGGCAAGCATTACACATAACAGGCTAGGGTTATTGACCTAGTAATCGCAATCACAGGATGATCAAAATTGGATTTGAGTTAAATTTAATTCTTAACAATCAAATGAAGAAAAATACTCTGAAAAGATAAAAGTTTGTTTGAGAGGATGATTTTGTTAGTGATTTTTTGATAGCATGATCACTCGAATTGAGACTATTTTTACTTTAATTTAGATTGTTTAATTCAAGTCAACGTTGACTTGATTGGGTTGGATTTGATATGAATTGATTTAATTTAAATTATTACTTAATTCGAATGAATTGATTTTAAGTTAAAATTTTAATTTAATAATTTAAATCGAGATCAATTTATTTGTCTATTTAACAATAATTTTTTTTTGGGGTAATACGATTCACCATTTCGAAGATATTGTAAATTTTAGAGATAGTCTTTTGATGCACATCAACTCAATCTTGAGTTGAATATTATAGTCAAATCGATCAGATAACTGGGATAGCATTCAGGGCTAGCCATGCCATGGTCTCTCATACTTTTGGGTAGAGGTGTGATTCAAGCCCATTTTCAGCCCACTAACTATAGAAGAACGTGTTCACAAACCTTAAATAAATGTTAATCGAGGCCCAAACCCGATGAGTGTTAGTTGCTGTTCCGCAATTGAACGACGGAAATCCTGAGAGCCAAACGCTTCCTTGGAATGATCTAGAAATTTTGTACAGTTGAATCTACACTTTAAAATAGAAAAACAGATAAACCAAGCTCTGCCACGTTCACAAATAAATTACAGTCGTCAGATCAGCCATATTGGCAAAGATTGGCCAATCAGATTGATTAAGTTGACTCCAGTTCTTACTCTACTCGTGGGGCCGTCCAACACACTTAAATTCTCCACGTCAGGGAAACAAACTAATCCAATTACATGCTGCCACGTATTAATTGCAATTGTGAACCGTCAGATCATCCGCGATGGCTTTCAAGTCGCCTGAGGTCTATATAACGAAAAGAATTCGGAAGGAGAGATCTAGACAAGTAGTCTGTACTCTGTAACTGATTGAAGCTGCAAGTGAGCCATGAGGAAGTGGACGATCCCTTCCCTCTTGATTCTATTTTTCTTCGTAGCTCTCATTCCGGATCAAGGTACGAGTGTTTCTTTTTTGATCTGGAAACTCATTTTGTGCTTAAGAACTTACTGAATTCGTTTGGCATTGAATCTATGGTTGTTTAGGCCAAAAGTTCCAGGCGAAAGCAGAAGATGAATCTGATAAACTAGCAGATCCTCCAAAGGTGGAGGAAAAGCTTGGCGCTGTACCGAATGGTTTGTCGACAGATTCTGATGTTGTGAAGAGGTTAGTACTATATTTTTGTTTTTGTGGTGATCTTGTTGTAGCAATTCGTCGCATGCTACTAAATATATGCTTTTGTTTTAGGGAAGCGGAGTCTATCTCGAAGAGGTCGCTTCGTAATAATGCGGAGAAATTTGAGTTCCAGGCTGAGGTGTCTCGCCTCATGGACATTCTTATTAATTCTCTTTACAGCAACAAAGACATTTTTCTTAGAGAGTTGATCTCTAATGCTTCTGATGTAAGTAAATATTTCTAAAATAATTTTTTCAAATTTTGATGCATTTTTACTGAGATTATAATGGATTTTTAACTGAATTTCAGGCGCTAGACAAGATTAGATTCCTTTCCTTAACAGACAAAGAGGTTTTGGGTGAAGGAGACAACGCTAAGCTCGAGATCCAGGTTTGTGTTTAATCAAATACAGAGATACTTAGTTTCATTAAGTTAATCTATGTAGCTCTGAGTAATCGTGTTGTTGTAATTTCTAAAGTTTTGGTTATATGCTAGGTTAATTAGTGGACTTAGTATAATTTTACACCTTATTTGATTTATTTTGGAATGCACAGATTAAGTTAGACAAAGAAAAGAAAATTCTCTCAATTCGTGACAGAGGCATTGGTATGACCAAGGAGGATTTAATCAAGAACCTGGGAACCATAGCGAAATCTGGAACTTCAGGTACATTTATATGTGAATGAAAATGTTGCCCTAGAATCGAGTAAATTGAAAGAAACTTCAAGAACTCAAGAAAAATACACTCACAAATTACTGAATATACCTCAAAAATTTATTTCATAAACCTCAGCAGGATTACAATTGTTTATATAGAATTTCAGAGGACAGAACAAACTGATTTAATCCATTAACTGCAAAACTACCTAAGCATTACAAACTAGCAACCTATTAACAGAATTAACTGAATAGAAACTAAAAACTTATCTCAGCCTTTTGGGTACAAACAGCCGCAGCACAGACTTCTCAGCCCTAGCTCCTCTTCGATAAACAACCCAATTGAAAACAAATCTCTTTCTCTTCTTTTTCATCTGCAGCTCACAAAATGCTGCGATTTGGGTTTTGAAATTTTTAACCCAAAACGCACCGTATTTATATTTGCTCTAACAGTGAAGGCTAGATTCATTTACATAACAAGGTGGGATTACTCTTATGAAGCCCACTGCTGAGCAATATTTAGTATAATTATTGCTTTTTGTTTTTGTGCAGCATTTGTGGAGAAGATGCAGTCTAGTGGAGACCTCAATCTTATTGGGCAGTTTGGTGTTGGCTTTTACTCTGTATATCTTGTTGCTGACTATGTTGAAGTTATTAGCAAGCATAATGACGACAAACAGTAAGCGTTTTTTGCACTGATTTGATTTGTTAAATTTGATACAACAGCTTTATGTGTTTGTTAAGTGATGGTCTCCCTTTTTTTGTTTTTTTAATGAATGCAGGTATGTATGGGAATCAAAGGCTGATGGGGCATTTGCAGTTTCTGAGGATACTTGGAATGACCCAATTGGACGTGGAACTGAGATTAGATTACACCTTAGAGAGGAAGCTGGGGAGTACTTGGAGGAGTCCAAGTTGAAGGTGTGTGTTTCATCAAATTTGACCTTTGTACATTAAACTTTCTCATATGCACTTCTTCTTCTTTCCACCTTCATGGAAGATTTTATGGAACCAAGCTTTAATCTCTACTGGCTGCAAAAGGGTTTATTTTTACCTCTTATATTAATGCTTCTTTTACAATGGATATTTACGAAAAGTTCTTATATGTTTGATCTAGCTTCTGCTCACTGACTGAAAATTAGCACTAGCATGTTGACATAAATGACAAGAATTAAGTCTTATTGTCTTCACATTGCATTTTGTTTTTTGTAATTAATTTGTTTTCTTTATCTGCAGGATTTGGTGAAGAAATACTCTGAATTTATCAACTTTCCCATCTATATTTGGGCTAGCAAAGAGGTGGATGTGGAGGTTCCCTCAGATGAAGACGAGGAGGAAAAAAGTATTCTCATATTGCTAAGTATTTATATATATATATATATATATTAATTTGCTTATATATTATCCTTATGTATTCTTTTGCTATAAACAGCTGAAACCAGCTCCTCAGAGGAAGAGGAGACTGACAAAAGTGAAGATGAAGATGAAGATTCTGAGAAAAAGCCAAAGGCAAAGACCATAAAGGAAACTACTTATGAGTGGGAGCTCCTGAATGATGTTAAGGCTATATGGCTGCGAAATCCAAGGGAAGTGACAGAGGAAGAATACACCAAATTCTATCACTCTTTAGCCAAGGTATGTTATCATATTGAGTAACCGTGTGATATTGGAGAATCATACTATTTGGGAGAATCACATTCTGAGTTTTTAAAATTTAATTCTACAGGATTTTAGTGATGAGAAACCTTTAGCATGGAGTCACTTTACTGCTGAAGGCGATGTAGAGTTCAAGGCTATTTTGTTTGTGCCTCCAAAGGCACCTCATGATCTGTATGAGAGTTATTACAACACCAACAAATCCAACTTGAAGCTGTATGTTAGACGAGTCTTTATATCAGATGAATTTGATGAGCTTTTACCCAAATATCTTAGCTTTTTGAAGGTGAAACTAAGTCTATTCTATAGTTCCCCGGGATTGGTTCTCCAAATTTGAGATTAAAGTTGGTTTAATTAATGGTTATTCAAATGGTGCAGGGACTTGTTGATTCTGATACACTGCCACTTAATGTGTCACGAGAGATGCTTCAACAACACAACAGTTTGAAAACAATCAAGAAGAAGCTCATTCGCAAGGCCCTTGATATGATCCGTAAAATTGCCGAGGAGGATCCTGATGAGTCCACTGACAAAGACAACAAGGGTACACTCTAATTGGTTTAAAGCTATTCTTATATAACATAGGGTCGTCTTTTTATTGTTTCCTTGTGCATTATATCAAAACTTTGTGTCAGCCATGTTGCCAAGTCAAATTGCATTGAGTTCATTTTTGTGAGTTCTGGCTAAATCTTTATAACCATGCAATAAAAAAAAAACTGCCTTTTTATGATTTATGTTTTGCTGTTATATGTTATCTCTTATAATGGTTACTGAAAAATATTGACGGTGATGCAGATGTTGAAAAATCTAGTGATGGTGATGAGAAGAAGGGTCAATATACAAAATTCTGGAATGAGTTCGGCAAATCCATTAAACTTGGCATCATTGAGGATGCAGCTAATAGGAATAGATTGGCCAAACTCCTCAGATTTGAGAGGTATTTGTTTGATTTATGAGTTTGTCATCATCTATTACTTTCCAAGGCAGCATGCTGTCTTTGGATCTAAGATCTTGTTACCAGAGAGATGACTCATGGAATTTATACTTGCAGCACAAAGTCGGATGGCAAATTGACTTCACTTGACCAATACATTTCAAGAATGAAAACCGGGCAGAAGGATATCTTTTACATAACAGGGACCAACAAGGAACAATTGGAAAAATCTCCATTCCTTGAGAGGCTTAAGAAGAAGAATTATGAGGTATGGGAATGATTTGCATGCCCTTGAAATGTTTATCTACCTTTCTTGTTGCCTCTTTTTATTTTATATTTTTAATTTATATTTGACCATTGGGGCATGGTTGCCAGGTTATTTTCTTCACAGATCCAGTTGACGAGTACTTGATGCAATACCTGATGGATTATGAAGACAAAAAGTTCCAGAATGTTTCCAAAGAGGGTCTTAAACTCGGGAAAGACTCCAAGGATAAGGAACTTAAGGAGTCATTCAAGGAACTCACCAACTGGTGGAAGGGTGCCCTTGCGAGCGAGAATGTTGATGATGTGAAGATAAGCAACCGTTTGGCTGACACACCGTGTGTGGTTGTGACATCGAAGTATGGATGGAGTGCAAATATGGAGAGGATTATGCAGTCTCAGACGCTATCTGATGCCAGCAAGCAAGCTTATATGCGTGGCAAGAGGGTGCTTGAGATCAATCCAAGGCACCCGATCATCAGAGAGCTCCGGGAGAGAGTTGTGAAGAATGCTGAGGTATGTTTCACAGAACTTGAGCGTCTTCTTGATGGCACTTGTATTCGAACTATGAAGAGGATACCTTGCAAGATTTCTTGAACTTCTGTTAGCATTATTTGGACTTTTTTTTTTTTCAGGATGAGAGTGTGAAACAAACAGCCCAGCTCATCTACCAGACAGCACTCATGGAGAGTGGTTTCTTGCTCAATGACCCGAAAGATTTTGCCTCCCGAATTTACAGCTCTGTGAAGTCCAGCCTTAACATTAGTCCTGAAGCGGGAGTTGAGGAAGAAGATGATGTTGAGGAGGCAGAGGTTGAGACACAGACAGAAAAAGATTCAACTAGTGCCACGAACCAAGATGAAGGTGCCAAAGATGATGTGGATACAGAGCCTTCAGCTGTCAAGGATGAGTTGTAGATTGCCTGAAGCATGAGCAGTTCAACATTCCAGTTTCGTCAAAGAATCCAAAAGCAATGCAACATGCATGCATTTAAAGTTTCCTAGACTTCAGATGGTAGATTAATGTAACCGTAATGAGCAGGAATTTTGGTTTTTGTTTTATTAATGATAGCTGCATAAATTATGATGTCTGTTTGTTGGCTTTTGGGGATTGGGAATTGGGAATGGGCGGCTATGCTTGCATTTCCAGCAAAGTGGGTCTCTTTGTAGGCATCATCACCAGCCACATTACGCAAATTCAGAGTCAAGCATACACTCCATCATATTATCATATATACATCAATTAGAATAAAGACAATGTATCTCTAAAAGCAATTGCTTTCTTTTATGTTATTAATAATATTTTCTGACATAATAATGGCCTAGAAGTTACAATTGTATGTGTTAACGGGGCCGCTACGAATAAAGGATAAGGGAGATTGCAGAAGCAAGTATTATGGACAACAAAGCTGAAGAACTAAGTGTGCTAGACGAGTTTCCGGCAACATAATTCGGTAACCAAGAGAAAGAACCATTGTCACTTGACCCGGTACCCTCTGCTGTTGCAGGTGAATCTCCTGCTGATTTTTGACTGCAAAATAATAAATACATACGTAAAAGGAGAGAACATTTGTTCAATAGAAAGAAAAAGGAGCAAGAAATGTATCACTTCTATTGTGGGCTGCGGCTTTACCTTGTGTCTGGAGGGCAGAATGTGATGGTATAATCACCTTCTGTACACGTAAATGTACTGGTAGCATCATCGTAAGCATAACTATATGAGCTTGGACATGCCATTTTGAACATCTTTGAATAAACAGAAGGCTTACACGTAGCAGGTGTACTATACGCTCCGCTACAGCAATATTCAGGATTCCCAAAGGCTTCACATGCACTCTTGCATCCCTCACCCGACTCTGCCCGTAACTCGGGCAGGCACCGTTGATTCAAATCAGCTGCGCACCCGGTTGCCAAACAGCTCCCCGTTCCACTGCTTGGTTCGACAAGCATTGCTATATTGTAGCCATCGACCAAACTCACGTCATAAAAGTCCCGCGTGCCAGACCCCGAACCGGTTGTGAACTCGGCTAAAGTAGCTGGTGGCGCAGCACTTAAACCATTGCATTCGATTTGGTTAGAGCCGCAGTCGCCCGTTTTGCAGATCCCTTGACCTGTGGTCGGGTCGAATGCACAACCGGTTCGGCCCCAGAATCTTCCGGACCAGGCTGGTGGAACTTGCAAGGAACGGGACGTGCCCGGAGTGAGTTCAAAGCCGGTGGTTTCTAATTTTGCATTGCCAAGAATGCCTGGCCAAACTGTGTAGCTACATTTGTTAACGAGTGTGAACGTAGAAGCTGAAATTCCTGTAACATAGATAATATTAGAACCCCGCTACAGAAGCATGAAGGAAAATGCAATAATAATTACCTTTGCAGAATATAAGCAGAACGAGAGTGATGTAGATAGAAGAAGAAGAAGAAGAAGAGAAGATTTGATCCATTATTTTGTATGCAATAGTGCGGCTAATTGCAATGATACTGTTGAGTCTTAATGTTCTTCTATTCTATTGAAATTGAAGCTGCATTGCTCTTTAAACAAGAAGAAGAAGAAGGAGATGAAAGGTAAGATTCTTGACTTGATAGAGATGGAAATTAGAGATCGAAGAGGAATATAAAAATATATATATATCTACACACACACACACACACACACACACAGAGAATAAGAAGTTGGGAAGTTATCTGAAAAAGGAAAAAAATATGATGAATCTGAAATGTTTATGATGAGCCTGGGTGAACCTGGTGGTAATTCAGCAGGGATTGAGACGTGACTAAGTGGGAAGAATTGGACATTATTTCTTATTTCAGGAAAGAGGAAGGAAATTCAAGTTTCGATGTGAATGCGAGAAACTCCTGAGAGAATACCCTATAATTTCAACGAAATGTACAGCCAGACATCCTACTTTGAACTATGAAGAATTAGAAGATGAATTAAGTTGTTTGATTAAATATTTATTTAATCTACCGTCCATGGTTTAATTGTGAGTCTAAATGAACCTTCAATTGTTTCCATTGATGCAGATAATCGAGGGATGATTGACTGAGCGGGCAGCCATAATAGCGTTATTGAAGATTCGTTCCTAAAAAAGAGAGAATCGGAATCCCATGCTTTTGAATAAAAATTCAAGGAAATCGAATCAGATTCCTAAATCGTCAAAACAATCGTATTATTTCATGATTTGGATCACGCAATTCACCGTGTTCACGTTACAATATTTATTTTGATAAAATGATACATTCAAAATGGGGGCCAATAGAGGAAAAATTAAGAGAGACTTGGTAGATGAGTGAGGGAGTCGTCAATGAGAGTCAATTATAAACGTTTATGAATGAGAGCGTATTATTTTGTTGTTATTCCAATCTTAACCTTGCATATTCCATTTGAAATGAACTTGAGGTTGAGTTGAATTAATTAGTTTTAATCCAAACTCAGATTGATATGAGATCAGATCAAAATTAGAATGTTTAATTTAAATTTGTTTGAACTGAGGTATAGTATCATTAAAAAAGTGATTAATATTGTTAAAAAAGTAAATAGTATTAGCAAATAAACAAATAAATATAACTTAAATTGTAATAAAGATTCAATTGAAATTTGATTTATTTGAAGCTAGGGTCGAATCTAACCCTATCTGCACCATTTCAATGTTCTACTCAACCTTTACAATTTACTATATTTCATTTCTGACTTCATCCGGCTCCTGTGCATTTTATTGTTATTTTAACCTTGCCCATCTGATATTTCATTTCTGACGGGTGACACAAATTAAATGATAGAGACGCACGATAAAAACTTGGGTTATGGAGATTATGAAAATGGCATTGAATCTAATAGTCTCAATCAATGATGTGTAATTATCCATGCAGAAGAAAACAGAGGGCGGTATTGGAGATATACACAAGGTCATAAAAATAAAGTTTAGCCTGGAAAACTTCAAACCCGAAAAAGGGAGAAGAAGCAAAGGTAGGAACCGACTTTGCTTTAGAGCTTACCAAAAGAGATGCTGACGCTAAATTAATGCTCTTCCACCTCATTCTCTACCTACGTTTGCAATGCAGGAGAGTGATTGCCTGTGGTGTGGTAATTACATTTCATGATCGATTCTTTTATGGATGCATCTGACCTTATTTATTTGTACAGCGTGCCTTGTTCTTTCAGACCAATCACTTGAAAAGTAGTAGAAAAATGACAATTACATACCTTCAAACTCCGTGTTTTCTAAATCTAACTGCTACTCAGTAAAACCAGATACTGCTAATATTATATATCTTCATGATCGTATCCAACTTTCCGCCCATATCACCATTCTCATTGTCAAACAATTTATATTATATTATCTTATATTATTAGAAAGAGACAAATTATTACCAGAATTAGTACATACATACATACATACATACATACTACTTATTATTAAGAAAGATTTCTTTTCTCAGGATAGAAAGATTTCTTTTCTCAGGATTGCATCAATTGTTTGCCACTGATTTGTTTTTAAGCGCCAAAGATACATTAAGTGGATGATCAATCTCTAGATTTTTTTTTTTTTTTTACAAGTGGAACGTCTACGCTGCATGTTTGAAAAGTGATGTTAAATAATTAAACTATATGCTTGACAAAATATAAACACATTATTCTTCACCAGTAAATACATTTATTATACGGAAGAAACATTGAAATATGTAGCCTTGTTTTTGGATAAACATGGAAAAATCACAAGTTCTTTCTGTTTATATGGTTTACATTGATTTGAATGAATTTAGTTGCTTTATCGAATTCATACGCCCGCTAGTTCCATTTTCATCAGCCATTAAGTTATCTGTTTCTTACGTTAGCATAATCAAAGATGATACATATGTATCTATAACAATGTGCGCCTGAGAAGTAAAAAGGAAAATGTGGTCAATTTATCCATTTCAACATCTGAGACTGTCCTTTGACATGTTATCTGTCGTGTAAAGTACCTGTCGGATAATTGTTGTTGTTTTTATTTTCGTTTATTATCACTTTATTTTATCCTTTCTCTCCCTTTACTGATGAAGATTTGCGTCATTTATAACTATCTTTCATTTGATAACCTATAAAGGAAGGGCTGCTTTTCTCCTTTGTTTCCCAACTTTATATTAATTATCTGCATGTAGCCATTTCTTGACTGGTCTGTTAAATGATACTTCACCGCAGTTCGAAGAAGAACGGATAACTGGGCCATGCAAATATGTATCATGTTTCAGAAATGGGAACCATGCTATAAAATTTATGGGGCCAATTCACCTAAAACTCATGATTCATAATTTAAAATTCATATTATATGTTGATCAATGTAGACTCATAACTAATGGATAGAAAGATAGGTTACCATAGATGCTTTTGGATAGCAAGTTTTGGAAAATCTCAGAACTGTTAAACCTTACTTTGTAACGTCAACATGTATGTACGAGGTCTATCTGTAGAAGCAAAGCAGGAAAAAGGTCAAGAAGAAAAAATAATGTTGACGTGGATGCAAATACTGCCACCAGAAAGTTTGAGTAAATTTTTGACATTTAGGCTAGCTATTGCAAAATCATCTTTATTTGATTTGTAAGATATATATTGCCGGTAGTAGCAACGAGCATCTACCTTCAAAGCTAAGATGTTGCTGCTTCATATATAAATTTAATAGGATGAAAAGTTAGGACAACCAGAAAAATATAGAATATCACTCATACAAAATGTTAACTGAATCATACAACATAGATAGAATATCTTGTTAAGACATGAAATCTCAAACCCGAAGTCGAAGGACTAGTTTTCATTAAAGTGGATGACTCAAATGAATGATTCTATGGTTGAGTTGTTAAATTAATCTCCCTGAAACAAATGTAGATTCTACCCACTGGGCTTCCCAAAAACAATAAAAAAAAATTAGACCAGGTATGATGGTCATATGGGATTCAAAGAACAACTAATTATTCTAAGAGAGTCCTAAACGCAATTATAAATGATTGGCGTCTTTGTAATTTTTTTCCTTCATGAGGTGAGGGCCTCATTTGAATATTAATTAGTGCTCGAAAGACTCTTCTTTCTTATTAATATTGTTTTCTTTCCCTTTCAATAGTATCCAATTTCTTAAGATTTGTTCAGGTTAGTCAAAAGAGGCTGCAATGGTGTTTCATAATTTCACGAGACTAACATATCATAAAATATCTTAGAAGGTGTTGGGTGTTGGTTTATTTACTTACTCAAATTTAAGCTTACCAAGTTCAATTCAAAATAAACGTTTAATATTTATAACAGGGACAATGGTGACGTTCCTTTCGGACTCAGATGAGAAAAAAAGGGGATCGTATAGAAGTGGGTCAATAGACGCAAAATAAACAAAATTTACTTGATAAACTTGGTTGTAAAAGCAAATTTTGGCCATATTATTTATCGGTTTAGACTTTGCATACTAAAATATATATTTTACTTCAGTCACCAATAATATAAATATAAGAACCATAAAACTTCTTCGCCCACATTAACTTCACGGCCGGGCGAGGACTCTTTCTCGAAGATTAAGTTCATTCTAAAAAACAATCATCTATGTTGACTAATTTTACCCGTTCTAAGGTTTAGCGAGATTTTTTATTATGTGACTGTGTATTTTACGGGTTTGAATTTATTCGATCTAAGTGTATAACCATCAGTAGGATGAACAAACCATTAGAAGATGAGCTGAAGAGTATTATAATGGGATAAATAATATCACTAAATTAAAAAATAAATGGATCTTGTATTGAACTGTAAAGCTGAAATATCAACTGGAAATCAACTTGTTTGAGCTATAGATTTGATTCAAGCAAATTTGAAACGGATGCATCCATAAATTTATGCTACTGGTTTCATGCTAAAAAAGTCAATGTTAGGCAAGGAGTGTGGGTGCTTGTCAAAGAAATTGTGAAATATGAAGTCAAAGGGAACGAGTTTAGAAGTTGGGAAGTCATAATCGTAACCGAGCATGTAAAATGTAATGGGAAGAATTGTTGTGTGCCACGCCTACTCACATTCAGCTTGCATTCTGCATTCATTGCCAACTCAGAGCCGTGGATAAGTCAGCAATGGTGTCGGCATATCCATAACATGCAGCCATGCATCCCAGAGTTCCACTTGAACCTGCTTAAGCATACACATGCTTAACGAGTTATGGACAATGGACGGTGGACACTTTCAGTTTCAGTCCCATCTAGCAAGACGCATTTTTAACCGACAAAAATTTCTTATCCTATTATTCATAAATTAAGCCTAATCTGCTAACGTGTCTGGGGTTGCAGTCCCTTATCCTCCGGCCTTGCCCACTCACCAGGCAGGGAACTGCGGAGGGGTAACCAATTGTCTAGCACTTGATTTATTTATTTATTTTAGTTTTTAATTCGGCATATAATAATTGTTTGTGAGATTGCAGAATGCTGGTGGATCGAAGGCAACGATGGAAGCGCGTGTGAATTAATATTGCTCAGCAATTCATACTGGAATCTGGGGCTGAAAATTCCCATGAATTTCATCTTATCATGGGAGCATGCTCAAACTTGGACCCTTCTAACGAAGACTTACGGAAAAATGTTGCCTCAGAAATGGGGCAAAAGGAAAATTTTACTTCAAAACTATTTATGATTTCCTGGTATTTAACAAATAGACCATGAGGAAATTGCATGGATAGGGGCCAGGCGGCGGCGGCGGCACACGAGAAGGTATCAAAGTTTGCTTCTTAACTGATGATGGTGATACCTTACTAGGAAACTGTAACATTGAGCTTGAATTGTATGCCTAGCTACTTCCAACATTACATTCAATCATGCCCTGTCAATCAATGATTTGAGTTCAAATAGACGATTCTTTTCTTTCTATTTTTTTTTTATGTTTTTTTGTGAACTTTGGCAATTCATGTCATTGAACGAATTTAAACTGAAACCAGAGTAATTCTTGTTAAGGTATAACAAATCCACCTGCGAATGTAAATAGTAACAAAGCATAAAAAAATTAGGTAAAATTGACAGGGAAACAGAAGAACACGTCCCATCACTTAATATAAATTAGGTAAATGCAAATTGCAATAAGGAGAGAATACCACAAAGTCTCCACTGCTAGCTGTATTATTCTCGTCGCAAAGTCACGAGTCACCACCATTACTTATTCCACTTAATACAATATGTCATGCACTGTTTTTCATGCCATTGATCATGATGGAAGGAATAATACAAGCTGTGCAAATAGGACAGCCAACATGAAGACAATAAATCATTAATAATAAAAAATTCATTTTATTGGCATCCAATACATGCGGTGGTTACATTTTAATCCAATCCAATACATTCTATGAACCAACAAATGAATCCCATCCCTTCCTATCCTATTTCATAATAAATAAATACTAATAATCCTATCTCTACAACTACAACTACGACTACAACTACAACTGCTGACAGCCTAGTAGCCTGGTTCATGCAATGTCAATTTGTCCACTCCACGCCTGACCTTTTGCCGCCAGGCTCATTTCCGCATCACCTGGGACCCAACATCCACCTCGCACGAAAAAGAATCCAATAACATAGGCCCCACTTTTGCCAACGACACGTCGGTCCTGGGCCAAAGTTTTGCTTGTATACTACTCGGCCTACTCTAACCATTTTCCGTCAGAATCGATGTTAGTACAGTTGTTGCCAATGCCATTGCCATACGCTCCAGATTGCCATGCCAATGATGATCGAAACGCCATGTGATCCCAACACGTTTCCACAGGTAGACGGAGATGCCCCGCTTTGATCCAGAGCGCCTTGGTACACCATTGTGCTGTTGATGACAGGTGCGTTGGTTGTTGTCGTGCCCTGAGAGGATTTCTGGCTGCAATGAAAATACAAAACTATCCGTTACGACTCTCGCCATAAAAAAAACAAAAGTAACCGTTAACGTGTCCCCTTGGGATTCTACTGTATTGTCAAGGGTAGTTCTGGACAATAAAATATATTGGCAATTTCTAATTAAGCGACGTTATAAAGCACATGGGAAAGCTGCGCTCATTGGGCGTCGGAAATTAACGTTCACATCGAACTTTCTTTATTGACGATAATACCCCTACAACGTGAAAGCGAATTTACCTTGTGTTGGGTGTGGGGCAGAAGGTAATAGTGTAGTCGGGTCCGGATGCGCATGTAAAGGTGCTGGTTTTGTCGTCGTAAGCATAGCTGTATGCGTGCGGGCAAGCGTTTTTGAAAATCTCAGAGTAAGAAGATGGCTTGCAAGTGTCGGGCGTACTATATGCGCCATTGCAACAGTATTGCGGCTGTTGAAAAGCTTCGCACGCGCTCTTACAAGCTACGCCGTCTTTTCCATCCTCACTCATAACTTTAAGCTCTGAAGGACACGCGCCGTTCAAGTCCACCACACATCCCGTCGTCGAACAATTCTGACCACTGCCTCCTTGAGGAACGACGAGCATCGGAAGGTTGTAGCCATCGACTAAACTGACATCGTAGTAATCAAGACCACCATAGCCATCGAGCTTGAATTCAGCCAGTGTGGCAGGCGGAGTGGCGCCATTTCCAGAACATTCGAGCTTGTCAGAACCGCAATCACCTGTAACGCATGAGAATTTTCCGGTGGAGTCTTGGGAGCAAAGAGTTCGGCCCCACATGCGGCCACCCCACGAAGTAGGCGCGGTTATGGTTTTGGACTCGCCGTTTTGGAGGGCGAAACCTGTGGGGGAGAGTGCCTGTGAATCAGCGTTTGAAAGAATGCCCGGCCACACTGTGTAGTCGCATTTATTAATCATGATGAAGGTGGTGGACATAACACCGTTAATGAAAAACAAAGAAATCAATAATGTTAGTTGGGGCGCCATTGACGGTAGCAGTTTATGAATTAAAAAAGGGAAAAGAAGAAATTGGACGAAGAAGAAGAAAGAAGAAGAAGAGGGGGAGTGAGAGGCGGATGATAAGACAGAGAGAGCTATTTATAGAAAACTAGTGAAGGCAGTGTGCCAATACAATTTTAAAAAGGCTACAGCACTTATTCCTACCCATAGTTTAAGGCGAGGATCAGGTGCCACCCCCAAAGTTTCAAAAACCTAATATTCCACCCTAAAACAAATTTAATATTCAATATATTAGTAAATAGTAATAGTTTAGAGGTATATTTGTCATTTTAAAATTAAAATTTTAAAAAATAATAAAATAAATATAAAAAATTTTAAATCAGTCATTGCTGTCGATACTGATGGCGGTGGCCACCTATAAAAGAATCAGATGACAATTTCCAAGAGAGGCCATATCTAGCCTCTCTATTTGGTGAAGGCAACCAGATCTGGCCACCTCCAGTTTAGGTGGAGGTGGCCAAATTCAGTCACCTCCGCCAGAAAAATAAGTCAGAAATGATCGAAAATAATCGTCTTTGGTCCTATCAACTGTTTTCGGTCTTTCTTTCTGACAGAGGCAGTCAGATTTGGTTCTTTCATTAGCAATGGTGACTGTTTTAAAATTTTTAATATTATTTTATAATTTTATTATAAATTTTTTATTTTTAAAAAGATATTTTAATTATTTTAATATAAAAATTATAAAAAATATTTTTAAAGGTGCGAATTGAGTTTTGGGGGTGACACTTTTTCCCGCCTCAAACTATGGGTGGGAACAAGTGCTTTGGCCATTATTGAAAAACATTTATGGGCAGAATGTTCCACATGTTGATGAGCTACTCAAGACTCTCTGTAATGGTTAGTTTTGTTCTGCCAATTCATAAAGGGAAAATAGAATGGTTTACTCTTTCTATTTATCAAGTTCAGGTCAGAAATAATTGTTACAATTTACGTTTTGCTCAAGAAACCAACTAATCTGAAATCAAATACCCGCTTTAAAATAAATAATTTGAAATTGAATTGAATTATTCCAATGCAAAGTTGGTCTCCAGATTTTTCATATATAATTTTTACCACCAGTTAGTTTGAGTTTGACAGGTGAAAATGGCAACCGCAGTGTATATAAAATAGAATAAAGTGAGAGTCAAGTGCGGGTGGCTGCCTCTGTTATATGAAATAAAATTAAAACATGTTTCTCTTTACAACTTCGTGCAAGTTCTTGACTTGGTGTGCTTTTGACCCTAAGCGTTGAATTTAGCAGTACCCAGATGCAGGCGCGCATTCATCCCCGCTAGCTCAACTTTGGACCAAGTTAAAGCTCCTATCAAAATCATAATATTTAACTTAATAACTAGTTCAAATTCATTAGAATTCATATATAATGCATTCAAGAATTATTGATAAACAAATAATATCTTTAAATAATTAAACAAATTGATCTTGAATTAAAATTTTGAATTAGAGCTTTTATTCAAAATCAAGCCAAACCATGAATTGGATCTAAGTTACTTGGTGATTTGATCCACTCCTTCTAGATGGTCATTAGCTATGGAATTCAAACGCACAGTCAAAAGTTAGCTTCAACTTCCTAGTGTTGAGGGAGAATCCGAGGTCTATTGGTTGAACGGCTTCAGCCTTCAGGATTAGTTTCAATAACAGTTTCTAACAATTAGGTTTAGGTTTCCTCAGCCCCAGGAATATATTCTCATCGAAATCAACTGCTGAATACTTGTTGGTCTCTCATTAATTGAAATATTAGAAATTTTCAATATAATATATGTCCACTTGTATGGGTTCTTTGAATTTCAATCCGGGTAGATTTAACTTGAAAGAAACTTGTCTGGGTTTGAATGCGTCAGGTAGCCAGCCACCAGTTTAGACTGGTCTTGGTAGTGTTTTGCAGTCTCAAAATGTTGGCTTGGCTACCTGAGCACGCCAACTCAATATGAAACTGCAGCCCGGAAATCAATCTGTAAATATTAATGTTATTGGCCGCATGGTCACACTCATCATTTGCAGTGAAGTGGACATCATTGATCGACATTCAAGCTTTCTGCTGGAATCAATTAAGTTGAAGCGCAATGCAAATGCATATTGTCACAACCCGCAAATTCTCGAAAAGTCCAAAGCACACAACTCCGCAGTCAAGGGCAGACCAAGTGTGAATGCTGGCAGACCAAGTGTGAACGCAGGTGCGGAAGCAGCTCAAGAGCCCACGTGCGTAAGCAGGGTAAGCAAGCCCACGTGCGGATGCAAGTAGATGAGCACGCAAGCAGGTGCGTGAGCAGCCAGCAGCGCACGCAGGCCATGTGCGGAAGGAGCTTAGACGCACGCATGCAACAAGCATGCAGCTGAGTGAGCAGCCAGGGACGCAAGCAAGCAGCTAGGTGATGCAGGCAAACAGCTGAATGAGCAGCCAGGGACGCAAGCAAGCAGCTAGGTGATGCAGGCAAACAGCTGAATGAGCAGCCAGGAGGCACAAGCAAGCAGCTGAATGAGCAGCAGGGGCGTAAGCAGCTGAGCAGAGGCGGTGGCTGGGCCTGCATGTACGCCACCTCCTACTGAGAACCCTGCCAGCCGACCTTGCCTGTCAAGATGCATGTACGCCACCTCCTGCTGCCCACCTCTTGCCCAACCAACCAGCACCAGGCAGCACAACAAAGCAAGCCAGCAGCAGACTGAAGCCTTATCTACAGCAGGCCAAGCACCTCAGTTGTAAGCCTATATAAAGGGCATAGCACTTGTACAGAAAATATAGCAGATGTTAGAAAAATTATAGCACTGTAATTGTAAAGAGAAATAGAGTGGTATTTCCCGCATATATTCATTTCTCTCGTTCTACCTTTCTGTGTTCAATTATTGTATAACGCTATTCTGTTTCGCACATATACTATTAGGAAAGACTTACTTAGCTCAACGGACAGGGCCAAGTGTCGCACAGGGTGATCGTCAGTTGTTCATCCTGTGACACTTCCCCAGACTTACAAATTCACACAAACCTTGTCACGGGATAAACAACTGACGATCACCCTGTGCAGCATATGGCCTTGTCCATTGAGTTAAGTAAGCCTTTCCTGATAATAGATGTGTGAAACAGAATAACGTTATGTGATAATCGAACACAGAAATGTAGAATGAGAGAAATAAATATGTGCAGGAAATACCACTCTATTTCTCTTTATAATTACAGTGTTATAATTTTTCTAACACCTACTATTAGAAAAGGTTAACTCAACAAATAGGCTAAATGTCGCATAAGGTGATCGTCAGTTGTTCATCCCTGACAATATGCATTGCATGCACTGGGAACGCTGTGAAAGAGAATCATCAGCATCCCACTGTGTTTCCTCTGTATTAGTTGAACCACGTAGACCTGTCTTAACCTCATCTCTTTGTCTCATTTGTGTAAGGGTCGGCAGCCTCCCATTTCAACGTGGCAGCAGGTAGCAGCAAGCGAGAGAGACATAAATAGTCCGAATGTAAGGGGGCGCCAGAGTGGAGTGTTGGTGCTACGTCATCTGAGAGTTGGTGGTGGCCAAAATCAAGAGTGATGAGTGCCAAGCCAAGTTTCAAGAAGAGCCATGAGTCAGCCAAGGCCATGAGGGCCAATCTGCCCAACCAGTGTGCCAGTCTGAGTCGCGGAGGGCCGCGTGTGAAAAGCGGCATTCTAATCCGGGATGATCCGGGTCTTGAATATTTTTCTACACTGTGTAAATGTAATATGAGATGTGTAGGACCCGCCGCCCAGAGTACCCCTGCAGTTGAACAAAATATCTCTTTCTATTAATAATCTGGAAATTGGGTACCCGAGACGGGAATCCTACGGAAAAGAAACCCTACTGCTGCTACTGTACAATCTGTGTACAAGCGGAAGCTAAAAAATGAACTGAAATAAATATACAATGAGCCCAAACTGGCTTTCATAACATACTATTTCTGTTCTTTACACTGTTCTGAATAACTGAAAATGTAAATACAATATTTACAAGACCACACAGGCCAAACTGAAAATACAACTGCAAACTAGTGTGTGGGGTCCCCTCTCGCAAGCTTCGGTCCACCCGCTCCCCGCCAGCAGCACACAATCTGCAAAGGAAGGAAGAAGGAAAGGGGGTGAGTGATAAAGATCACCCAGTAAGCATTCCTCACTTCCCCCGCCCAAACAAGCGACAAGCCCACATACAATCACACAAACTGAAACTTGGCCTCGGCCCTATCCATACATCTAGTCGCTTGCTGGCGCTGAAACTGATTATCTGCTGGTTGCTGTTATCTGATTACTGATTACCTGCTTATTAATAAGTCATGGCATGATGTGGATGTCATGTCATGCTAAACTGAAACCGTATGCTAGTGATGCATGCATCTGAATCTATATCTGAATGTACCCGAAGGTACCTGCTGTGCTGATCAGGCTGATGAACACAGGGATTCGGCATCCTGGCCAAGTGGGCTGAACATTCTAGCTACTGGCTAGAAAGCTGGAAACTGTACTGCTGCTAGTCAGTCTGACTGATGTCAGAAACTGAATCTGAATACTACTGAGCATTCTGACTGGTGTCAGAAGCTGAATCCCACAGATGCCCCCTCGAGTTCACCCCAAACTGAAACCCATACCTTGGGTCCTGACTGCTGAAATCTACTGAATTCGGATCCCTGGATCCTCATTCAGGCTACATGCTGTGTCATGCTATGCATATGCTGTATTCTCATCTGATTTCACTGTTATCTGATGCTTATTAGCCTTTGGATGGATTACCAAACCTTTCTTAATCAATTTATGCCTTTTTCTGGAAAATCTGCTGAACACACGGTCGTGTGGACCAAGCACACGGTCGTGCAGGAGAGACACACGGCCGTGCCAAGCAAAGCACACGGGCGTGTGCCCAGACACACGGGACCGTGCCCCGGTCGTGTGTCTGGCCGTGCTCTCCTCTGGAAAATCTGGAGCATTCTACTGAAAAAGCTGGCACACGGCCGTGTCCCTCAGGACACACGGTCGTGTGTCTGCACATCCTGGCCGTGTACACTACATGCACACGGGCGTGCCCTTGCAGAAACCAGGGCACACGGGAGTGTGTCTGCGGGCACACGGGCGTGTGTCCGGCTCTGCAACTCGAACACCCACCTGGATCGTGCAGGAAACTCATCCACACACATCCAAACTGAAATTAAACTGAAACACATATCCAAAGCACTTCAATCATCACACATTCATCATCAATTTCATCATCCATCCAATATTACTACATCCACCATTAAAATCTATCATTTCTCTCACTACAACACACACAAGCAAAGCATGCATGTTCTGGGTGGAAAATAAGCATAGCAATCAACATATAATCATCATCTCATCATCATACACACATACAAGCATAGCATCTCAAGCTGGGAATGGAAACACACGTTTCCATCCAAATCAAATAAGCTGGGAAACTGAAGGAGAGAGTAAGAAACACTTACCTCTCGCCATGGCTGCTGGGAACTCTAACTCAAGCTGATCTCTGGTCTCTCTAGCTGGACTAGGAGCTGCTGGAAGCTGGAAATCTGATTTAGGGCTGGGAGCTGTGGAGAACAAAGAAACTGAGCTGAAGATGGGAGGCTGCTGGGTGAGAAGCTAATAAATCTCCCGTCTCTCTCTCCTGCTACCCACCTGCACGGGCGTGCAGGGCACTGCGCACGGGAGTGCACCAGGGAAAATTAATAAACATCCATTTCCCGCGCTTCGCATGATTGAAACCTCCCTAAAGGCATCATACGAAGGCCACTCGGCTCTGAAAAACTACCATCTCACCCCTGAACTTCTCAGGACCCCCACCCTAATCGCAGTTATAAATCTAACCCCAGAACTCTATCCCTAAGGGCTTTTCTACAAAAACCCGGGATGCTACATAACGGATGAGTAATTTACTTTTTAAAAATTTTTAAATAACATTTTGTTATTTAAGAAAATCTTGGATGGGAATAAATCGCTAGGCCATTAGAATTTTTTCTTCTATTTAGCAAATTTTAATTGGGTCCCTTATAAAGAAGTGCAAATCATGGCTTATCTACGAATCTATTAACTTATTAATATGATTATTTTAAAAAGAGAAAGGGCAAAAATATATAAAATTCAATAAAAGAAATCCTCTATATATATTATTATATACTTGAATAAATTATTTAGAGTATAAAATTACAATGGCATCAATTATAATATAACACTTGTTTACATTTAAGTTGATGCATCACTTGGTTTAGTAGCTAAAAAAGTTTTAACAAATAAGGTTTGCTCGATGTCTAAAATTAATAAAAAAAAGTTGAAACATCATTTGCTCGTTTTGGATATGTTGGAACCGAACTCAAATTCGATTTTGAATCAGTTTGATTTAAATTCAATCTTATGATCAACTATTTAATTTGACAATGGAGTGCTAAGATTACTATATTTAAATTATGATTATATGTCAGATAAAATTTGGTATATACAAATAATTATCATGCTTAATTGATAATAATAAAAGAATACTAAAATATTATTTTACTTAAATATCGTTAAAAAATTATTAAATAAAAATTAGTATTGTGTTTGATTAAACTAACATACCTTATGTTAAATATTTGATTCATAAATTTTCTAAAACATTTTCCATCCATGTTACTTATTAGTTTAATTAAAAATAAGAGTTTTTTCCCTAAAAATTAATAAGTAAAAATAATATTATAATAAAATTAAGATTATTTAAAACTAGATATGAATATGGAAATCAAATTATTCCTATATTACATATCACATCACCCTTGATAATATAAGGTTACCTTAATATTTTGTTATATTACAAACTAAATAAGATAATACTAAAAAAAAAAAAAAAAGATTATTGGGTAATCAAAGATTACCCTAATCCAAGCACCCCATAGAGAGTATAACTTAGAACTGTGACACAAAATTTGTAATATTGATGAAGTTACATAATATTATATGCATGTATAATGTTTTATCTTTACATGTCACTTTATAATGAATTTGTAATTCTATATAAAAAATTTATAGTAAAAGTATTATTAAATCTTACATGTTTTTCCTAACAACATTTATCAATAATTAGTGATATGATTAAAGCCTTGGGATGTTTTTTTTTTCCTCCTAAGATTCTCACAATAGTATTGCTGGACAAATATCAATAAAATTGTTGTTCAAAGTCTTCCCATATTGTTGATCTTAGAATATTATATGACCCATTTTGTTATATGGTTGAAATTCCTCTTTAAAATCAATTCACCGTTACAACTTTGAAAGTGATCAATAAACCCTAATTCGTAAGTCATAGGATCAAGTCTTGATAATAACTTATCTTCTAAAGGCCTTAAAATAGAATACAAGGATCATTTTCACCACAATTCTAGAAATCAATTGATAATTAACGAATAGTTTTTGTTATTAAAGAATTAAAATCCTAAAAATCAATGGCAACAATTTAGGTGACTATGCTCTTACTGTTTCAAAAACTATCATGATACTCATAATGCTATTAATTATCGCATTATATCACATGTAATCCTACCACTATAAATACAAAAGGTAAGAAAGGAAAAGTTGCATAAAAAATTAGTTATTGACATTCAATAGCTTACGACCAATATTTTAATCTTATTTCATCAATTTAATGGTAACACCGTGGACATAGACTATTAATTTTTTTGGCCAATCCACATAAAAATTCTTTGTCTCTTGTTTAAATGTTTTGTGTTTTCATATTCTTGCACTCGAATATTCCTAATTCTGCAAACTTCTTGTTTAGAAATGGTACAAAGAAAGGATTAACAAAGATGAGAATGGAGATAACTAAAATTCTCATAATTGGGATGAGTTGAGGCGAGGATAAATATATCCCCTCCTCGGATTTTTTTTCTCCTATATATCCCTTTAATCTTTAAATATTGTATTATTTTTAAAATTTTTAAATTATCATAAACACCTATAAGGATAAGAGTAAAGATTCTCTATCATCTTTATATCATGAATGAGTCAAAGACAAAAAAATGTTTTCATCACAAGGATAGGAATGGGCATTAAGTTACTTGTCCCATACCAGACCTATTACTTGTTAGAAGTGGTTGAAGAAAATAGAAATAAACTGTTGACTGTCAGAAGCAATTGAAAAAAGTGGAAATAAACTATCAGAATTTTTGACAAGCTGCCAGAATTTTTGACAAAGTAATTAGTCACCCACTATACATTAAATGATGGGTGGTTGGGAGGTGAATGAAAGGTCTATAAATTGGTCTTCCTTGCTTTATTTCCATGCATTCCAAATATTCTTCTTATTTCCTAATTTGAAAAAAAAATTAGAGAGTGTTTCTTCTTATTATAAAAAAAGATATTTTGTATTCTCTTTGTAAAATAAATAAATTATAATTCTCGGTTTTGCTTTTATCTTTGTCCGTAGTTTTTATCTTAATTTATTTAGAGATTTTTCATATAAAATTTGTATGTCTTTTACTTTCAAATTTATTAGCTGCAATCCTACTTTATTTGATCATTTATTTCATAACATTACTATCTCTATTTTTATTGATGCATGTTTTCGTACTAATAATTTGATGTTGGTAAGATGACCTCTAACATAAGTTGTCCTTTTTTATAGCACATCTTTTTCTATTTCCAAACAATATAATCCTTACTTTACTGGCATCTCAAGGAATGGGAGTCACTTGATCTATGACAACCATTAATTGTCCCGATAATGAAAGTCCTAACAATAATTCACCACCTCCACCACTCATGGAAAATCAGCCTAAGGCTGGGGGAACTCCTAATGCCCTCAGGAGAAGTGGCTGAAATAATTGGTTTGATGGGTGTAATCTAGGCATTTATCCAGCAACTTGATGGCGTTGCATCGAAAGCACAAATAAAGGCACTAGTTCCCACAAGCAACTAATGTAAGGTCTCATGTTTGAGAACAAATTCTCTAAATCCCCTTAAGGAAGATGACAATTATAGTCCAAGGCGAGGGGTTTGTTCCCTGTTTGGCATGCAAATTATAACTCACATAATAATCTTATCATATGTTATCATGACATTGATGCCAAGAGTGTAGATTTTAGCCCACAAGTGATGATGCTAACCTGCGGTGTGTAACTTTTAACTCATATCAAAACGAGGTTATTTTTACTGTATAAAAATGTTATATGTTTCAACTAGTTCAATCTTGAATTGATCTATATTTCATTTCGATTTATTCATAAATATTAACTTCTTAAAGAATTGATCAAACCTAATAAGTCTGAAAAAATTGATTAAAACTAATAGAATTGGGTTTACATGATTAAATATAGTTTTCTCTTAAATTAAAAAATTAAAATTAAAACTTTGACACTAAAATTATATAAACCACCCACTCTGCAACAAAACCCTAAAATTTTAAATTTTCTCCAACTCAATCTCAAAACACCACTCGTCTTTACATCAATTGGAAATCGTAAAGTTTAACGCAATTACAATCTCAACTCAACCATTTTCAAATTCTTTGTATTAACTGTTGTAAAGGCAATTGTTATCGTAATTGTGGGAGGATGTATGGAAAGTTTTGTAGTTTTTTCAGAGATGCCATAGATGTGATGATGGTCAATCAATTGCTTCAAAGCTTTTAATTCCGTTCTCCTTCCTCTTCTTTTTTTTTTTTTTTTTTAATATGTTGATATTTGATAATATTTTATGATTATATACATTTATTACAGATTTTAATTGATGTTGTTCGGCTAAATTTTCCTTGTAATTGATTCCTGCCTAACAGTAGTGGGCTTGTAGCTTAGTACCAAGATAACTTTCTTCTACTTTTGGAGCACTTGCTGCTACAAGTAGGTTTACTCACGTTCCTATGCAGCTTGTATCAAGTCATACGAATTAAATTTCATTGTTATTTCGCAGGCCAAAGGACTTGATCCCACCCATAGTTTGGTCTCAGCCCAGATTCCTACCTCCTAAATTTGTAAAACTCAAAGTCTCATCTGTTGATCAAAGTCAACAGTTAAATCTAATAGTTAACGGTAAAAGTTTTTATAATTAAAAGGTATTTTTGTCATGTTATGATTAAAAATTTATAAAATAATAATATAAATTTTATATAAATATAAAATATTATAAAATTTTAAAAATATTTAAATTTTAAAAAATAAAAACTCAGTCATAGCCACTGATGCAGACGGTAGTAGTCGCAGCTAATGGAACCAAGTGGCCAGAAACAACCACCTAGTTCCAATCCTCCTCGTTGGGCGGAGGAGACTAGATCTAGCCACCTCTACCAAAAAAAAGGTAAGTAATGACTAGTCTTGGCTCCACCAGTTGTTTTCGGTCATAGTTTCTGGCAAAGGTAGCCAATTTCGATCAACTCCGCCAAAACAGGAGGCAGCTAGCCAAACTGGGAGGTCAAATATGGCCTCCCGTAGAACCAAGTGGCCAGTGCGGCCACTACAATCGGCACTAGTACGGTGGTTGGTTTTTTTAATTTTTAAAATTTAAATATTTTTCAAAAGTTTATAAAATTTTTAATATAATTATATTTAAATATTATTTTATAATTTTATTATAAATTTTTATTTTTAACAAAAATAGTTGAGTCATTTTACAAAATGTGTTAATGAAATTGGATGAAAAATGGATGAAAGATGGGTGTTTGAGTTTTTAAATGTTAGAGGGTGAGAATTTTTATTTGAGTGAAACCTTGGTTGGGAATATGTCCTTCGGCCTATTTCGCAATGTGCCACATAAGCATGCCATGTTCAAACAATGTATTTTTCGGCCAAATGACTTATTCTCGCTCAAAGTTTTCTTAAATGATAAATTCTCACTCAAAAAGTTGTAAAAGCTAAATATTTACTCATTAACCAAAGTTATAAACGTATTTTTATCTTTTAAAATACAAATTAACAAATAATAAATTAATTTTATAAAAATATATAAAATAATATTAATATAATATAATATAATAATAATAAATTAATAAATTAACAAAAAATTTTAAAAAACGGCCACTACTGTCAATGACGATGACAGTCGTTAATCAACCAGATGATAAAAAACGGACACTTGACCAGATTTGATAATTAAAGATCTAACAAAGACGGTCAGATATAATCGCTGCTGTTATCTAGAATGGTTGAAAATAGTTGCATTCAAGTATGTTGGCTATTTCCAACCTTCTTTGATAATAAAGATGGTCAGATTTAGCCGCCTCCATTAAATCTTTAGCAACTGGATTTGGTTGTTTCTATTATCGAGACGATCAAATTCAACTGTCAATAGAATCAAATAATCCTTTTCATTTTACAGCTTTTTAAATCTCACAAAACTCTAGTCAAGTAACGAGGGCCAACAAATTTTAAATGTACTTGGAGGGAAGGCAACACAAATATAGCACATGTAGAACCAACCTTATTTAAAGCTGTATATAAATCTTGCGACAAAACACAAGGGCACCGTCCATAGAATCATTTTTTTTATTTTTAATATGTTGAATGAAAAAGGCTAAAAGATTGAAAGTGAAAGGAGTGAGTCGTGGTGGTGTACAAATACCATCCATATACAATGTCAGATCCCATGCGACAATGTGGCCCTTTACTCATTCATGTCCACTAAAAGAAAGAAGCTACAAAATGAGACAAAGCACTCCCTCTAAAGTATCCTTTAATCACATGAAACAACAACCTTTTCTTTATTCCTTACTCCCACCTTCCCTTCAAATTTTTTTACTACTTTCTTCCACCTTTGCCAATCTAAATGAGACAAATTTTTTAGATCTGTAAGGTTTGGCTTTAAGTAATACCTGGATTCTTTGGAATTGGATAATAACAGTTTGATCCCTGTTAATGAACACTTTAAATACTCTTGATTAGGGATCAAAACGTTAATTGCATATTCTAGTGAATGTAAGTCACTTTACCTAATCTAACAAGATAATCAATTTAGGTTTATTAGGTTTAGGTTAAGTTTACTTTCCTTTGAGTAAAAAATGTTGGGGTGAGATGAGTTAGAGAAAAGGTAATCATGTAACGAAAAATGTAGTTCAAAATAAATAGATTTTTAAATCATCCCATCCAAGATATTGTTCTATATAAATATACAAAATATAATATATTCAATCATAAAATGTTTCAAAACTCATATTTGTAAAACTGATCACATATTTTTTTAAGCGGCAATGAAAAGACCAAACTAAACATGTTATCCAACCCTCTTAAAGAACACATTTGTCAAATTCACACATAGTATGAATAGTTAGAGGTCCAACTACACTTTTTGGATGGTAGTGCGGTAAGTGAAGAGATGGAAAATATAGAGAGAACACAGAGAAAAACAAAGAAGAGAGAGAAAAATTCTTTTCCAAATTCTCAGGCATTAGAAATGAAGAAGAAAAGTTTCATTTTCTATTAGGGCACACACAAGATCGTGTATATGACATGCACAAGCATGCTTTATGACGGATGATGCATATTCGGTTTCTTTATATAAACATTTCATCCCTCAAATGGGAGGTAAAAAGTATAAAAAGAAAAATAAAGTAAATTACATTATGAAACGAAGACTATAGCCTAGCTTTTTTTATTTTTTGTTTTATATCTGCTTCCTGCATCTGCTTCTGCTTCTATGTGGTCCAACACATTCACATAGACTCCACAGTAGGTAAGGAAAGAAAGAGAAAGAGATCCCACTTCATAAATCAGTTCATCTGTCCTTTTACCTAAGCAATTATGTATTCATTGTAATAGTATTGTGATGATGATGGTGATCTTGCTGAGATCTTGTCTTTCGGATCTTTTTTGCTTTGGTTTGCTTTTTTTTTCTTGCAAGTGTTGTGGTTTTGTGGCTTTACAACTAGAGGATTTTTTTTTTTCTTTTTATATGATGCTTCCAAAGTTTCTGCAAAGATACAACATAAACAAACCCAAAATCACAAAATAAATCCTCCTGTTTCACTTCAAATTCCATTCCATAAATGTATGCATGAGCATGTATACACATCGCATTTAATATTGACACTTCACGTTATCAAACAAAAGAAACCGTAAGACATCGAATTTGTAACATTCACAATATAACAAAACATCAGACGTTATGCATTAAAAATTCTATAAAAATCTCACACCTAGCAAAATTAATCCCCCCTATTGTTGCCCATTATTGACGGTAGCCCAAATGAAAACCTGTTTGATAAAAAAGCCATTAATCATAAAGCGAATCCACCGCAAAATGGTAAAAAAAAGATCGAAGTTTGCCTGGTTACTAGGTGTGCAATACCTAGGGATTAGTAGGAAACATGATTAAGAGAAGTCATGCGGATTGTGGGTGTGACTGTAGTACTTGAAGCGGAGAGTTTGTCATCAGCTTCAGAGGAGAACAAAGTGAGTTCATCAACAATTGGTTACTTTGGAGATACAAAAAGGTTATCAGGGAGAATGTGCTCTAAACTGAAAAAAGGGTGAAAAAAAGGCGTATTTTATGTATTATAGTGATTGCTGCTGTGGATAAAGTTTTGTTTACGTCTTGAAATTGAAGCCCTTTTACCTTTCATGGAGATCATTTTCTTCAGTGCTGTTGTTACTACTAGACTCCAGCTTGTTGTTAGTATTACGAGTACTGCTACTATTGGCATTGCCATTATTGTGATCACAACTTGGATTATCCACTTCCTGATCATCATCTGGATGTGCAGCATTTTGAGAATCCTCAACAGGGCTTCTATATCTCTCTGAACCAAAAAAAATTTATTATTATTTTTTCAAGATGCGAGCAACATACATTTGAACGGTGACCTTGTTGGAGCTCTTCTTGAGGACCAGCTATTGGGAAACTGAGAGCTTGATTGTGGGGAGTTTGAGGTTGAGTTGGTGAAGGAATCGGTGACCCGTTTGACAAATCATGGGGAAATTGATTGTGATTTCGGTTGGGATAATGATGAACGTGATTGTTTTGTTTTAAGTCTAGAAGTTGCAAATTCATTAGCCTTCGTCCATTTAGCTTAAGGCTTGCTGCAATTCGTCTTGTTCCTCTGGTTTCCTTCTCAGTAGCTTCTCTTGTGTATTGTATAACATTCTAGCTGCTAAGTTCACACGAGTTTCAATTAGAAGAGGAAATTTTATAATTTGACAATAATTCTATATTTTAATGTTGTTGTACTTAATTCACCAAGATTAAAATCAAATGGCTCTCGAGAATCAAGCAGAGACAAGCTCGAACAAGCAGAATACTCACCCCTCTCGATCTGTTGTTCCTTCCTGAAACCATAAAATTTGCGGCAAAAACATCACAAAGAGTTGCAAGCAAAAACACAACAAAGAAAAGCAAACAACTACAACGATTCAACTTACTTTTCCGGGACTTTTCCTTTCTCCTTGTAAGGGTTCACGAGGACGCGAGAATCGCAAACGAAATGGGCATTCCCCTTTGCCTGAATAAGCTTTACTGTCCTGGATACACGAAAGTTACAAATCCAAACATTCTCTTCTGCTGATAAGGAATCCTATCCTGCACCGGCCCATAATTGCTGCAAACATACCATAAAAGATGAAATCTTCTAAAGTAGGATTCTACATTAATTCAAGCTTCTAGCTCTTCTATTTGAACAAATTTATCTGAAGTATTTAGAAACATCTTCTTCTTTGAATGTACTGTCAGCTGGAAATGTCAAATAAATCTGTCTTCAACCCGGATTCGCAGATCCTCCCAACTCCGTTGCTGAGAAATCAGAATTTCCCTCAGGCCTGCAAAGACCAAATTTATGCAACTCATCGCCCATCATCAATGCAACTAATATGCAAGAAAGCAAAGATCAGAATAAAAAATGCCCGAATGCAAACAAAAACAAAGAAAACAAAGCAAAAGTTTTGTGCATTTGTGTTTCATTTTGCTGCTCCAAAAAGTGGTTCATGCACTTGTTATAAGAAAAAGAAACCGCGCCCATGAACTGAGAAGAGACAGCAACGAGTGACCATGGTTGCTGCCAGTGGTGACCGTCAAAAACTCCACCAAGTGGTTACCGAAAACCCGATTAAATAATAAAAAATAATCATCTAAATTACAGGACTATTAAATCTAGTCTTTTCTGTCATTAATGATGGCCAAAAACAATAAAATAGAACAATATTGATCAATTCTAACCATTTTTAATTATTATTATTGATAGATAAAGTTAGAGCTAGCAATTTTATGAGTTAGGTGGTTATAATTAATTATCTGATATGGTATTCATTACTTTTTTTTATTTTGATTTTTATATTTTAATTTTTATATTTTAATATTATTTTATATTTTCTATATTTTTAAAAGTATTTTTGGTTATTTTTTCAAAAGTTTGACAAAATTAAAAGGAAAATATCCAATAGGTAAATATTTAAATTTTTAAAAATTAATTAACAGAATTTATTATTTAGAGAAACTTAGGTGGAATTAAGTCATATCTATATTGTGGAATAGGTTAGGCAAAGCCTTTAGGCCCGAATTTTTCTCTCCTCACTACGTTCTCCTTCTCAACCGCCATTCCTCACTTCCCTTCAACCACATGTTTTGCGTCTTCGAGTGCTCGCAACTGGCTTGCTACATGACTCCCCGTAGGACATTGATACATTTTTTTATAATGAAAAAGTCTATTGGATTTGGATTAAAAATGTAATTAATTTATTAATAATTATATTTGACCGACACGATCCATTTTAAATATTATTCGTGTGATGATCTTTAATCTTGAGTAAATAATTATTTTCGTGTTTATTGACTTATGGTGCTTGATATACCAAACGGAGAGTCAGTACATTGGAACATGACTCACTGAACAACAAGAGTGTTATTCATAAATATGGGATACATAACTCCAATACAAATTTAATATCATCCTCTTAATAGCATTATTCGTAGTATTCAAAACGAATTAGACACAGGGTCATTAGTTTATGTAAACTAATTATTTACCATTCACATCAGCCATGCTTGGACTTTTCCAACGAGTTGAATAATGAAACATTAGAACAATATAGTTGGGACGATAAAACAAAATTTGTCCTAGAGTTGATTATGAATTACTGTATAGGAATATCACACTCATGCGAAGTCATATTACGTAGTTCTGGTGAAAATATTATTGAGCAGGCTGCAAATTCATGTGACAGATAAGGTCAAAAGGGGCCAGTTTCTTTTGATATGTCAGTCAATCCATCTCTGCTTGGTCTGCCATTGCCACTGCCTTGCTTTTCTTCTTATCTCTAATTCTTGTAAAACTATATACAAATTGGTTTACATTACTTGTAAATTATAAGCAGTCTATAAAGACGTCAAATCTCTTTTGAGCTTTATCCAGTGTAAATTAGCAGTTACTTCTTCATGCACGTTCAGTTTTGCAGCATGTTATTAATTTTATTTGTCTCAGTGAATGCTTTTTCTTCAATTCAAACGATACGAAGGTGTAAAATGCTTGGATGGATGCCTGTTTGTGTTCATGAAGGTTTACCAACATTCATTCTCAGAGTTTTATACAGTGCTTATAGTTGCAGAACAGTGAACTGTTTTTGAATAAAAGATTTTATTCTTACGAATTATTTTCTGAAAATGTTAAAAGTTTGGCTTCAATTACCCCAAGGATGCCGCTGCCAACCGATCGTAAATCTAGTTTTTATGTGAATTTTTTTTTTTTTTATTTTAGATGTAAAAGTGTTTAATAATCGTAACTGGTGAAATTAGGCCAATAACTATATCCCACTCGAGGTTTGATGAAATAATAATTTCCACTTGATAAGTTTGAAAAAATCAAATTCTCACATGTATGTTAAATTTGTTAACAATCTTTGTTAAATTTTTTATAAAACTTCTGAAAAGATAGAAATACCCTTAAATTATATAATAATTTATTTTTAAAATTTTATTATTTTTTTACTTTATTTTATATTAATTTTAATTAAAAATAATAAAAATTCTACTTGTGTAAATAAATAGGGAGTAATCGTTATTTGTTTGGATTAAAATATAATTTTTAAAAGTTTTAGAGATGTGAATAAAATTTTGAAGGGGGTTTTTGAAATTTAAAATAAGTTTGAAAGTGTTTTTAACATTTAAAATTTTTATATATCTTTTAATAATTTTAAAAATAATAAGTACTCCCAAAAAACTTAATAAATTAGGAATATAAATATCATTTTATAAATTATTAAGACTATAATATATTTTTAAAATATATAAGGTATATAAATAATTAGTGAAACAAACCTTGTTATAATAATGAGATAATATGATATAAATATAATTTATTTATTAAAACTAATTATTGATTTTGAGAGGGTGAGAATTGACTTTTTAAACATATTGAGTAAATATTTTGATCTCATCAAACCTTGGGGTAGGAACTAGTTATTTGGCCTTTATATTAATATGTGCGCAACCCCAATTCCTGATGCCTCCAAACTTATCAATATGATCAATTCATATAAAATTTATTTGTATATATATATATCTCTTTATTCAAAATGAGACGAAAATTAGTAACTTTATTTATTGTAAGAAAACCTTGTAGTAAATTATGAAATGGTGCACAAGGCACTCTTATTTAAACATAGCCCATGAAAGACGTGTAGCAACTCTTTCAGCCAAAAGTAAGTTGATACTTCTGCTGTTTATTTGGAGAAAAGACACCAAAGTGTTGCTCAGTCCCTGCAGCTTTCAGGTTTTCGTCAAACAGGGCAAACAAATATGTTTCAATAGCCTTTCCAGGCCTCCTTGGAGTCCCTGTGGTTCCCTTCACATGACCAATCAAATTCTTGTAGTAAGTGCCAGCGTTTTCCACAGTGGCTGCAGGATCTCCTTCTGATGGCCACCCACTTTCTGATATAACAATCTCCAAATTGGGGGCACCACTCTTTTCCAAAGCGGCATAGAGAGCATCCAATATCGCATCGAACAAATTCGTGTATTGATTTGAGCCATCCTGAACTACAACTCCTGGAGCCGTAAACAATGCATAAGGCAGACTGATTTGCGCAGTGTTACCGGTGTAGGCAAAGTAAGGGTAGACATTGGCAAGGAGTGGAGCTCCATTTTGTGCCAGGAATTGAATAATGGGGGTGATATAGGAGGTTGCAGCAGCATTGAAAACTCCCGCGGACGGGGGCGAGGAATCGCCTAGCAAAGTTGTGTCGATTGCTGTTGAAACCTTGATCTGACCTTGTAAATTAGCTGCAGCTATTGCATTGTGGACGTTCTGCATAGCAGGAAGAACAAATGAAGCTTCTGCATCACCAGGGCGGATTTCGTTTCCCACAGCAATATATCGGAATTTGACGTCAGGGGAGTAGGCAACGACGTTTGTCTGGACCCAATCTCCAGCTTTTGCAGCATCTGTCAGGTCACTTAGTTTGTCTTTTGGGACGTCGAGGATGAGTTCAATGTTGGATCCTCTCAGGGCCTGGAGGGTTGCTTGATCTGGATCGTAAATTCGCATCTGCCCAATGTTGTTGTCTTTGTAGAGAGTCACAACCTCAGCTTGTGGTGGTAAATTGTTACCATTTCTTCCATAGCATACGCCTATGGCACCTGCAAAAATTACAAGTGCTTTTGGGTTTTAGAAGGGCTTTTGATCATGATGAAAAGAGTTTACAGCCTTTAACCTGTTAGTAAAAAAAATTAACCATATAAACATGAATAATCCTTGGTCTCAAACTTTATAAAAGCACTGTAATTCTAAAGACATCAAAGACGATTACTGAAAAGTCTTCTGAAAATTCTCAGTATTAACTACTAAAAAAATCCCTTAATGCATACCCGATGTTTCAATATGGGACATCAACAACCCAAATAGCAACAGCATTGCCGCCCTGGAAAGTTTTTCACTTGCAGAATAAGAGGAGAAAGCCATGGATAAGAAATAGAAACCAGATTTAAATTTTCTCTGGGGCACAATTTTTAAGCTATGGATCCTCCTCTATATATAGCTGGAGCCAACAAGACCCTCCACTTGAAGAGATCAATTATTTCAAGCTTTAGACTTGACTAATCAGTTCAAAATTTTCTAACTGTTATTCCATGGAATTTTATGACACCAAGACTTTTCAAAAGATAAGCTAAGATGAATACAGCCAAATCAAATTAAGTGAATCACATAATATGCCATAACTAGTGGCAAAGTTCTATACGATTTTCCTTTGCATTTATAGACCACGCAGAAAAGTCTTTGGCTGCCCGATAGCTAATCTTCAAGATTAAACATGAGCCGAACCTGAAAAACATGAACCAGAAGTTACAGATTAAGGGCAAGATTTATTCATTTATTTTTCCACAAGTTTAGAGCCAATGACCTGTTTGATCGGCTCTCTCAGGAGATGTCAAGATTTCTACAAGGTCTAAGTCCACAACTGGTTGGAAGATTTTTCATGTGTCGCTTCAATTCCGTGTCTCAGTCATCTATTCGAAGTATATTCGGACTATAAGAAAATTTTTCTACCAGTGTGTGTGATTTTTCTTGTTTCAGTTCACATCTACTCGTGATTTTTAAGTTTCAAGCGTCTTTGATTCAAAATAGGTGGGAAGTCCAAACTTAATGAACAATCTTATTGCGAGTCAGTTCCATGAAAATTTCTATACAAGAGTTCTTGGAATTAATTGATCTGTTGTGATTCATTGAAAGGGAGACGATGTGGTATTGTCCAACAATATTTTTACTAAATAATTGTTAATTTGTAAAGCGTTAGGAAACTTTTAATTTAATTTAATACTCGGGATTCAACAGCAAAGTCAAATTCAGTTAATAATATGATCTGCCGTATCTGTTTATAATTCTTAACCATTTTCCTTTGAATTTCTAGACAAGAAAAGTCTTTGGCTCTTGAGTGTCAGGCGTCAGCTCAGGATAAGCTGCCTGGTGCCAAACTTGGAAAACATAGACCAAAATTTACAGGTTGAGGGTTTTGGGTGGTTTTGTTAGGTGCAGACGTCACATATAATGTCTCTTTACTGAAACACCTGTTCCACACGCCATAAAATGCCATATATATATATATATATATATATATATATGCTGATGATGCAACGAGTCTGGGCAAAAGCTGAGCCGTTTTGGAGCTCTATTACGATAAGTCTTGATGATTTCTAGGCGCATTTTCTGCATTGGAAGGTATCCCTTTTCTTGTATCCTGGGATTGATTCATTGATTTTTCTACAAGCCTGAGTCAACTGACCTAACTCATCAGGCTTCTCACAAGTTCCCAAGAAGTCATTTATGGTGGTTATCCATTAAGATTGGCACGAGGTCAAGGTTCATTATCTAGTTGGTTTCAGACTGGCGGAAATAATTCTGCCATCAGCTTTGTGAAGATTTAGCTTTGGCATCCCTATAGCTAGAGTCTCTTGATTTAAAAATGCAGAGAAGAGAGGCCTCTGTGAATCTCTTTTGAGACTAAAATAAAAACCAGCATAATATAAAGAGACAGAATATTGAAATGTAAAAGGAGAACAAATATTAGAAAATCAGACTTAAGAATTTTAACATGATTCTGTCCGATAATCAAAATGCTACATTCATAATATGGGTACTGGGTTCATTTTTGAGAAGAGTATAATTATTATCTTGATCTAAAGAAAGTTTTCTTTTTTTGGTAGAATATTGGGTAGGAATTATTTGATCGCTGAACCTTGGGTAGAATTCCTATAGGTTATCCATACTATTAATACCAACTCCAAGCAAGCAGGCCAAATGGTATATCCAAGCACATGTTAAAGAACGTTAAGTATCCAATTGGTCATCTGGTAATATAACAAGCATTAATGATAAGTCATTAAATGGGGTTACATGATTTTAGGGTTAGATTTAAATCGAATTAAATATAAATTGATTCAATTTCAATTCAAATCCTAATTAATCAATTTAAATTCAAGTTTATACTGATTTTTGAGTCAATTTATTAAAGATTATTGACATGCAAATAGTATTATTGAATAGATGAATAGTATTATGAATAAGATGCATCTTTAGATTAATGTTATTGTTTAAAAAAGATTTGAGTCAAATTATCAAAATGAAATTTTAAATCAAATTCAATTTGAATTAAACTGAGTATAAATTCGAATAGTACTAATTTGGTTTGAATCTGCTTCACATGGCTTGAGAACTTGTTTTTAATTGGCACAAAACGCGGACACGTCACCTGACACTTCATTTGGCCACGTCATCATCAGTATAAACTGATGTTTGGATAAGAAAATCTGCTACATGCCATAGAACAAACGGCCGAGCTCACTGCCATGGCGCCAGCTCTCCCTCATTTGAATTCTACATCAGTTATGGCCTGCGCCAGTGTCAAAGAGACCGTTCTCAACAGACCTCAACTCCCGGAGAAGACCCGAAACGCCCGCGTTTTGGTTTTGGGGGGCACTGGCCGGGTTGGGGGTTCCACTGCCATCGCTCTATCCAAGCTCTTGCCTCAACTTCAAATTGTTGTTGGGTGTCGAAACCGGTGAAAATAAGGCTACCCTTTTGTTTTCTGTGTTTGGTATCCTAGAAAATGGGAGAAAGATTGGACATTTATGATGTTTAAAACTTGTGGGACGCGTTCTTGTTCTTGTTTTGTTTTAGTTTTAATCTTAATCCTTTTTTTTTTTAGTGTTAAACGTTTATTTATTTAAATGAATTAAATTGAGAAAGAGATAAATGTTATTAATTGAGATGACAGCTGAGGAATTTTTTGTGTTATGGCAGGGCAAAAGGTGCTGCAATGGTGGATAAATTGGGGAAGAATTCTGAATTTACTGAAGTTAACATTGACAATGTAGATTCATTGGAATTAGCCTTAAGAGGTGCAGTAATGCTTTGGTGTAATAATTATTGTCGTCGTCGCGGACTTCTGCTTTCTTGCAAAATTTACCTCAATATTTCTAGAATGAGTTTGTTGAAAAGACAAAACTTTGTGAACTCCTATCAGCCCCTTGCGTAAATAAGTTGAGAATATTTAGCATAGTCTTTAGAGACTGCTACTAGCCGTTGCCCTTTGGGATAACTTGGCCTAGTCTTTGGAGAATGCTACTAGCTGTTGCTCTTTTAGGATATCATATTGTGTGGTACTTTTTACCTTTGTGATATTGATATATTCTTCTCTCATTCATGGGCGTAGTCTTTAACACATCATATATTGTCTTTTTCTGGTTGTTGATTTGTTTTACATATTATTAATCTTGATATGTGATATGCTTTTGAAATTTCACAAAAAAGAGTTTATGGACATTTTAACTTCTAGATATCTCTTTCGGAAAGCAGTTACAGTTTGCATTCTAAAGATGTTTTGACATTTGCATTTATGAGAATTCTTATACGTGTATACACTTTATTGTTTCGGTGGCAATCAGTTTTCTGATTAATTCAGAATTGTATACTATCTGTTTATTAAGTTGTTGAAACCAATAACAAACCATTCACACACCATAAATATTCTTCTGCAGATGTGGATCTTGTTATCCATGCTGCAGGGCCTTTTCAACAGGCAAAGAACTGCAATGTACTGGAAGCTTCTATAGAGACCAAGGTGAGGAAAGGTAATCATGTGAAATATTCATTTCTTTTATTTTTTCTTTCTCTTATCTATGTGATGATTTTAGTACTTTTATGACTCTAAAACATAGCCAAGATATTCTTTCATGAAGTGTTTGTTCTATCTCCCAACAGACAGCATATTTGGATGTTTGTGATGATACAAGCTACGCATTGCGAGCAAAATCCTTCAAGGATAGAGCAATAGCTGCAAATGTTCCAGCATTGACTACCAGTGGAATCTATCCTGGAGTGAGCAATGGTGCTACTATGAATATTTTTATTCTAACTTTTTTGTGCACATATGGCCAATATAAATCTAAAATAAAATTATATTAAAACTGATTTGAAGATCAGGAAATTCATTATTGTAACATGTAAACTGCATAGAATTGTTGCCACAAAGTAAAATTATCTGCGCTGATAATCTCAGCCAACTTCGTGGTTCTCAATGTGCTACACTGTATTGACGATGTGCATCCTATAATATTCATTTCAAATTGTGTACTGCATCTATGACTGGTTCAAAAGCTCAGTATATGAAGTATTGAGATTTTACTCACAAATACTAACTGATACACTGTTATGGCAGTAATGGCTGCAGAGCTAGTTCGTGCTGCAAGAGATGAAAGCAAGGGGAAACCAGAGAGGCTAAGGTGATTGTACCTGCTAACTGTTTATCCACAATCCAGTGCCACTCCCCTTGCTGAATTAATTTCAACTAATGATTGACATTTTACACTTTATTCTAAATTTTTTCTATTTCTTTCTAAATTTTTGTGAACCTCATCACCCATCAACATAAAATTGAGGCCACAATAACTATCTTTCTGTTTTTCATTTTAGTAAAATGAACCTACTTCTAAGACCGTTTAGTTAAATCTAATTCAAACACAAGATTTAGTAACCATAAAGCCTGTATGTTTACACTTCTAAGTCATATTTAAGCTCCAACAACTAAGGATTGCAATCAACTTATGAATTTCCTCTAAGGAAATTTTAATTTTTGTTGGGAAGGTTGTTTGGGGATTGGCGTGGAGAATTTAATAAAGGAGTGAGGAGTGAGCATATGAATGTAGGATAACTATGTGGGCAGTAAATGCCTTATAGAGTAGAAAAAGTGAGGCATTTATATACAATGAGCTGGTTCATTACCCATTAGTTTGAGCTTTTGGGTTCAAGCTAGTGTCATACTCATACATACAAGCATTGGGAGCCAACACAAATGGAGTTTCTATGCATTTCCCTCACAAAACTTCAAAATAGGTTGCTTTGCTCCTGTCTTTTTTGTCCTTGTGTATATGATTTATGTGCAAATATGCTCTTCTCAGGTTCAGCTATTATACAGCAGGAACTGGTGGTGCTGGTCCTACAATATTAGCTACTAGTTTTTTACTTCTTGGAGAGGAAGTTGTTGCATATAGTAAAGGTCAGTTTCAAGGGTATATTGTGAATTATCTACGCTCACTTGTTCTACTTGTATGATGTCCAATGATGTTGACATTATTAAAGCAGGAGAAAGGCTCAAACTGAAGCCATACAGTGGAATGCTCAATGTTGATTTTGGAAAAGGAATTGGAAGAAAAGATGTTTTTCTATTGTAAGTTCATAGGAAAGAAGTTGAGCTCAAAACTCCAGGCAATATTTCTCTGATGATTTGAGAAACTGTATGATCATTTCCATAATTTTATTGGAGGCTTTTAACTAATTTCAAAACTAGCATTATTTGTTTGTATGTTAGCAAAATTCAGGGACAGTCAATGTTATATTCCTCGAAGTCATATTCTTTTGTCCTACTAAAATATTCTGGAGTATGCATAAAAAAGTTTCAAATACTATGACAAATTGTCATCACTAAATTAGGATAGAAAACCAACAATTATATTAACAATTACTTTTCCAATGGGAAGAATAGGTTGATATAAAAGGCTGCAGAATGTCAGAGAGTTGAGATTGCTTGTTGTGCCTCAACTGATTAACATAAGAGTGGCGTCCTTCAGTCCTGAGTCAAGCTTTATTATAGGAACTCAGGCTATGTTTCATGCGTAGCATATGATGAATGTCATTTACTTTTATCCCTTAGTTTTGGTGTAGTTATTTGATTTAAAATCTCTATAACTGCAAAATTGCTTTATCTCCTGAGCAGTTAAATTAAACAGAATCATTTATTTCCAGGAATTTACCAGAGGTTCAAAGTGCTCATGAAATCCTAGGAGTACCAACTGTTAGCGCTCGATTTGGAACTGCACCATTCTTCTGGAATTTGGGAATGGTTGCCATGACAAAGCTTCTTCCTCCTGTAGGCAGTTACTTTTCTCAGAGCTTGAACTCGCAGATCATTTAGATTTTTCCACTGGCTTGATTTAATCCTATGTTGTTATGTTGACCATGTATTGTGGAAGCTGTTGGGCAAGCAAACTAGTGTTGTATCATATTTAATGTTCCAAGCATCATTCCATGATTCAGTGATTGACTATTGACTAATTTATAACTAGTGATGATATATGCAATGTTCTGGAAATTCATCCATGTACTGTTTTTAACAGGAACCTGGTAGTAAAAACTAAGGAAATGCATGTTTCATTCATTACTAATTTGGTCAAGCGTCAGTTTCAAATGACAGTCTGTTAGTTTAGCTCCTCTTGATAAGAACTTGAACCTTTGGGTCAATCTTGCAGGAGTATCTGAAAGACCGAAACAAAGTCCAGCAGCTGGTTCAATTGTTTAATCCTGTAGTCCGAGCATTTGATAGGATTGCTGGAGAACGTGTATCTATGAGGGTGAGATTACAATATCAATTTAATTGTATTGCTACTATTTTTTTTTTTTTTTTTTTTTGAAATGGAAAGATGAAATCTGTTCAGGTTTCAGTGTAATACAAGTCCCTTTGCTATTGTTTCTTTCGACTGGCAGGTTGACTTGGAGTGCTCAGATGGACGCAATACAGTTGGTATCTTTACTCACAGGAGGCTTTCTGTGTAAGTTATTCTGTTTTCATTTCTGCAATTTATATTCAGTTGATTGCTTCCCTCAAAAGTGATGAACTATATTGTGTGCTGCTACTAGTTCCTGATTTACAGATAGATTCTGGAAGCATTATAGGGTGTTTTAAACAACATGTTTAAATTTGCTTCAGATCTGTGGGAACTGCTACAGCAGCTTTTGCCCTTGCACTTCTTGAGGGAGTCACTCAGCCAGGGGTTTGGTTTCCAGAAGAGGTATGCATGACGGCATAAAAAATTAGGAGACAGACATGTTTACTTTAAATGTTAAGACAATTTATCAAATTTTTCAATTTTTTGTATCTGCAGCTTGAAGGAATTGCAATTGAGTCAAGGGAAGTTCTGCTTGAGCGTGCTGCACAAGGAACAATAAACTTCGTAATGAACAAGTAATACTTCTCCTGTATGAACTTTTGCTTTTCTGTTAGCCTATTTTCTTGTTGGTTTTAATGTCACTTTTCTTCCTCCAATAGGCCACCATGGATGGTGGAAACAGAACCAAAAGAGCTTGGATTAGGAATATACGTATAATGATGAAGAAAACGAAACTCAAATTATTCATCAATATTCTTCTTCAGCATCTTCACCATACTGTGAAGGTAGAATTTCTGGGCATAATTTGTAACATCTAGTTATTTATATTTCTTGATGATTATGAGTCTTTTGATTCAGTGAAGTTTGAAATCTCAGGTATTGGAAATTATAGATAGTTGAAACCAACACCCATGTTGCGGGAAGGTCATTCTCACAGACGATTTGATTAGCTCTTTACAGGAAAAGCAAGTGAAATGTTGCAACTATTGACAAACTGCCCTTTGGAGTAATCTACACTTCTCTTACAATGCTTTGAGCAAAGATGTTTCAATAAAGTATTTTCATTCATTATAAATTATCCCTAAATATAGTTACATTATGAATTTCTTCCTACCATATATGGTAATTGTGTGCTTGAAAAGCTGAACTCATTCTTCTTGTCAAGTCCATCTGTCCCAAACACTTTAGATGCATAATCAACCAACTGAAAATGCACACCGCTGGATGAGAATGAAGATGATGATGAAGCGGTTTCACTGACTCTTGCATCATATTTCATTTGGTCAACAGAAACATGAACATCCCTTGCATCCTTACCATCCATTGCTGCCCAAAAAGTAAATTCAGTCTAAACTGCATTGCCCAAACTGTTGGAACTTATTATCACCCATATTTCCATCAAGTTTATCCCTCAAAGAGATTCAAGAGGACACTCTTCCCATGTCCATTTGACCAGAAGAATCACTGTTTTCACTTCCAATATTCAACTTCCTCCCCAATTCATTTGAGAGTACATTCTCATTGATCTTACCATCACTTTTATTCTTACTAGTCAAATTCAAATTCTTCATTTGATCATGAAGTTCCTTTCTGGCAACAGAAAAACTTCCTTTACTACTAAATACAAAGTTCTTGGCGTCAACTGTGAACCTCCCCACCCTCTTTTAACACCAAGTTTCATCTTCAAGTGGTTTTCAACCCCAGATTCCATATCTTTCCCACCTAAACCACCCACGCCGTTACCGCTCTTAAAAACCCTTTTAATTTCCACTACTCTTATCATTCTCAACTTCCGCGTTATCTTCCTCCACCTTCATTTCAACAAAACCAGCACTCTTATAATCAGAACTAGCTTTACAACCAAACACACAAATCGTTTGTTTTAGTCACACGCTCATTTTTACTCACAAATTTCAACTTGCTCATTTCCTCAACAACATTGTTTCCCAAGTCGTTCTTCTTTGATCCGGGAACAAATGCATTAGAGCTCGAACCACCCGGTTCAGACCCAAACCTATCTGTGCCCACTTGAAACGGGCTGGAAGGTTCAAACCCGGATCCTGAAACCGCCCCAGCCAATTTAAAACTCTCGTAATTTAATTGCTTCTCAGCTTATGCAATCGAGGCCCCGAAAGAGTCGATGATTGAGGACGAATTTGAGCTCAAATTTGGGCTATTAATACTTGAATTTGAAAACCGAGATATTTTTTCAGCAAAAGTTGATGGATTCATGTTTTGTGAATAATGTCAATACAATAACAAACCCTCCTGTGATAAATTAGATTGAGAAATTAAAATATTGAACGAAAAGGAAGCAGAAACCTGCATTTTTGGGTTTGGGTTGAGACTCCGGAGTCTAGCACGCCGGCGGCAAAAATATGAGGAAACAGGGATCATCAAATCAAACGGGTCAGATTGAATCAAACTCAACGGAAAATGATTGATAATGTGATGATTATACAAAAAGAGTCAACTATTTTCTTGGATGTTCTCAAAATTATTAATTTTTATGTTTTGTTTTGAAAAAATAAAAATTTTAAAAAATAACCACTTTCCTAATTGGTAATGACCACAATTAACATAATTAAACGACTAAAAATGATCATTTGATTTTATTGAGAACTAAATTTAATCATTTTAATAATAGAAGCGGTCCGATCTATAATAATTGAAAATGGTTAGTGTCAAGTATATTAGTCATTCTCAAACTTTTTCGATGATAGAAACAGTCAAATCTAATTGTTTACATTATATTTTTGACAGTTAGATCTGGTTGTTTTTACTATAGAGACGATCAGATTCGACTGTTAATAGAATCAGATAACTAATTTCTTCTATTTAATTATATTAATAACAGTTATTGTTGTCAATATTATTTTTTTAAATTTTTATTTTTTTATTATTTTAATATTAATATTATTTATTTTTATTTAAAATTATATGTTGCTTGACCTTCAACTAAAATCAGTAATTAAGATTACGGGGTTAATATATAGGTCTCTGTGTTGGGGTAGGGGTAGGGGTAGGGGTGGGGTTGGGGCGGGGGTGGTGGTCTTATCATGGCCCGTCAAACCCATGCTTTGGCACGGTTTATATGTTTGTGAACCGTAATTTAATGGATCAGACTAAAAAAGAAGGTTCAAACCAAGCCAGTGGTTAATCCGATCTCTGCGGTGTCTAATTCCAATTGAATAATTTAATTGTAAATATTTATCATGATATAATTTTATCAATCAGATCTTTGATATCAACTACACCGTTTTTAAATGATAATTGTCGAACAGTCTGACGGACTTAAATTTAAAAAATTAGAGGTCCAGGCCATTTTCACGAATCCATGAAATGGTCCCACATGTGACATGCTACGCGAATGCAATGCAAGAATTAATAATATTAAAACAATAATTAAATAATTTAACCTATTTTATTTGTTGATTTTTCATAAGCCAAAATTAGATTTAACAAAACAAATGGAAAAAGATTAAATATTCATTCCAATAACCAATGTAAACTTTTTTGCTATAAGGATAAAATCGTAAATGCAAATCATATCAAATTCCCCATGACCTTGACTTGGATCTGACGTACACCACGTGACGCTATATCAAGCATTGTCTGACGTGGCACGCGGAGAAACGTGTGGGTTTCGGCTGCAGCGATTCCCAGGCCACATAAGGGTTAAAATTGGAATCCTAAAAAAAAAAAAAAATCCAATTATGTTTAATTTGAATAAAAGTGAATCTAAATTTAAACAATTTTAAATTTGATTCAATTATAAAAAGTTAAATTCAATATAAATTTGAATTTGATAAATTCAGTAGATACAAAATTACGAGTTTGATAAATTAAACTTTTTAAAATTTGGGTTCAATTTCTATAATATTAAAATCATAAATTTAAATCTAAATTTAATTCAAATTTAATTATAATATATTGACGCGTGGAGGCCTTATTAGTTGCCGAAACGGTAGCGTTTGAATTTAGCAACGTGCGTCAATGCTGCTGGGAAGGAAGTTGTGTTGATTGAGACAGCACATAGACTCTTGCCTACGTCTCGTCACGACTAAAGCTGAGAATTTGGTAAAAATATCGCGATATTTTGGAGGGAGAGATTTTTTTGCCTATGTATATAGTCGTTACAGGCTGGATTTTGAATTTAGTGTCATTTATTTTTGAATAATTTTTTTTTTTTTGCTTATATAAAATATTTTTTGGTGACATCATAAAAATGCAATGCTTTGATTGGCTAATGCGTTAACTCATAAATGCACTAACAATAATTTAAGAAAAAAATTCCATACAAAAAATACTTACAATCCTTTTCATCACATATAATAAAATATTATTTTATTTAATTTATCAAGTAATAAAAATTAATAAAATTTTTGTGATACTAATTAGTTTTAGTAATAAAATGTTCTTCAAACCATACACACCCTAAGTGATTCATATAATATTGAAACTATTTTTAAAGTTAGTAGTTCAAAGTGATTGATTTTATATATTGTTATGAGTCTTGAGATACGTTGATGAGATTTCTCGTTATCAATTAAAGTATACAATTTATTGTCTTGCGCAAGTTAAGTTATGGTGGCAATAATGAGAATTTGGTAAAAGACCTTAATATTATAGTATTTGATATGAATAATGAGAATTTGTTTGACCTAATGATTGAGAAGCCTACATACATGGTATAATTATTGATTGATGTACATGTACTTCTAGTGGTACACGTTTGTCTCCATTAACCTTTCTTTCTTTTGAATGTTTATATTTATAGGCTTGAAAGGAGAAGTTGTATTGAAATAAGGATATCAGGAAGTTTCTAATTCAAATATGATTCTAGGAACATTTTTATTCAAATTGAATTAAATGTTATTTTTATAATAACAACATTATCTCAAGTAGGTAGGGGTAAGTTGTTTTCCTTTCTTAACATAAAGGAAAATAGGAAAATCCTTTTAAAATATGCTGAGTAGATTTTATGCTAAGTGGGAGTCTTCTTGATGTTACAAGATGAAAGGCTTATCTATGTTCTTAGATATATGGCAACAATGGATATTCTTTTGATCTCTGCTCCTACATCTAGTCAATATCACAGTTGCTTGGATAGGTTCTTTTGAAATGACGCTTACTAGGTAGATATCCTATATATAAGAGAACATCACATGACAATTGTTTTTTAATTCTTCGAATGCAAGTAGGACTTCAAAATCTTTTTTTGTTAAAAGTTTTCGTCAACAGTGTCATTTTTTAGATTGAAAAATCTTATTTATAAGGATGTATTAGTCAACATAATTATGGCTCCATATATTTCGAGCTGCATATCAATCAATTCATTCCATTTTCCTATAAAATGTGATTAGACATTCTCTACTTATATCATTGAATGAGTGGCATATGTTTGGGGGTTGCATTGAATGACTAGGATTAGTCTCAAATTTACCTTTAAGTTGGTTATAAAATAAGAGCAATTTACTCAAGTCTTTCACATTTCAAATACCTTTATCATTGTTAGTTTACTAAGAGTTTCTTTTTTGTCAAACAATAATAAAAATGTTAATCATGGTTGTATACAATGATGAGTTACTTAACTCTGAAAGTCTTTCATTATTGACAAATTAAACATTTCTCTTTTTTTTTTTTTTTTTTTTTTTGTAAGTGAGAGTTAAAGCAAAGAACCACTTTTTTCTATATGATGGAAGAGGGAAATTTGATTTTTTGGCCGTTTTCGAACGTGGTGAATGAACATTCATATGACTTTAAAGGTCAATTGATAAAGGGTGTATGTTCTTTTATCGCTATACTCAATAAGATTACGTAGTATGTAAGGGTACATGAAGGTGTTTTGCACCATAATGACTTTCCTAATATGGATGTGTCAAATGATTCACTTTGGGCTTATTGTATTGTGCCACAAAACTATAAGAGAGAGACACTTGTGTCTTTGTTATTGATTTTATGATGGAGTTAGAAGGCTTATTTAAAGAAGGATGTTGAGATGTTTCTTAAGGGCTTGACTTTCCTTGTGGTTGCAATGCTAAGGTAAGTTGTTGCATTTTTAAGATCTTCATTTGATTTGGTCTTACACTCTTGACTGTCTAATTTATTTATGTCTGTAGTTTCCAAACATGTTTTCCCTTCCCCATAGGATGAGAACCAACCATTCCTAAAAGATAACAAGAGAGCAAAAATGGAACTAACAATCACAAGAAAAAAAGCTCATGTAAATTGTGTTAGGGTTACTATAGTTAATAACATGTCTCAAGTAAATGAGAATGATTTCAAATGAATTGTTGTCATATTGTGGTAAGCCATGTGTGTACTATAAGAGTCATGCCTCATGAAGTTATTGAGCTAATGTGGAGGATTCACAAATAAACTATTTGCTATTGTAAAAGATACGAAAGAGAGGTTATTTTCAAGATTCTAAATCAATTCCTTACTTGAACTTTGATTTCCATATTAAGCTACTACTTTCATGGAAAATATTTGTGCAAATATGGTGGTGATAGAACGGGCAACATATCGAGGTGGTTTATCTGGGAGGAATATGATAGATAATTTAAAGATCTATCTATCACATTTTGACAAGGGAGCTTGCTACCCATTTTTTATTTATAATAATTAAGTGTATGTATTACTAGTCATCTTTTTAACTCTTAAGTGTGTTGTACTTTATAATTGTAAATGAATACAATTAATAAAACCAAGTTTGTAGTCTTCTAATTGCATCTTTGTTTATTATCACCGTCCTTATAAGGATTTTAACATACACCTTTTTTTCATGATTAAAAGACATAACTAAGAGAGAATAAGTAATAAGAAACAAAAGATTAGATTTTTCGAGACAACTTTGAGTTGTATAGTGAATTTTATAAAGTTTAGGGCATCCCTGGTTTGTAAAAGATGTTCATTACAATGCATTGTTATTGGGTTTGTTAATTTATTTGAGATAAAAACTTTTTTCACCTTGTTGTTTTATGCTAGTGGTTGTACAAGTAGTGATGAAATTTCAGCTTATAGTCATTTTTTAAAACTTACAATCATCTGGGTCATGATAGGACTTGTAATTTTTCTCATTTTAAGGTGGGTATCTAATATAGTATTCATGTTTAGACATATGGGAGCCACTAAGTGATGTTTTGTCGTTGTTGTGGGTTATAGAACAAATTACAACTTTGCTTTCCTCTTTCTTCTACAGATGTTCACCTTGAGATTCGCTCTTAGTTTGTATGATGGTCATGAGTGGTATGAGTTATGGGTGACACCATGGTTTTAAAAATCATATTAGATTGACTAATCTAACCTATTGGATCAAGGTGAACTAGACTATTCAACTGGTTGAATTGAGTAAAAACTTAAGTTTGACCTAGTCAACTGAAAAGATCATTTTTTAATTTGTTATTGAGACTTGAACTTAAGACCTTATCTATTAATTTTAAACAATATATATAGTTATGTTGAAGTTAGCAACCTCTAATCATTCTATTGTAGGTACAAATGTTTCAACAAGTGATCGGTAACCAGACAACTCTTACTCGATATTTTGCTAGAAAAAGTCTTTTTGAATCGAGGTAACAATTGTGTTCTTACCAAAAGGAGAATTAATTTGAAAATTTTCATAAGATACTCTCATAACATTTATCCAACAAGAGAATAACAAACCTTCCTAACAGAAATACCATCAATAGTTGGAATATTATTTTTTCATCTAAATTTGAATTAGAAATGAATCCGTTAGGACTAAAGAGGATATAATATAAAAATCATGCCTAATTTGAATTCACCTTGTTACTTATCTAAAAAGTCTAATGTATATAAGATGAGAGACAAAAAAGGAGAAGAAATAATACAGAAACTAAAGAATGAAGTATCACTAAACTTTCAACTCTTGTAATAGATCATGTCAATAACAATATCATGGTGAAGATATTTGGATCATTAGATCGAACTATGTTAAAAATCATGTGTCATATTTGTTCTTCTTCTTCTTATTTAATTTTCGACACATTGTAACAATATATATCTAAGTTTTTTAAAATTATTGTTGTCGTAATATATCGTATGCAAAATTTGAGATTATGCATATTAATTGATGACAAGAACTGGATTAGAATCAAAACGTAATTAGATACTAATTAATATTGAAATTTTGTCGATGCTAATTTTTCTGATACAAATCCAATATTAATCAAATACTCATATTTTTCTGATACTAATTTCATTCTATTTAGTATCTAATCTTAAAATTCCAATGATAAAAGCAAATTTTTTGTAGTATATATATATATATATATATATGAAGGTTAAATTATTATCCAATGAAATATGGAAAATGAATTTATATATATTTCCTTGAAATGACGTATGAATAATTCATGACTTTAGGCGTGACCATGATTAGAATACATCATCCATGAGTCATGAGGCATGAATTTTATAATTAATTAATAAAATAAAATAAAATATTAAGAATCAATGTAAAAGGGCGGCATAAAACTATCGAAAAGCAGCTCCTTCACGATCATTTTGTGACTGCCAATCACCAACTGCCACCTCATGTTTAGCAGTTGTCGGTCACGAGTCAACAACTGAACCCAAAGACTTGATTTGCCGACAATACCATGATGCAACAGTCTAACCCCACTTTGTCTTTAATTTCAATAAATAATTATATTTTATTTCATAAAAAAAATTATATATTTTATTATAAATCATTATAATTTATATTACTTATAATACATCCATCATTAACCGAAAAGATTTATTAATTATTAAAAATTATTTTTTAAATTTAAAATTATGATATAATTTTATATTAAATTATAAATTAATAAAACAAGCGTGCACAAAAGTAGGATTATAAATTTGGTTAAGTGGCATGTAAGAATCGTGAGTGGTCAAACAAAGTCAACATTTGATAAAACTTGGATTATGGAAATTAGAAGAGAGATCTTTCAAATAATTATTCAACAAGTATTAAAAATAATATTGAAGTTATATTCTCCCTTTTAATGATCAAATAATATTATTTACTTACTCGTAAGAACTGACATGCACTAATGGAATTGAATGATTTTGAATTAGATAATATTATTCTCGAATTATATTTTCATGTAATCAATCAATCACAACATATAAAGATGCAAGTTTAATTTTCACGAATACCTCTTGAATGGTGGTTCTAATAGGATTATTGGGATTGATAGAGTTTGCTAGAAGGACGACAATAATGTAATTACAAATTAAAATTTAAAACCTCAAATAAAAGTTTTGATTGCTATCTTATGGACCTGGTTTATAAAGAGTATTTGTGAAACATGACATAAACACACATAAGGTGTGTTTAGAGATAATACCTACATTTGGAGGCTTATTTGGTCTCTATGTGGCAAAAGATTCATTGTCCAATCCCTTAGAGGAAGACATCCCGATATCTACACAAAGCATGAGTGATCAAAGGCTTTAAATCATGTTCAAGTTGCTAGACTTTACAGTGAACAAGTAAGGAAGATTTTGACGCACTAGCATGCACAGGTGTAAATGGCAAAAGAATTTGAATATGTAAATCATATCTCCTGATATAGAATACAATGAATGAGCATGCATAGGTCATGCACATTTGTGTATGCATATTCGTATATTTAATATTTATCCTTATCCTAGATTATCTGTAATAACAAATTTTAATTAATTGGATAAGAATAATGGATAACCATTCATCTAGGATAATGCATGACCATGCACACTTGTGACCTGATTAAGTTTATCCATTTCAAATTGGAATCAATATGATCCAATACAAATCATTGATCGTATCCACTTAGGACAATGCATAGCCATCATGATTATTCACTTATTGATTGTTTGCCTAATAACTTGAAATGAAAGGATTAGCCTAAGACTTATCTTGATTGCCCGATTCCTTTCATATAACTTAGGTTTCAAAGCAAACATGATTTGTAATTGAAGGATTGCGATATGATTCACAAATGAACCATATTGACACAAAATAAAAATACATAGACAGGGATATGGGATATAAGGCAAAGTAAATAAATAATTTAAGTTTTATTAAAAGGAAAAAGTACATTTCATGATTGAAAGACATGGACAAAGAAGGGATGAGATACGACAATTGGAATACACTTGAAAGACTGGCTAAAAGCGATTCAAACTTGAAGGCAAAAGGCAGTACAAAAATTTTCTTACAAGCTTAATCCCATAACCTATATCAACCATTTTAGGAAGATGCTCCTTGGGTCTAATAAAGTGAACAAAAGATCTCCCATTGGTATGCCAGTTCTTTGCTTTTTCTTTGGAGCTCGAAGTGATCTGAATTCTTTTACTAGTATACGATTGTTAATGACTTGACTTAATGGTTATAATGTAAAAATAGTTCTAGAATCTTTTTTTAGTTTACTTTTCAATCTATATAGTTGGGTGATATAGGACTTCATTCCTTTTTTCGTTTTTTTCATATATTGTTGGTTGCCTTTGACAAAATCTAGTTGTTTATGCTAATCGAAGTGACCAAATCTAGTCACTCATAGAACTAGATGACCGTTTTCGATCACTTAATTCAATTATTAATAGTCACTATCACTGGTAATACTGTCAACTGTGATAGTTTTTTTTTTTTTTTTAATAAATATATTTTAGTAATTTTATAGAAAGTGATAGGAAAATTGGATGAAAAATGTTAAAGGATGGATGTTAAAGTTTTTAAAAGTTAAAGTGGGGGAATTGTGTTTGGCCTAAAATAAAATATTAATAATCAATGTAAAAGGGCAGCATAAATTTATCAAAAAGTAGCTTCTTTTCCATGATTTTGTGACTGCCAATCACCAACTGCCACCTTATTGTTTAGAAGTTGTCGGTCACGAGTCAACAACCGAACCTAAAGACTTGATTTGCCGACAATATCACGATGCAACAATTTAACCCCACTTTGTCTTTAATGTCAAGAAATAATTAAATTTTATTGCATAAAAAAATATTTATATTTTATTATAAATAATTATAATTTATATTATTTATAATGAATCCATCATTAACGGAAAATTATTTATAATATATTTTTATATTAAATTGCAAATGAATAAAACAAGTGTGCACAAAATTAGGATTCTAAAAATTGGTTGAATGGCATGTGAGCATTGTGAGTGGTCAAACAAAGTCAACCTTGGTTAAAACTTGGATTATGGAAACTAGAAGAGAGATCTTTCAAATAATTATTCAACAAGTATTATGAATAATTTTGAAGTTATATTCTCCCTTTCAACAATCAAGTAATATTACTTACTTATTCAAACGAATTAACATGCACTAATGGAATCAAATGATTTTGAATTGAATAATATTATTATCCAATTATATTTTCATGCAATCAATCAATCACAAACAAAAACATGTGTTAGTTTTTCACATATACCCCCTTAAATAGTGATTTTGATACCATTGTCAAGGTTGATAGAGTTTGTTGGAAGAACAATAATTACAGAATTACAAACAAAAATTTAAAACCTCAAATAAGAGCCTCAATTGCTCTCATATAGACCCCGTTTATAAAGAGTATTTGTGAAATATGACATAAACAAATATGAGGTGTGTTTCAATATTATACTTACGTTTGGAGGGTCTTTTGGTCTTTATGTGGCAAAAGATTCATTGTCCAATCCTTTGGAGGAAGGCATCCTGGTATCTACATAAAGCACGAGTGATCAAACGTTTTAAATTATGATCAAACTGCTAGAATTTACAGTGAACATGTAAGGAACATTTTGACGCACAAGCATGCATGGGTGTAAATGGAAAAAAGTTTTGAATATGTAAATCACATCTCCTTATATAGAAGATAATGAATGAGCATGCATAGGCCATGCACAGTTGTGTATGCATGTTCGTGTATCTAATATTTATCCTTATCCTGGATTATTCGTAACAACAAATTTGGATTGATCGAATACAAATAATAGATAACTATCTATTTAGGATAATGCATGACCATGCACACTTGTGACCTGACCAAGTTTATCCATTTCAAATTGGATTCAATCTGATCTAAATATGATCCAACACAAATCATGGATCTTATCCACTTAGGATAACACACAACCATATATAACTATTCACTTGTTGATTATTTGGTTGATAACTTGAAATGAAAGGATTATCCCTGGACTTATCTCGATTGCTCGATTCCTTTAATATAACTTGGGTTTCAAAGCAAGCATGATTAGTAATTGATTGAAGGATTGGGATATGATTCACGGATAAACCACATTGACACAAAATAAAAATACATAGGCAGGCATACGAGATATAAGGCAAAGTAAAGAAATAATCTAAGCTTTATTAAAAGCAAAAAGTACCTTTCATGATTGGAAGACATGGACAAAAAAGGGAAGAGATACAACAATTGGTATACGCCTAAAAGCTAGCTAAAAGCAATTCAAACTTGAAGGCAAAAGACGATACAAAAATTTTCCTACAAGTGTAATCCCATTACCTATATCAATCATTTTAGGAAGATGTTCCTAAGGTCTAACAAAGTGATCAAAAGATCTCTATTGTTACGCCAGTTTTTGGCCTCTTCTTTGGAGATCAAAGTGATATGAATTCCTTTACTAGTACACGATCGCTAATGACTTGACAGTTATAATGTAAAAGTAGTTCTACGTTTTTTTTGGCTTACTTTTTGGTCTATATTATTGGATGATATAAGACTTTATTCCTTCTTTTTTTTTTTTCCTTATATGAATCTCTTGTGAACCCAAAGGAAATGGAAACTTTGACTTTGAGGAGTTGTTAACTTAATCGACGTCCTATCCCCTTTACTGATTTTGGCCACATTAAGCCCATCCAACATTGTGTTATGTGTATTATTGATATCTATGAATCTCTAGTATGTCACTGAGTTACTTCTACAAAATATCATGAACTATGTGAAAATAATAGAAATATACATTCAGGTTGTCGAGTAATAATTTAATAGATTTAGACATCAAGGATGTCAAGATTTATATGAATATTAGAAAGACGTTAGAATGTAAAAAAAAAAAAAAAATCGAGGACATTGAGTTTTAAACGACTTTAAGGTTTATAATAGGATATACATTTGAAATATTGAATAATACCTGAATTATACAATTAGGGTTGTTGATTATATTTATCATGATTGAATGGTTATTATTGATGCCTCATGAGGTGTCAAATAGGTCACTTGCCTACTGAGTGTTTTCACACATGCATTCATCTTTATTTTCAGGGTAGGAGGACCAGTGGGGCAGGCAAGAGTCTTAACAGGTTATGGTAGATGGTATTTAGTCAGTTATATATCTGTATAGTGTAAACATTTTGTATATTAATAAATACATTTTTTAATTGATTATGTGTTGTCATTCTTATGCATAGGTGTATTATGAAACGTTTGTATGATAAACAAACCTTTAAAATGGTAGATACAAGTCAAAAATTTCAGATGAATGAATGTGTTTTCCCTATATATTCAAAAAGTGATTGTTCTAGAAAGCATTTGTAGACCCAATATTACTTTGATTTAGGGCATAAGCAATAGTCACAAGACTACCATTATACAAAGTGACTTTTTTCGAAATGTGACGATAGTTTACATATGTCAAAATTGTTATTTACAATTTAGTGCAACACATATATAGATATTGTGTGCTATACATGTTTACAGGACTAACCTCACAAAAAGATTTCGTATCAAAGTGTCTCATATATCTATAAAATATATTTTCTTAAATTAACAAATAGATGCAATCCTTTAATGAAACTATCATTCTTTGACTTTTGACAGGGTCGAGGTGATAAATTTGTAAATTGCCTAGGATTTTTACTTTTTAAGGATATTAAATGATAAAGATAGTTTCATAATGTCAACGGAAAAAAAACACCATTTTTGGAAATTCAAACATTAATAAAAGGTGAAATTTTGAGTATTTTAAATTATAAAAAATGAAAATTTATACGTTTATAAGAAGTAATTCTTGGGCCTTAAAATTGTGACTAGGCCCATCGGGAACTACCTTTTTAATTTTATTTTTCTCAATGGGAGAAAATAAATATTTCATAATTTAGAGGAAAACATATATTGAAAAATAAATGAATTATCCACGACTATAAATATATCATAATAGGAATTTTATTATATTATTAAAATGGTAATATCTCCTACCTCTTCAACAATTATTGAATTTAACGCTCAAATTATTTTTTAATAATATTTATTTTAAAAATAAGAAATAGCAAAATCAAAGGCTCTTGACTTCCACAACAAGGTTTAGTCAACAAAGTGAAAAGGAAAAGTCTTACAATCCAACGGTTACTAAGAATTTTTGACAATTGACTTTCTAGTGCAGCCCAGGAAATTCCAGTTTTTTCAATTGTCACGTGCTGAATTTTTAATGACGACGTGCGAAGCATAAAACGCACCGTGTCAACTCTTTCATGTCGTTCATTCATGTTCTGCTCCATTATTTTCTGACAATATCTCGCGAGATTTTACAAGTTTTCGTCTCGATTCAGTAATATCTCGGCTCCATTTTACTTCCTCGAATAAAATATAGAGGTTTTAATACTTTATTAAAACAAAATAGAAAATTACCGAATTATTAAAATTTTAAAATTTTTATTTTTTGAGAAATTAAAATTTCTAATTAATAATTCTTTATTGACATCTTATTTTTCTGTCTTGATCTCCACCCTTGTTTTCCCCATCTAATAATCTCCCAAATTAAAAAAAAATATTCAAGCAAAATGTAAATAAAAATATAAAAATAAAAAGAAAACAGAAGTCAGTAAAACAACACGGAAGGATACGGAGATGGGGAGAAAGCCCAGCTGGAATTGGCGAGAGACAGCTGGCACCGCAAGTACGATACGACGGCGGTACACAGGCCCGGTCGCCATTTCATCTCATTTTCATTTTCATTATTTTTCTGTAAATAAGTTAATAAATTAATAAAATAAAATTTAAGTGGCATATACTCTTGCCTAAGCCATGTTTTATATTTAACTTTTTGTTTTCCTATTTTACCCTTTTCATTTTTGACAAATTTTAATTGCGGTATTGTATTTTTGATGGGATTTTCGGAATTAAGCTGGATTTGGGAAATCTGTTTGATTTTACTGAATTGCCCTTGAGAATGTAATTTGAATAATGTAATATAATATTTATGTAATGTATTTGTGTTTGGAATATAAATGTCATATATTAAATGATTGGACACAAAAAGAGGGAGTAGGTATGTATAATCACAAGTCACAATCGCATAAAAATGGGCCAAACGATGTATTCCCACCCAAAGGTTTTTTAAATGACAATTTCTCATCTATAAGGTTCAAAAAATTAAATACTCATCTATTAATCAAAGTTAAAAAGATATTTTCATTTTTTTGAATAAAAAATTTGTATAAAAATATTAAAGCATAAATTTAAAATAAAATAGAATTAAAACAATAATAAAAAATTTAAATAAATTAATTAAAATTTAAAAAATAAAATAAATATTTAAAAAAACAGTCATTGTCATCGGAGGCGGTGGCCTGGTTCTATTGGAATTCAGATTTGACCACTATGATGGAAGAAGTGGTTAGATCTGACCATCAAAAATCTAACAGAGGTGGTTAAAACAGATCGTCTTTGCCATATAAAATAATCAAATTCGATTGTCAATAGAATTAGATTCTGATTATCTAGTGAGGTCAACGTCGAGTACTACATCTAGTGACATTACAGACGATCGTGGTTGTTTTTTTAAAATATTATTTTATTTTTAAAATATTAAGATATTTAATATTATTTAATATTATTTTATTTTGAAATTTATTTAATTAAAATTTATTTTAATATTAATATTGTATTTTGATTTTTATTTTTTATAAAAAAAAAAGTGAATATTTGACTTTTTAAACTTTTATGAATAAAAATTTGTGGTTTAAGGAAATCTTGGACGGGAATAGGTTTGGCCCATCAAACTGTCCAATCTTATTGTTAGACCACCTTAAGTCAAATGGTCTCCATCTTTTACAGCATTTTAATTCGCCTCTTAAAGTTATGGGTATTTATAATAAGTACTAATGATAAAGATAATGTGTTATTATAATATCACCTAAATTAATACTTAGGGGTACAAATTCTGATATTTCATTTCTAGGGGGAGATTTGTTATTAAATCAAACCTTAAAGGGGTCATTGTTTTAAACTTTCTCTGTAGTCAACATCATCTTCTTTCAAAGTAAACGACTTTTCTCAAGGTTGCCATGGCAAGACAGTAATATCGACCAGCTCCAAGGGCAACTTGGTACACAAAAATAGTAAGGAAAATCCTCACCAGCCTCACGATTCACGAACGAAATCTTTCACAAACTGTAATTAAATAAAAAAGAAAATCTAAATATTCTCTTAATAAATCCGCCATTCAAAGCCTTTCCCAAGGATATTTTCGTCATTCTACATCCCATATAAGTACTCATCTCCTTCGCTGTCTAACAATTACAACTTGTTCTCTTTCCCTCAGGAAAAGAGAGAAAAAAAAAAAATCACCTTGTCTCTCTAAAATTCTAAGGATTTATTAAAAACTAAATCTTTTTCTTGAGCATTTCGTCGAAGAGGTTGTTTTCAATCCGGATATGTATAGATATATACACTGGATTTCGTTGTTGGTTTATGTATAGATAGATACAACGGGATTCCATGGTGAAAAGGTGTCGTTTTCTGTGGTTAATTGATCAAAGATAGAAGGTTTTAGTATAAGGGTGGTTATATGGTTGGTAGAGAGAGGGAGTTTTGAGTTTGTGAGTGAGAGAAAGATGGGAAGAGGTGTGTTGGTGGGGTTGACGGTTGGGGTGGCAGTGGCGGCGTGTGTGATTGCGGGAGTGGTGGTGGGAAAGAGAGTTAAAAGTAGGAAGAAGTGGAAAAGAGTTATGGAAATGTTGAAAGAGTTGGAAGAAGGGTGTGAAACCAGTGTGGGAAGACTTAAACAAGTTGTTGATGCTATGGCTGTTGAGATGCATGCTGGGTTAGCTTCTGAGGGAGGGTCTAAGCTCAAAATGTTGCTCACTTTTGTTGATAATCTTCCCTCTGGGTATATAAATTTATCGCCTTTTTTCAGTTCTAGTTTCTTGTTTTTGTTTAAACATGTCAAATTTAAGGTTTGTTCCCATTTTTGTTTTGATTTGATAGTTGTCTTTTCGATGTTTCTACCTTGTTTCATCACCTTTTTTTTTTGGAGAATATTTTTTTATTTGATAACAGGAAAGGGTTTCTGGGGTTGGCAGTAGTGTAATCTTTTTGTTTAAATCTTTCAGGTTTTGAATGATTTATCTGTGTGGAAGAATTTTATATGTTGTTTTGGCTTCGGAATCTTGATGTATGTATGATCTTTTTGTGTTTAGGAGGGCGTATTTTTTGTTGCAAAACTTTAAACATTAGGCTAATTGAACCGAACAGGTTCCAATTTTCTATTTGCCTTTCTTTTTTGTTGTTTAGTCAAGGTGGAACTGTTTAGATGATACTGTGTTTATGTTCAGGAAATGGAATCTATCTGTTCTTCTAATTTGTCATGTACATGTAGGTGAAGGAATGGAGTCCACACTATCTTTTCATAACTAAATTTTACCAATAATGGCTTGGGTTGGTATGATAGTGCCAGCTGCTCACTGGTGCTAAGGTTCTTCACCTGCAGATGCAAAATTAATGGCAATTTAATTTCACTTTTGTTTGGAAATACATACATTTTTTGGTTACTTTTACTTTTGCAATTATCACGCTGCTTGAGCACTGATAATGGCTTCAGTCTGCATATCATTAGCAAGTCGTACGTGCTCTGTTACTTAGTGTAGGGGTGGGGGTCTGATTTTCATTAACTTCTAACTACAATCATAATGCCCTAGTAAGAATCTCTGGTGGTTTTCCGGTTAAATTCCTTTCTTACAATCTTAACACCTGTTGAGTGAGTAATGTATTTTTATATATTATTTTTAATTCACTCAAAGGCGGTACTAGTAAATTAGTAAGTAATTTTTGTCAACAGGAGCGAGAAAGGAACTTATTATGCCCTGGTTCTTGGGGGTACTAATTTTAGGGTCTTGCGGGTTTTGCTAGGAGGTCAAAGGTCCTCTATCCTAGCACAAGATGTGGAACGGCAACCCATTCCTCCACACTTGATGAGTGGTACACATGAGGTACTGAAATTTACCTTACATGTTACTGAGCTAAACTTATATGTTAACTTCTTTCAGCACGACTTTCATATCCTGTCATTGACTGATGTATGAAAGTTAATTTCTCTTTAATTGCCTGCAGGATCTTTTTGATTTCATGGCTTCATCTTTGAAGCAATTTTTGGAAAAAGAAGAAAATGGTTCTAAGTCTTCTGTAGTAAAAAAGAAGGAACTTGGGTTTACATTCTCCTTTCCTGTAAGGCAAACGTCTCTGTCATCTGGGATTCTTATCAAATGGACAAAGGGATTTGCAATTAAAGAAATGGTTAGTTGACTGGTATTTTTTTTTAAATTGAGCTTTAAAGCGCCCCAGAATCTTAGGAAAAATTTTTCTAAGCCAATTTATGTGACTATTATCTTTATATGATGTTTTAACTGAAATGGTGAGATCCTTTTACATCGCTCTGGACATCTATTAACCTTTCTAATGCTCGGTGGAGCAGTATTTAAAATTATGTGAGCCCACTGGCTTTTATTGAGTTTTGACTTGGCTATGATTTATTACAAGTTAAGCCTTTCTTGAATTAAGTTGGATTAGTATTTTCTCTTAATGATTATTTCTAATGTTAAGAGGATATTGAGTTTATCTGAAGTTTATTTCCTCGTTGACATTTAAGTAATCAAGGAAAGATATTAGCATTGACTCGTATAGGGCACAACACATTGTAGGTTGAAAAGGAAGTTGGCCAGTATTTACAAGAAGCATTGAACAAGAAAGGTTTAGATATGCGGATGGCAGTATTGGTAAGAGCTTTGTCCTTTTACTCAGTAAGCTTTTTGTATTCTTTGGTTTTAAGCATGCATTATGGACCTTTTACAATTTTTAGGGTTTATTAATGTTAAAAAAATTGATTTTGGTTGGGCTATATTGATGTTTGGACAAAGGATTAGCTAAGCTGAGTTGGGATGATATTTTGATCATATTTTAATATGGCAATGGAAAAAGGAGGACCTAAATATAAGAAATGAAGTTGACATAAAGGATGAAGAAAATAAGCAAAGATAATGCGTTGTCATGGTCATTAACACTTTATCATTATAAAAGATGGGGCTATTGGTCCTCTTTACCCTGAATATAAAATTCTTCTATCAACATAATCAACTTTTCTAGTTTTATTAGGCCAAGAGTGGTAATGTAATTTTAGAATTTACAGATCTCTCATGATTTGCTCTGCCTGTCATAGATAGATCGTACAAACAAATACAAATTTTACTGTGAGCAGAGATTGACATAAAGGCCTTAGTGTTTGGTTTTAACAAATTTTCAAAAGATTGCTGTATAAGTATTTCTGTATTTCTGGTATGGGTTATTTAAGACTACTGATGTTGAATATATGTTACAAATAAACTTGATTTTTCAAAAAATATTTAGTTGGAGGGAATTATTATTTCAACTTTCTCATAACGGTTACTACACCTTTTCTCTTTGTTGCATTAATTAATTGAAAAAAAGTCTCTGGATTTATTATGGCCAACACTTCTAAAATACCGTTTACAAATTGAAAATATGTGGTTGAACATGTTTCTACTTTTTATGTTATGAAAGAGGGTCATAGGCATGCTTTTCTCTTTTGATTACTCTGACCAGGTAAATGATTCTGTGGGGACTTTAGCTCTTGGACATTATTATGATGAGGACACTGTTGCTGCAGTGATAATTGGAACAGGCTCAAATGCCTGCTATGTGGAGCAGACGGATGCAATTATCAAGTGTCAAGGACTTCTTACAACATCTGGAGGCATGGTATCCTTTCTTTTGTCTCAGTTGCACATCACCCTGGGCTTTGTCAAGGGGAATATCAATTTGTATCTCAATGTATATACACTGGTAATAGGTTAATATTTTCCTTGTAGGTTGTCAATATGGAATGGGGAAATTTCTGGTCATCTCATCTGCCTAGAACTTCATATGATACTGATTTAGATGCCGATAGTCCTAATCCAAATGATATGGTAAGGTTCACTTTTGAGTTCTGTTCTCAGATAATAATTGAAGGGCTTGCTCCAATCTTTTAGTACTTGGCTGCAGGGTTTTGAGAAAATGATATCAGGAATGTATTTAGGTGATATTGTCAGACGTGTGATACTCAGGATGTCACAGGAGTCAGACATCTTTGGACCTGATTCTTCCCGGTTATTAGTGCCTTTTATCCTCACGTATGCATCTTTCATATTTTATTTGCTTTCTTGCTGTCTCATGAAAAGTTCCCAGTTCATAGGAAAACATGAATTATATCTTAGTTATACCATGTTTGTATTGAATTCTATTTTCTACCATCAGCTCTGTCTTTTTGGCTGCTTCTTTTCTCTGGAATTTAGGTATTTATGTTTGATGGATTGGAGTAGTAAATGAAGGAAAAGTTAACTTACCTCAAGTAACAACCCTTGTAAGGATGAGCTTCCAGACTGTCCACTCGGAAATATATTTGAAAGGCCTCTAGTTCTCACCATCTCCTTTTAACTTGTGATTTTCCAACTTTTACTGATCGCTTTGTGGCCCAAATTCTTCCACTAATTTGAGAAGCAGTGTAACAATAAATGAGCGAAAATAACAGAAAGCAATATTTAGTCCACTGTTGTTGCATTTCACAATGCAAGAAGGGGACATTTTAGTGTAATCTAATCGGATACTGTTTTGCGGGTGAAAATTGCTGGTTGCTTTTTCAATATGATGAGTCTTATAGTCTATATCATAGCCTCTCAAATTATTCTATGAAGTTTGATTCTTTCTTTGTATTGATTTTAGGACACCTTTAATGGCTGCAATGCATGAAGATGACTCTTCTGAGTTGACAGTAGTGGCAAGAATCTTGAAAGAGGTTCTGGAGGTAGATAAGTTGCTTGTCTCATTCATTTAGTTTATTGTCCCATCAAGTTTGTTGGTCAATGGATTGACTTTGATCCTAAAACCCTATTCTTGTTTGTTTGCCTTCTTTATCTTTCCTTTCAGATTTCAGATGTCCCTTTGAAGGCCCGAAAGCTTGTTGTTAAAATATGTGACGTGGTAACACTTAGAGCTGCTCGGCTAGCTGCTGCTGGCATTGTTGGGATCTTGAAGAAGATTGGCCGTGATGGGAGCAGCGGCATCTCAAGTGGGAGAACTAGAACTGATGTGAAAATGAGAAGAACTGTTGTTGCCGTTGGAGGGGGGTTATACACAAACTACATCATGTTCAGAGAGTACTTGCATGAAGCCTTGACTGAAATTCTGGGTGAAGAAATTGCCCAACATGTCATTCTTAGGGTAACAGATGATGGTTCAGGCATTGGAGCAGCCATTTTAGCAGCCTTACATTCATCATCCAATAGTGTCGATACCGACACCATACAGCCGCCATAAATATATATGATTGTTTAGATATACATGTAGCTCCTGTAAATGTAGAAATCATTTTCTAAAATGTGATGTATAGAACAATTATATACAAGGTCTAATATTATAGGGGGACAATCCCTGAATGAGTATTTTTAGACACAAAAATGTTGTACACCTAAAAGGACCAATGTGATTCAGCAAACCTTCTAGGCAAAAAAGCATATTGGCATTTGGGTACTAGGTTATTGTTATGGGGACCACTTGATTCTGTGCATATCTCTCTCACCTTTTACAAGCCATCATCAATTGACATATATAGTGGCTTCCCCACCTCTGAATTCCTTTCCCCTTTCTGTAGGCAACCACCCCAACCCCCCCCCTACCCCTAGTTTTGTTTGTGTCATCAATGACTTTATTTGATTCATTTTCTGTGGCCACTGTCTTCCTTTTGAAATCGAGCTCTTTCCATAAGCTGACCTCTCAGCCTCCACCAACTCATAATTTTGAAGTCAATTTGGGACGTGGTTCAAGTCTTGCAAAATCATTTGTCCGTTCCTCCCCTTGGATTAATTTCGTTGGACAGTGATATCACATTTTGTATAGGATTTCATTTATTTGTCACATCTTGGATTCATAATGGGTTTTGTTTTTGGTAAATTGAGGTCTTTTGGGAGGTCCAATTAGGAATCTATTATTCGATGTGAATGGGCTGGTTTTGGGATTTAGGCCGACGTGGCCCAATTTTCTGGGCTTATTATATGAACAAAATTTTTTTTTCTTAACTTTTTAGGTGAGTTTGATAACTTGTTGAAACGCCAAAAATTCTCTTAATACAGAATTTGAACCTTTTTTTATTGAATTTTTTTTGTAAAATAATCCTATCAAAAATCATTTTCAAAACGTTTCCTTGATTGATAAATTTTCATCTATAAAAATTTTAAAAATTAAATACCTACTTTTTTCTTATGAAAATGTTAAAATGTCTTTTATAAAATTCAATAATATTAATATTAAAATAAAATTTAATATAAATAATATTATAAATAAATTTAAAATAAAATAATTTTAAATAAAAATTTAAAAAATAAAATAAATAATTAAAAAAATAGTCACTGTTATCGACGGTTGTGATCGTTTTTAATTTCATAAGATAGTTGAAAACGATCATTTGATTCTATTAACAGACGAATGTGACGATTACGATGGTAAAAGCTCCACTATCAGAGAAAGTTGAAAACGGTCAGAATACTTAATATTAAACATTTTAGATGGTAAATAGAATCATATGTTAGATTTTTAACAGTCATTATAGTAGTCAAATTCAACCGCTAATAAAATTATATAATTATTTTTGGTTACTTAGTGAAATTAAAGGTAATTACCTTCGCAGATAATACTATCGACAGTGGTTCTTGTTTTTTTAATTATTTATTTTATTTTAAAAATTTTTATTATTATTTTATTTTAAATTTATATTATAAAATTTATGTTTAATTTTTAATTCAAAAAGATAAAAATACCCCACTTTAATTAACGGATAAGTATTTGATTTTTAAAATCTTTGTAAATGATAATTATGATTAAGTGAAACCTTGGGTGGTAATAGATGGTTCAAACTTTTTAAAATATCAAAATAAAAATCAAATTCCACGAATTAGTAAAATTGTTTAAAAAAAAAAAAAGAAAATTTTATCTCTCCCACGAAGCTCGAAACAGTAAATAAGCAGGTTTCCCAAAATCTATGGTTACTATCTGCTGCATCACCCGAAATACAGAGCGTTGAGTGTGCTCCAATGGCGGCTGAAAACAAACCCAAGAGTGGAGGCAAGAGCAAGAATTTCAAGAGCAAGAACAGAAAGCAATTTCTTCCTCACAACAAACCAGTCAAGAAGAAAGGAGCCTACCCTTTGAGGCCGGGAGTTCAAGGCTTTTTTATCACCTGCGATGGTGGCCGGGAACGTCAAGCTGCTCACGAGGCCCTCTTCGTTATTGATTCTGTATGTTTCCTCAATTTTCTATCTGGGTGTTCTTTGTTTTTTTTATTACCAAGTTCAGTTTTTTAATGTTATGATACTGGTCCGGTAACGTTACTGCACAAATAATTTGTGATATTTAGACATCGGTCAGGGAATTCATATTTAGTTGACTGTTGCAAATGTGACCACAAGTTAAAGTTTTGATTTTTGTGGGTTGTTAAAACCCTTAATCAGTATCATCTTAATTTGCTTTTATATTTTTTGTTGTGGTTTTGTTAGTTTTTTACAAAATGATCTTTTCTAAATCTTGTATTGGACACTGGTTAATCTTATTGTTATGTGCTTTTTCTTTGATAGCAGTAAAAATTATACTGTTTATCCTGAAAAATTGAGCTTCTGGTTTTGTTGTCTTGCAGTTCTTTGACGAGTTGTTCAATGGGGAGGGTTCTGATAAGAACCTTGCTGGGAAACCAAATAAACCTTTAAATAAAAAGATTGTATTTGCCTCTTCTAGTAGTGAAGATGATGACAATGATGATGATGATGAGGAGGAGGAGGAGGAGGAAGAGGTTGTGGTGGCTGGAGAGGAGAAAGAGGGGGGAGAAGGGAAGCAATCAGACTCTTGTGGAGACCGTAATGCAAGTCATGAAAATTTAACAAGTGAGAAGTCAAATCCTCATGATTTCAACAATGTGTGCAGTGTAAATGAAATTGTGGGAATGACTAGCGAAAATAAAGAGTCTGAGGAGCCACCGGCCAAGAAGCAGTGCTTAGAACCTGAAGCATTCAAATCTGTGCTGAATGAAATTGTGGAGGAGAAGTCTGTTGATAAACTAATTGAAGCTGAGCTCAAAGAACTTGGTGATAAAAATAAGGTGAGTGAATTAGCTGCCAGTGAGTTAATGAAGCCTGTATACTTATTTAGTCATATTTGATGCACATTTTAATGATTCTTGAGATATTTTTTTTTCTCTGTTAGAGGATTGGGTTTTGGCTTGTTACCTTCTTAAAAAAGATTTAGTGTTTAAATTAAGTTTTTCCGACTATTTCAGCGTCCTTTTCACACGTATTATTCTAGTATCTAATGGGCTGACCTAGACATTTCAAAGACATTCCTGCTTACCTGTTGATCAAGGAGGATTTATATATAGGCAAAAGTTAATTGGAGAACAAATATGTAAAATTTACTAAGTTATTCTTGGTGTCTGACAGTCCAAAAATAATTAATCTACTTCTTTGTTTGTGGTGAGTACATCTCAGTTTTCATTGTAAATCGTGTGAAAACAAAGTAATGAACTTTATTGAGAAAACGGAAAACATACTGGTTATATATTTATTGCTTTTCATATTTCAAGGTCTGTAATTTTCTGTACACTGATGATTGTTATTCTGTTTAAACAGAGGCGCTTTGTCAACCTTGATTCTGGCTGTAATGGAGTTGCCATCATTCAAATGCGGAAGAGAGATGGAGACCCTAGTCCCAAAGACATTGTACAACACATGATGACATCTGCTAAGTTGACTAGGAAACCAGTCTCGAGGTTTAATACATTGTTCCTTTAAAGCTATATAACGAATGTGCACATAAGAAAAACCTGACTTTTTTTTCAGTCAAATAAATTACTTAGATTTTTTTTCTTTTGTTTCTTAATCTAAAGGTTCATCTTAAGAGTGTTGCCAGTTGAAGTGTCATGCTATGCTTCAGAAGAGGAAATTCAAAGAGCAATAAAACCTCTTATGGAAAAGTATTTCCCGGTCGAGACTCAAAACCCTCAAAAGGTGTGATCTTTATAAATTTCTTTTAATTGCTTATTATTGTTATTATTTTTGTTAATGTTAATCATATTGTGATTAATCTGCAATTTTGCTTAAAAATTTTCATATAGTTGATCTAGGAAATTGAATATCTTTGCAAATAATTTTTTTATGAGAAATAAATACTAAATTTTAACAGTGTCCTGACCAAAGGTTTTTTTTCTTCTCTATTTTGTTGATTAATGGGAGGATAATGACATGTTAAATTGTCTATGATAAACTCTTTTTATACTAAAAAATCCTAGTTTTGATCGTAATTTGCCTTGTTAGATTCCTTCATGGTTACATATAACAGAAAAGCTAAAGAAATTGTCAGATTCAAACACCAGGGTTATCACAACAGCTAGTTCACAATAGGATTTGGAGCTCTCATCCAAGTTGCCCTTATCATTTACAGCACTAAGAGTTGAAATCTATCATAGTGATGGGATTGTCTGTAACCTCTCTCTGCAGTTTGCTGTCTTGTATGAGGCTCGTGCAAACACCGGAATCGACAGGATGAAAATAATAAATTCAGTGGCAAAATCTGTTCCTGCACCCCATAAGGTTGATCTTAGCAATCCTGACAAGACAATCATAGTTGAAATAGTTAAGGTGATAAACTCTTCATTTTCATGCTGAATTAGAATGTGGATGGTTCCATAGTTATCAATCTTTTCATTTTCATTCTTTTTTTTATCATGGTTTCTGCTTTTATTTATTTATCCATTATGTGTGGATTATTTAATTTGATGAACCTGATGTATTTTATATATAAATTTTTTAGACTCTGTGCATGATCGGGGTTGTCGAGAAGTACAAGGAGTTACTGAAATGCAATCTGAGGCAGTTGACATCACCAAAGCTATAAACGACAACTTAACAGATATGTTATCTGGGATTAGCAGTAAAATTATGTGGGGTTTAGTAATGGTAGAGCATCATGAAAATTTTGTTTGCAACGATGATTCGTAAGTTTCTATGACTTCAGTTTTATCAGTTTGAAGCTTTTTAAAATAGTCTTTGCAACACATACCTCTCTTTGTTATGAGATGCCCACTGTCACTGAATACTTATTATATGAGGCCCAAGCTCTAACCATTCACACTCTTTATTGTCATCTTGTTACGTGAGAAAGTATTGATCTGCAGGATATTTTGAGATCCCTTTTGGGGAAAAAATGATAGCTTAAAGATGAAATGAAGAAGTTAAAAAAAATCACAGAATCTTCTTGATCTTCCGTTCTAAACATTAAGATCTTTCCATATATGAACTCAGATTTTCCATATCTGGCCTAGGGTTGTCCATCTGATCTATAAGAGGGTGGGTGGCCGTCAACCAGTGGTGTTCAAACCATTATAGATAAGGCCAAAGGACTATTTCCCACCCATAGTTTGAGGCGGGGGCAAAGTCTCATCTTCCAAGTTTCAAAAGCCCAGTCTTCCACTCATTGAAACAATTTAATATTAAATAAAATAAAAAACAATAACACTTAGGAGTAATATTGTCATTTGAGGATTAAAATTTTATAAAAAATAAAATAAATTTTATAAAAAATATAAAATTTAAAAAAAATTAAAATATATATTAAAATATTTTTAGAAATTTGAAGCAGTCACTGTCGTCAGTGCCGCGGTGGTGGCCGTCACTGACTGAGCCAGATGGCCGTTTTTGGCCATTTTGTTTTAGGGGAGGCCAGATCTGGCCTCTCCGTTCGGTGGAGGCGGCCAGATCTGGCCACCTCCGTCAGAAGAAGCTATCGGCAACGGTCAGAAATGACTGCCTTGGTCCCAGTGGCCGTTTCTGGCTTTTATTTTTTTACGGAGACGGCCAAATCTGGCCACCTCCTCTAAAACTGAGGCGACCAGATCTGGCCTCCCCTAAAACCAGGTGGTCGGAAACGGCCACCTGGCCCCTTCAGCGGCGGCCACCGCTGCAGCACTGGCGACAGTGATTACTTCAAATTTTTTAAATTTTTCAAAATTTTTTAATATATTTTTTAATATATTTTAATATTTTTTAAAAATATTTATATTTAAAAATTATTTTATAATTTTATTATAAATAGTTATTTTTTAAAAGGGTATTTTAGTAATTTAAGTATAAAAATTATAAAAAATATTTTTAGGGGTGGGAGATTGGGTTTTTGAAACTTGGAGTGTGGGACTTGTCCCCACCTCAAACTATAGGTGGGAAATAGTCCTTTGGCCTTTAGATAATGCACAAACTTACAGCTAGGCTGCCGACTGTACTTGTTTCACTTCTGAGCTAGTAGCTTAACTATGCTTGGTTATTCAAAGTCTCCAATTTTATCAATTATCATGTAGAAAATGTCCAGATCATCTGTTGTGCAGGTTCACTAATAATAATATAATCTATACCTTAAACCTTCTGCACAAACCTTCATGATTTGATTGTTTTAAGACCCAAATCACTGTCACTTCCATGTAGGCAGAAATATTGTGAACTGTGATCTTACTTAAAATGCCAGAAGGTTGCGGAGTTTCTTCAACCATATATTGTTGCTCTTGAGAATTTCTTCCAGGATGCTCAAAACAAGTTACTTTTTGCCTAATAATTAATATAAATCTGAGGTTCAAGAAACTTAAAATTGCTTCAAAAGGTGAAACCTCTGCTTGAATCTACCATTTTGAGAGCATCAATTCAATTTATTTCCAATAAAAAAAAATGTATTCATTGATAATAAAAGGTCCCTTCAATCTGTGAAGAGACAAGCTACGCTTGGAAAAAATAACTAAAAGCACACATGACAAAGACACATCTTTGATTCTCTCCCTAACACAAGAAAACAAAAGGGAGTTTCTTTTATATCAATCAAGCTTCAACATCACACTCTTGACCATCTCTGCCTTCACAAATCATGCACTTGGAGGCTTGTACAATTTCTCTACCATCTTCCTATATTCTGCAAAAGCCATATATCAAGAAAATTTATCAGATAAGCTTTAACACAACCCAAAAAGGGTTTGATATTTCATTTACCTTCCTACAAGATCAATATTACTATTCAATCTCTCTGCATACCTTCTTGATTGCTCCATAGTTGTGCTGCTTGACTGTTTAGAGGAGAGCTGATGTTTGGTTCTGAAAGTAATATAAAATAAAAGCCAAAGTCAAAAGATACCTCCAAGCAAGCTCTGGATTGATATCAGAATCATCCAAATTCAGAAAAAAAAAAAAAAAAAAAAAAGTGTGTACATACCTCCAAGCAAGCTCTGGATTGATATCAGAATTGTTCTCACATCATAAGCTGAAGACCATTTATCCTGTCAATTTAAACCACAAGAAACTGAATACAACAACTTCACAGAGACAGTTAGGGGAGAAAAACTTGTGCAGAAAGAGGAAGGTTACCTGGAGAATGTCCAGACATATATTGCCATAGAAGTCAACATTGGGATGGAAGCAAACGGTTCCGAACTTCACCTTTGGAGGCTTGAATGGATAGTCATTAGGGAAAGAAAGGGACAGCTTGTACTCTGTGCCTTCAAAAACTGTGTCTTTGCTTCCATGGATTGTACCTTTCCAGCAGAATATGTTGTCCTCCTCGGGGAATGCAGATATCCCAGAATCTCCACTCATCTGACATTTCATTGAATTCACTTGTAAGAAACTTCAAAATTTAACCCTTTTTAAGCCTTAAATATGAACATTACTTGGTGAAAACAGTAATTTTCCTCTTCTGAGTTATCAATTTTCTCAGCAACTACATAGAAAATTAGGTAAAATAACAAAAAAGTACATCTCAAATTGCGGCATAAATTCACTTCTAAGCAACTTTAAATTTTAATAAAATAGTTTTTCTTGGTGAAATGGTAACTTTCCGTTTTTGGGTTCTCAATTTTCTCTCCATCCAAACAGAAAATTAGGAAGTTCATGAGAAAAAAAAAGTGCATCACAAATCAGTTTTCTTACCATTAAGGCCATCAGTTCAGACTGCAACCTGTTCAATCAAACATTAAAAAAGAACCGATTAAATATCCCTAAAATCCAAACAAAATTACTAGAAATAAGTAATCAAATCAACTTAAAACCCAATTCAAGAACTCAAAAAATTCACCTTGAAAATAAAAAAGAAAAAGAAAATCACAAAAACCAAGAAAAAAACCGGCAAAGATTAAACAAAACCTCCAATAAAAACAAACAATAAAAAGAGATTAATTCATCAAACTAAATATAAGGTAACAAATAAAAGCATTACCTTTTAAGCACAGATTGAGTATCGACGGTCTTGACGGGGTGAACAGATTGCTTTGCAGCAGTGGCGGGAGCGGCCGCCGGAGTGTTGCTTTGTTGCCCATTAACAGTAGGCATAACTTGGCTTCTTTATTCGTCTTTAATTTGATTAATTCTTTATCAAAACAACAAAATCTAAAAAACCCAGAAGGGGACAAATAGGAGAAAGATTTAAACTTTGCTTTAAGAGAGCGAAAAAACAAGAAGAAGAAGAGCCCGAAGTGGGGTTTCACTTCTCTTCTTCCTCTGAAGGGAGCGTCTTACAGAGAGAGAGAGAGGCGAGTGAGGAGCGGAGGATGGTGGTTTTGGTTTAAAACAGTGAGGGAGAGATGTCAAACGGCGTCGGTTTTGTGGGGTTTGGTGGAGTTTCTGAAAAATAATTTGAATTTTGCAATGCAAGTGAAGGACGGCATAGATTCATGCTGTCTTAGGTTTAGCAACGGCTAGTTTTCATTCGCCACGTCGGATGGAATTATAAAATATTTTTTGGAAAAAATGATTTACGTTATGTTATTGACTGAATAAGATTACATACTTAGATTTGAGATTTTATATTTAATTTAATACTAAAATTGAGTTAAATTATTGATATGATATTTAAATTTTTATTCAAGTAAAGATATAAATTCAAACTCAAAGCTTAACCAGCTAAATCAAGCTTTTTGTAAGTCTAATAACAAACTTTTTAACGAATTTTAAAAATAAATTATCAAAACAATATATATTTGATTAAAATAATATTATTTTAATTGATTCAAAGTTAATATTTTAAACTCGTAAACTTAACGACTCAAACTCCTTAGCGCTTAAATCTGAATTTAGTAATATTTAAATTACAATTTCAAATTTAAACTCACTTAAATTAGATTTGATTAAATCAAATTTAAACTTAAATAAATTTGATTCAAATCTAACCTTTATTGTGAAGCTGAAAAATGAGATGATTAATGACCATTTCATACCTGTTTTACATCCAAATATCATAATAATTTCTTTTGGGACACTGAAAATTTGGTAAAATGATTTAATTTAATGTATATCTTAAAAATGTAAATTAAAATCACTATCGAACAAAATATTAAAACATCACATATATATTAAGATTATATATATATATACAAAAAAAACATTAAAATAAGTAAATATTTAGTCTACTAAAAGCACAACCCAGCTTTAATTATTAGTTGGAATAAGTGTAATAATTTAAATAATTAACTTTCGAAATAAGAAGACAAGCTTAAGCTAGTTAAGAAATATAAGCTTGACAATACAAGCTATAATGAAAAATGATTTCGGATTAATTAAAATATTCAAGTAAATTAAACACGATTATATAAATTTCAATTGATGATATTTCAGTAATCCCTTTCAAATATAATAAAAAAGAACAATTTTCTTCGTGACCAAGGACATAATTATCCAAAAATATAATAAAAAATCTAGGTTCAAGTCTCATAATTATACGAATATGACATGCTAAATATACAACATAATTTCACATAGGCTAAAGCAAGTAGAAAATGGAAGGTTGCATCGCTTTCTAAAACGAAAGATAAGAGAGCCCATGAATTTGCAGAGTTTGAAACAGCGAGAAATCTTACTTGATGACACCAGAAGGGGTAAGTACTAGCGATGTAGCTTGATCACACGGGCTATCCTCTCGAAAAATATCGGGCACATACTTATACTGAACATTAGGACCTCCCTCATCCACTCGGGCGCTATCCTCTCAAATGTTCCCAGAGATACTACACGGTATAGAAGCTCTGATTCCTCCCCGCCTGCGCTTTCTACCCATGTTAGACTGAATGAGTAACCTGTTATTCACACAATAAGCAATGTTAAGTTTCTGATAGAAGCAATTGCTTCTAGAAAAACTCGAATATAAGTTATATGAGTTTAAGCTCTCCACGTTTGCCCGTACGTGAGTTTCAGTCAAGAATATACATGTACGTGAAATGTATCCTATGAACAATAGATGACATGACAATTCATGTAAGCACGCAGCCGACTCTATTTTTATGGGAAAACCCTCTGGATATTAGCCTTAAGCTCAACTCAAATCCCTCTATTTGTCTCCTAAAAGAAGATTTTGTTTCCAAGTACATATTCAACTTTATCGGGCTCCAGACCTAAGTTGAACTTTCAGAATTGAAAATGTCCTTTATTGCGTCTCTCGGATTGAATGCTATAAAATTCGTACACCACCATCAAAATATAGCCTCCTGATGAATATTAGATACAAGAGAAAATTCACTTTATCCATTTCATAAATTTGATGTAAAATTTCAATATTTCTGGATTTTTTCAAGATTTTCTAATGAGTTCTATCTTCCTAGTCATGTATATTTCCTTTTCATCCAATATGATCTTTACTAATTAGGATAATATTAAACATAAATACACAAATCAAATCACATTTTGAAATAGTGGAAAGAAACAAGCAAGCAGAACTGAAATGGAGAGAAAAAACAGACTCTAGCAACTAGAATGAATGAATTAAGGATTACCACTTGATTGATGCAGAGCTGAAATGCATACTCCATCAGTATGTGTAAGTGCAGATAATTTCATGCCAACTAAGTATTCAACCAGAGCTTGAAAAAGGCAGTTACTGTCGCGTATATCACCTTGAAATAATAAGAAAATTAGTTAAAACCAATAACATCTTGTGCTGAAAGACAAAATAGCCAAAATTTCATAAAACCTACCTGATTTGTCAATAGTTCTTTTGCAGCATTCTGGCTGGAAATTACAATACAACGGTCAGAGAGGAAATTAATTATTTCAGCACAAAAGTTATAGGGCTCTACGACATACCAGCTGATCATATACAAAAGCTCCAGTAGACACAGTCTCTCTTGATAAATCCTTTGCTGATTCTGCTGAAATGTCACCATCTTGGCCACTGCAACTAGGCATAGTTGTACTTTCTCTCTCAGTCCTAATTTCCCTGCTACGCTTTCTTCTCATTCTTATAGAGGAGCTAGCAGGCAACTTTACAGATGCAGTTTGAGCACCTTTGGGAGTATTCGACTGCACGTTATCATTTTCGTCATCCTTCAAGCATGAAGAAATTCTCTCTTGATGAAACTTTTGGAGCCTCTCAACTTCTTTGGACAGAGCTTTATCTACCACATTTTTGAGACCCTCAACAATGAACATGATTTGAATACTTGGCCAGAAAGTTAACAAATAATTTTCCAACATATACAATAAATAATGAGCTTTAGGATACTATAGTCAATCACTTTTGCCTAAATGATTAAACAATATTAAGACATGAGCCACAAAATTAAGAAAAACAGCTTGGGTATCAAGACACCCATTTGTCAAAGCCGAAAAGTGCCAAAAGGCGATGAGGGGCCAAAAAGTGCCAAAAGGCGATGAGGGGCCAAAAAGTGCCAAAAGGCAATGAGGGCTATTATTGCCTAGGTGGAAAAGGCAAGGCAAAGGGGCCATTTTTTTTTACCTAAGATGATTATTAAACTTCGTTAAAAATTATATCACTTCCATTAACTTTAAAATAATTTATACTATAATAACAATAAAAAATTGACTGGTAATTTCATCGGCAATCTCAAAATAAACCAACAATTGGTTGTCATTTCTAAACGTCTCTGCCAATTCTGTAAGGAACTAGCGATAAACCACCTTTCTGATGACCTTAAATGTCTTCAACAACTTCTCTAACAGCTTTAGAACTTATCAACAACTTCTTTAGCAACCTTAATATTGAATGTTGACCTCTTGATGACTTTAGAACTCACTGGTGATCTCTCTAACAACTTTAAAACTCACAAGAGACCTAAAAAATTGCCAAGACCTCTCATATCTATACGAAAATTGCCCAAAACCTACCGACAAACCTAAGGCTACACTAGAAATTGTTGGTAACCCTCAAATCTAGTTGGAGATAGCCTAGGTGATAATAAATTGTGCTTTTCCATTGCCTAAAGCTTCTCCAAAGGCGCCAAAAAAGCACTAAAGGCAATTGCCTTTGAATCACAAGTCACCTTCACTGTATTCAAGGCGATGGCCATATTTCCTTGAGTAAAGCGTCATCTAGGTGCACCTCAAGTGTGCTTTTGACAACTATTCTCTAAAAGTTGAATCTCGAAGGCAAAAGCAAATAATGAGCTCAGACATGAACTCATGAAAACATGTGGCAGCAATTTGAAGTTCAAATAGCAGGTGGACACATTGCTGCTAGTCAATACTTTTAAAAGGCTTGGAAATCAAATCACTGCCTTTCAATACTTCAAAAGTGGACAGATTCAGTAATTATAAATTTAAATGTTTAACCTACATAACTAGGTGGTATCTCTCAGCTAATCTTCTATAAAATTCACAACAAATGCAACTATAAACTAAAAGCAGAATCTTTTACATAACTTGATCAGCTTGAAATGTCATAGTAAACAATATCTTATAACAATGACTATCAAATACCTTGGGCATCAAACAAACCTTCTTACCTGGACTCGATTCTATTTAATTCATAAGCATGAGATATTTTCCATATATATATATATATAAAATATATCCAGATGGAATGAGACAGGGTTCTCAAGGTGGGGAATTTTGCCACTACATGAAGAGTGTCTATGAAACTAACTCATTTATTTCTTACTCTTTTGGTTCTCTTCTGTTAAAAGCTTTTGGTACTCAACAACTTGCTCATTGTTGGTGGACCTGCAATGACAGTAAATATGTTGCAAAGTTCTGTTATTTAAACCCCTTTATCACAACAGCAAAACGATATGTGAGAAGAGTAAATGAAGAAGAAGTGGCAGCAACATATAGAAGAAGAAGAAAAAAAAAGAAAAAAGAAAAGAGAGGTTTAAAAGCGATGCCTGATGGAGTCTACTTCAGTTCTCAAGTTGTTAACTTGAGCACGTAACTGGTCATTTTCATTTCTCAGGTATTCTATCAACTCTTCTGCAGCTGCAATGATATGAATTAAACAGTAAAATACTGAGAATCTTTTTAATTTTAAATTTGATCTATAATTCTAGTAAATGAGGTCAACCAGATATTAAAGAGAGAAGCTACTAAATTTGAAAAAAACTAAATAGTTTTATACAGATATAAGATAAGCAGAAATTTTATCTTTTTTTGATTCTTGAAGTTGAACAGACACAAATAATATCCTAGTATAAACTTAATGATTCAAATCATATTGGCTGAGTCACACAAACCTTTGTTACAAAATTATTTTCTTTCATCTGCAAAGACTTACAAAAGAGGAACAAACACTAAGAGTAGCATCAGCATGATTAAAAAGATGGCGACAGACTACAAGCAGTTGATAAATGCTTATGATCAAATCAACACTAACAAAAATATCTAGAAGCTGCATTTTGGGGCAATGAAAAACCTTTTTGAGCTAAAGAAACCCAAACATGCAAACATGCTGCAAAAGCCTCTTCATAGACCCCAACATCAAGCTCAAAAATAAAAGAGAAGAAAAGAAAATTTAACAAGATTTCTTGAGAAAGCACAGTAACTTCAGATCTTTATATATATTAAATTGATATATGGTAATCTTTAGCCCAGAAGATTTCTACTTGAGATATATCTCTGAAAATGCCCAAGTTGTCCCAACAAGCAACCAGCTATCAAACAATTCCTGCATGGTACTTTCAGAGAAATAGAAAAATCTCCTCAAGTAGAGACAATAATTGCATTTCGTTAAAATAGGAATCCATCTAGAATTTCTATGGATTTTCCTATCTCTCAACAATAAAAAAAAAAAGGAGGATATTTTCACTTTCCTAATCGGTATATTCCTGGCATTTACCATATTCTCTTTTTGTTCAAATTCAAATAGGAACCTATCAAATGTAATCTCCTAAGGATTCAAAATACTAATCTTACCAGTTTGAATGTAATTTTCCGTTCAAAAGTTCTATAAATAGAAGAACTATTTGAGAAGGGGAGTGGGGTGGTTAGATGGAAACGCAAGAGAAAAGACAGTGCTATCTACTGAATTATCATAACAATTCTATTGTAATATACAACTATTAACAACTGTACCTTGGGCATAGGCATTCCGATCATCAAACTGAACCATGTAAAAACCTACTTTTTCTTTTTCATTCTTTTTGTTTTATCTAAGTTAAATTTATATCCCCACAGTAATAGACACATAAAAAAAATCTCTTCAGACTCTAATTGTTACTATCTTAGCTTATATTGCGGAAGACGCAAAATTGCTTACATGAGTTGGCAACAAAAAATCACATCTACATAAACAATCAGTCAACATATCATTATAAAATTGTCAACCCAAAAATGAATGAAATGACTTAAATTGTGTGGAAGATAGAACTCACAATTGGCTTCCAATAACCAATCAAACATATTTTCAATATAATATACAATCAAATCTAGTAGCTACATAAAATTTCCATTTCATTTGTGGCACTCAATTCTTGCAATTTAACATATGAAGACAAGAGAAACTCAATATTTCAGAACATCGCCTAGCTAAGCTGAAGAATACGTACCAGTCACATAATTTAGAAACTTCAATTCTTGTTCTTTGTTAATTTCATCAAATTCACTGAATTTTTTCTTCTGAAAATCACAACAAAATTTAAAAATTATAACAATAAATCAGCTTCTTGTCTTCTCTAATATAAACCCACAAGAACTTACATTTCCTACGTTTTTCCTTAATTTCTTGGTGATAATTAACAAAATCCCAAAATTAAAACAAAGAAAAAAGAGAAACAAATACCTTCAATTTGTTGTACTTATCAAAAAGCTTCGCATACAAAGATTCCATCTACATCAAAGAATGCAGGAATACTCATTTAATTTTTTCAAACAAACAAGTGCATAAAGAGAGGGGGCAAAAAACCCAAAGAGACCGTGAATTTTCGCATTGAATAAAGTTTTCCGTTATTTTTCCTTGGGTTCTCGGAGGCCAAACAGAGAAATGCAGATATTGAACGAACAAAAGAAGTCCAAATAAAAAGCAGTGAAGCGATTACCGGCGTTTGGAAGCCGAGAAAGCGCGGGAAAGTGAAATTTCGAATTTCAGAGAAAACGGATCTCCACTTGCTCTCAGTGTCTTTTCAGTGTCTTTTTGTTTCCGATTTAAGCGAGTTTCTGCTGACTTGTGGTTGAAGGGTTATTGGGGGTTTTCCCACAAATGACCACTTTCTAAAGCATTACAGAAATAACCAAATTTTTAACAGAAGGACAGAAATACCCTTAATGGGGCGAAATTGCCCGTGGAATTGAAAAAATTCGATCAGGCACTGAATGGAGGCATCTCCCACCAGAGTCGAGCAATTTCTACATATTACAGATTTTCAAGCTATATTCATGCCAGTGGACTGAAAAATTATGGGAAAAAGATTATATCTGTTAAGAGTTACTGAGCAAATGAGGTTTTAATAACGATATTCAATTTTTAATTAGAAAATAATTTTTGACCCTCAAATAACCAGCAACCTTAAAACATTTACTAAATAGTTTAAATATAATAATACTGTATTCAAAAATCCAATTGATATTGATTATCAAAGAAGAATCCAAGATATTATAAATATATTCTATTGACATAAAATTATTCAAAATTATGATTTTTAATAATTAAATGAATATGAAATCACTAATTTTAAAGTGTGATAAAAGTAATATTCAATTAAGTAATTCCAAACACCATCATTTTCCTTAGTTTTCTTTATGATTTTCCTTTAACTTTTATTTTTAAAAAAAAAAAAAAAAAAACCGAGGGAGAAATTGATTCAATTCAACAACAATTTCACCTTTGCCACCTCTTCCCTTCTCTCCCCCACCTTTGCCACCTCTATTTAAAACAACTCAAGCTTCACACATTAATGCTACCAAAAGAAAGAACCCAGAGGTGGTAACCCAATCATTTTAACTTTCCCAAAAAATCAGTAAGTTCTTCCTCCTTTTTTTAACCTATCCATGTACAAGGAAAGAAACAGGAAATTGTAAAAAGCTACCTTCTCAATTGAATTTCATTGTCAGAGAATTTTGACTTCAAATGTCTAACTTAGTGTCAAAGAATGACATGAACGATAGCTTAAGATTAATAATTCTGAAGCTCAGTTCATATATCGACTCTAAACTAAATTTTACCATGCAATTAAGACAAAATAATAATCTGACAAACTTTTATCTGAAATGTTAAGGAAATCGTCTCACCAAATTACATTAAAGACTTTGAAAGGCAAAATCATAACTTGGAGAATATCTGGGTTCAAAATTTCTGTAACAGAAGACATTTAAAGGAGAAAAGGAACAAAAATTCCAAGGTCGAAACCTCAAGCCAAAACTGTCATCATCAGGTACAGTTCCACGTTCCAAGCACCTCTGCTGGAGAAATACCATTCTCGCTTATAAGAACGAATGCCATATCCATGCCATAGCTGACATGCTGAAAAGGATGCCCAATGTAGCCCTTCCAAAAGTACAACAAACAAATAATTAGGAAGATTATTCTGACAGGCTTGGTATGAGATGATACAGCCTCTTAGTATGAATAATTAAGCAATTAGATGAGAAGATCAAGTCTCTTGATCAATATAATATATACACATATTTATGCATGCATCTAATACAAATAAACAGCCAAGGATACAGGTGTAAGAACGGTGCATGAGTTATATACCTTGAACTTCAGCGTCTTTGGGTTTTTCCAATGGAGCGTTTTCCAGAGAACAAATGCTTCGGTTTCAATGTAGGAATAACTCTATCAGCTTCTCCACGCCGAGCATCCTTGTTCCTCTTCTTAACAGATTTCTTGCCAAGTTTAATTGCCTTGACCTTTTGAGCAGAGTCCTTGAAGCCCTCTCCCGGAACAACTTCACCAGGAGGTCGTGATTTTGACCTTGACCGGGATGTGGACCTCAGCCGCAACTTCTTGTTTGGTTGGTCCACATCCATGTCCATAGCATCACCATTAGCAATATCTCCCCTGTCAGGTGACCTCTCCCTTTTACGGCCTCTAGACTTGCTGCGGGCACGATTCATCGCCAAAGAAGGATCCAGTCCCAAAGATGCTAGCTGCCTTCCCATTCTCTGTGTTGTGAACCTCCTTTCCTTGTCAAACTTTCTAGGTACTATGGGCCGACTCTCAGCAGTGCTTTTCTTGATCCTCTGTTGTTGAATGAGCAAGCTTTTCTTTCTCCTGATCTCTGCCAATGCTTCTTGCTCTTCTGGGGTCAGTTCCTTACCATCCATTTCAAAATCATCATCTTCCTCTGCTTCCTTAAAACCTTCTTCCCGTTCTAGCTCTTCAAGCCTTGACAGGATATCTGGGTCAACAAAGTCATAAACATTGTGGCCATCAAGTATTTCAGGCATAATATCTTCTTTCCATTCATCATTAGACAAGACATAATTCTTTCTCAGACTGGCAGAATATACACCAGCACCACCATTCTCGTTCTCCAAATCCTTCTCTGTCTTCCTCTTTTCGTGTTCAGCTGCTTGCTTGGCTTTAGCTTCCAAAACTGCCTGAGGTATACAAGGTGGCCTTTCCTTCTGATCCCGTGCCTTTGGCATTGCAACATGAAACCGATTCATACAGTCATTTATCTTTTTGGTTTTCATCTTCATTTCTACCCTTTGATTCAATAACCTTTCACAAGCTGCATTCTTCACAGAACTCACCCCATCTTCCGTCAAAGTGCTCATGGTCAATAGCACCCCCTCATCAGTTTCAAGCTCTCCTGCAGAAGCCATTGCAGTTTTCAATGCTTCAGCTTTCATCTCCATGACCAATTGCCTGTCTTCCTCAGATATAGTTTCTAGTGGCTGCAAATCAGTCTTGTTGCAGACAATAATCAAGGGTTTGTTCATAAACAGAGACTTGATGCTGTGAAAAAGTGCAGACTGCTGAGCAATGCTGTATCCACATGATCCTGAGATGTCCAAGAAGAACAGCACAGCAGCTCGTAGATGTGCCAGCGCTGTTATACTGCACATTTCAATAATGTTGCGATCTTCAAAAGGCCGGTCCAAGATCCCTGGGGTATCAATCACTTGATACCTTAGATATTTGTAATCAGTATGACCTACAAAGAGTGACTTTGTGGTAAAAGCATAAGGCTGGACATCCACATCAGCCCTGGTGATCTTGTTCATAAATGAGCTCTTTCCAACATTAGGGTACCCACAAATCAAAATTGTCCTTGTATTTGGATCAATTGAAGGAAGCCTTGCCATGTGTTGTCTGATCTGTTCTAAATATGCCAAACTAGGACTAATTCTCTTTATCACAGTACACATTCGACCGAGAGCAGCAACCTTTAGAGACTTGCAACGGTAAAGTGAGTCACCATACTTCAACAACTTCACATAATCTTTAGAAATTTTGCTGATGAGGTTCCTTGCAGTATTTATCTGGCCAAGAGCAAGCTTGTAGTGATCTTTATTATACAGCACATGTAGAAGATCTCCATAAAAAGGGTGGATATCATCTAGTCGGGGAAACTCTTCAATGATTGTAGACAGCTTCTCATGAAAATTTTGTTGCGTATATTTTACCTTACGCATGTAGAACTGACGGAGCCGAGAAATGGCATATCCCTTATGAACAACAGTCGGTGTCTGACGCTGGGTACGTGATAGAATGATGTCAATGAAATCCTTTCCATTAGGCACAACAGTAATCTTCTTGAAATTATATTGCACCATGCCTGTGAAGAATTGAAAAGTAAGATGCAAGAAAATTAAGTAATTAGAAACAGCAGAGGAACATTTATTCAAGAAACTATATTCATAGTCTGCAATCCACCATGGTAATAAAAATCAAAATTTATTACTTAAACCATAAGAGAAACACTAAAACACTGGCTCCCTCAGCCCTCTGGCAGGTCAAAGTTATGATATTGGTATTGAAGTGTTCCCCAAAATGTATCATAATATTTTTAAAAGAAAGTATAAACTTTGCAAGTAAGAAATAAAATCATTGACAAGGATCCAGAAAAGACTAAAAACAAAGAAAACAATCTATAAACACTGCCGCCAAAGGTCAAATATTGAACCAAAACCAAAACATAATAAAAAAATAAACCTAAAAATGCATCATAACATCCACAAACCCTAAGTGAATAAAACCAAGTATGCAAGTACTGGCAAACTATGTCACGCAAGAGTTTTGCTATCTATTCTACCAGACTATCAAAACACTAATATTAAACTACAAATAAAGAAAAGATCACAACTTGGAGCCGCAAAACAGCAACTCAAGCTAATGAACAAAACACTAATAAAATTTAAGAAATTAAAATTGCACCGAAAAAAAATTAACGCCATATCTCGAACTCAAAAACTTACTTCCTGCAACATTTTGATCAACAACAATCAAAGAATAAGCTTAACTAGTTTACTACACATTAAAATGAACTTCGTTAAAATCATCACAAACACAGAAAATTAGAGAAAAAAAAAATTCAATCAATCATTTCCTTTTTTATCTTCCTGAAAATAGCATTTTAAATGTAAAATTGTGATTAGATCAACAATAACAAAAACAAGATCAGTTTTTTTTTCCTGCGTACGTTAGTAACAAAGAAGATTAACACATATAATCACTCTGAAACTACAGTTTAAAGAGTCGAGAAAAATAGGTTTGCTTACCTGCCGCTTGTGACTCTGTGTGCTAGTATCAGTGCCGCTGGCAATGGAGGCTCTGCCGCTTGTGACGGCTTTAGTAAAAGAAAGGTGCCGCCTGTGACGGTGGCTGTTGAGAGGAGAGGTACCGCCTCAGTGTAAAATTGTGAGGCAAAGAAGAAGAAGAAGATTGAAGTGTGGCGGCTTGTAACCTAGGTTTGATTTTATTTTATTTTATAATATTTTATAGTTAGGGATAATTACAATCCACATCCCGCAGGTTTTATGAAATACACAATTTTCTATTTCAGGGTGCGTACGAATTATGTTGGGTGCGATTTAAAGTTTTTTCCAAATCAAAACTGGTTTTTATTACAATTTGTACCTATTAAAATTATTTATATTCAAATATCCCATGTTTATTTAATTAATTTTATATTCAAATATCCCATGTTTATTAAATAATAATAAAATGATAATTATTTTGTATATAAAATAAACGTATAAAATAAATATAAACTATATATATAATAAAAATATAAAAAAATAAATATAAATATAAAAAATAAATGATATATCCGGTTGTTTAAATTATGTTACATATAATTTTTTATATACATATATATTTAGTAATACGACTTACAATTTAATTTGATTTAAAAACTATTAAGTAAATTATTTTTTAAAAATTTATCGTGTATAAATTAAACCAAATTATAAAACATTGTCACCAACATTTGTAAAATATCAATTAATCTAGAGAAAAAGAAAGAGCTTGATCCTGACATAATTCAACTCAAGGATACTATTCATTGAAGGATTCTAAGAACTCTTTGAAAAGAGCTTGCTTGCCTTAAGTTCCTCGTATCCAAATGCATGGATTCCAAACCTAGAGCTAAAGAGTTGGACATGTTCAAGTCACTAGTTGATCTTCTCGAGCTTTAATCAGTCATGGTTGTTTCCTTTCAAGTATAAAGAGATGATTTTCATCTAATTGTCTTTAAAAGTGTCAACGATTTTAAAGAAACACTCGACTCTAAAGAGTCAACTATCAAACTATGTTTTGTTTGATATAAAAAATTCTAACTTAATATAATAATCTCATGACAACCTCTGATCTAACCCTTAAATATCCCCTCCGCGTCCGTTAAAGTTATTGTTTTATGTTGATAGGAATCTCAGATTGCTATACACTGAGCCCACTTATCAAAATCTTAATTTCATTAATTAATTCATTTCTCAATCATTGTTGTTGACTTTGAACTTTACCTTATGTTAGTGAGATTAAAAGCGATCACTATCATCAACAATGATTATTTTTTTATATATTTATTTTTTAAAATTTTTATTATTATCATAATATTTTTTATTTTAAATTTGTTTTTAATATTATTTGTATTAACTTTTATTTTAATATTAATATTGTAAAAAATATTTCAGTTTTTTTTACAGTAAAAAGGTAAGCACTTGAGTTTCAAAAATTTTACAAGTGACAACTTATCATTAAACAAAATCTTAGGTGACTATATATCATTCGACTTTTTATAAAATAAATAAATAAACTTATTAATTTTATAAAATAAGTTTACGATATCATTTTATTATTCTTATTTAATTATAAATTTTTTTATTATATAATTTTATTTAATTAAATAATTTAAAACACTTTTAATTATTTTAATAATAAATTATATTTATAAATCATATTTTATTTAATATCAAATACATAAACATTTAAAATTTTAAATATTTATAAACTCAATTTCAGACTTGAGTTTCAAACCTGCATATTCAGTACTTAATTTTTTTGGTTCAAACCAAAATTGAAGGTTTGAACCTATCTCAAATCTGTCCTATAATTTCAAAAAAGTAAAAAGATTCTTACAATTTTAAAACCCTATAAAACCACTCCCCTCTAAAACAATCATAAACAAACATTAAAATTAAAAAATAATAATTTAGTATATCAGATTAATATATAAAATAATTAAATCCTAGAGTATAAATAATTAAAAAAAACATTATAATTGGAAAAATCTCATAATCACACAAAAAAGTTCAACTTGGGAGTATAAAATTTTAGTTTTAATTACATTACATATATCCTATTTAAACTTATTTTAAATTTATTCTCTTTCAAATGTAAAATAAGTTAACAATTATTATCTAAATATAACATTAATATAAATTAATAAACATAATATTTTCCAGATTTGATAATATAATAAACAAATTTTCTATTTGGATAGGCCCACCCAATTTCTGGAAACTGATTTTTTTTTAGATGGCAATTAAGAGTACAGCTTACACGCCTAATTGACAGCCTAGATTGTAATATGAATAAATAATAGAGAATATATATACATATATAAGGGAGAATCACGTTTCTACAACAGCAATCAGACAACTCTAATGGTAGACCGAGGTCCAAGACCAACATTTGGTCTAATATGACCCCTCAGCTCTGTAAAGCTATACTAGCAACTGAAACACAGCCTAGACAAGTCTTGCGAGAAAACAAATATTTCAACACAGAATAATTCATTCATTGTTTTATCTTCTGACATTTTGTTTTGTTAAAAAATCTACATGATAGTTGAATCAGTTTTAAAGCGAATAAGTAGCAGATCTACTTGAAATGTTGCCACTAAACATGCTTTCTATCCCTTCCATTTGTTGATGTCATTTACATTAGAGAAAAGAAGGTTAACATTTTGTAACTTATAAAAGTGAATTACCAGACTAGACTAAGTTCAACGGCCAACGTAGTCCAGAGTAAACTGCTTTGCGGAAAAGAGGATGCGCATCTTGAGTTAGTACCTCAGCTTCCAGCTTCTCGATATAGGGCCATATCTACCATTATAGAAAACACCAACGCAATTGAAGACAAAATTAGTTTATTTTTTGAGAATGTAGGCATTATGATTCTTGGAAGAATGAACAAAAGAACATTGTTGATATGATAAATATACAAGTCAGCATATAAGAGAAGATGTTGTCAGTCATGCAATAGATGTGTAGCCTCGATGCATTGCCACATGCTACAATATGTGTACCACCATAGATTTGGCACAGAGAAAAAGGAACCAGAAACTCAGGCAAATAGCAATGTTTACCTCAGAAGCATATTGCCTGGAGAAGGCCTTGACGTAGCCCAGTGTTGTTAGACACCATTGCTCTTTTTCACCTATATTGTAAGTATCACTCGTGTTCCCACCATTTGACTGACTGTAATCATTAAGTGATAAAGCAAATTGATATCACATCTACTTGAATGTCATTAATTAAAATGGAAAATAGAAAAATGATGATAGTTGGCACAAGGTGGAAACCTATTTTTAGGTCTTCCGTTCTCATTGTCCAAGTCCATTGCTGATGATTCTTCAGGGTCAATGGCCATGGCATCTGCAGGGACGGACTTTAATTCCCGCATTGTATCAGCTCTTGATGCATCAGGCAGGCGTTCACTCAATACACTTGAGAAACTTTTGTACAGAGAAAGGAACAACAACTGTGCATGCCAGTTGCAGTGACATAAGGAACAGAGTTAATGAATTGAGTAAATATCATACCAATGGAAACATGAATTTATAAGAGAAAAAGTACATGATGACAAGGAATACACTGACTCTTTTAAAATATTCAGCAGAATTGTCGAATGACACAGGTCATTCTAAGTTTATAACCATCATTATGTCACAAGTAGTCTCTTTTTGTAGCTCATTCTCAAAGACAATGAACTGAGACTCAAAGAGGGAGGGGGCAGAAAGCGTTATCTAATAGCATAACCTGCCCATCTTTGTGCTAACACCATAGGAATCAAGGCATGATCACTAGTTCGACTTGAATACAGTTTTTTCTTGCCACAAAGTACATAGCTTGGTTTCATACATCTACCAAGAGACTATCTAAGCTTTCTTCTTTTCCTTTGTTCCCACAGAACTTTAAAATTCCCAATTGACAACATCCACTTATGATATAATAATGTACAGAAAAGATTGTAATGAGATCTAAACATAGAGAACCAAGATAATACAGTCAATCTTATAAACATACCTCATTCTCATCTATGGCTTGAGCTAAATGAGCCTCCTTGGCCTCTAAAGATTCTTTGGCTGATACCTCCTCTTTCTTTGTTTTTTCAGCTTGTAATTTCAAACGGTTCGTCCTTGCAGGGTTATCACCAAGAACAGGTTCACCATCTAGCAGTGTAAGTTTTGACTCAGCAGCCTCCAAATCTGCCTTCGCCTTTGCTGCAGCCTCTTCGGTTAATGCAACATCCTTCTTAAGAGATTCAATCTCTTTTCTTAGATCACAGATACGATTATATGTCTTGCTAACCGCATTCCTAAGGATCTGTAGAGATTGAAATGGGGGAGAAGAGACAGGAAAATAAAACTTAAAAGAGAGCTCATAATAATAAATAATCCTAGAAATATTGAGAGGGAAAGCAATTCTGCTAAGCAAGTTTTTAAGTGCTAAACAATAGAGGGAAAACAAATAAAAGTTTTCCTACCATCAGATTAATAGGTATGCATGCCATGACATAAAAGTTATATTCAAGTTTAGGAGTACAAGCTTGCACCCTAACTATTTACACTTGCAAAATCATTGTTATTCAGATCAAAATATAGATAACAGCAAAGCCTCTGTTTGTCCACTCTCAACTGGATCATTTAAATCTAGAGGAACTCACACATTCAAAGGAGTGTATTTATGAAAGTACTACTTAAGGCAAAAATACTAAATGTTCACATCTCATTTTTTTAAAGAGAAGGATTTGATGAACTTGTTTTGCTGACGTTAAAGTGTGCAGTATTTTGATTGGTATTTTAAGGTAATTGGTCTTATCCACTAACTTGAAGGAAGTTCTGCTCTCCATATGTTCTAATTGAAATTGCTAGATTGATACCATTATCCTCATGCAGGAGAGGAAAAACCATAAGCTTAGTAGAGAAGAAAAATCATATAATTCATTAGGAGAAAACAAGTCATAAAGAACTGTGATGATATACCTCCCATGGGCAATCAGATGTATGAAATTGATCAATGTTTGCTGGAGAGAAGGCCCATCTCACAATGGCCAAATTTGAAATAAGACGGTAACCCATCATTCTATCAATTGCTATGGCTGTTATTTGTGCATTATTCTTCCAGTAAGAACCCACTTCTGCTATCAGCATCACTTGCTTGTCCTGATCGGGACAAATTCTTGAAATGACTTGCCCATACCTCTCCAGGACGGTGATCAAATGAGTAAAACTCTTGGATCCAATATCAAGAAATGTCTGCACAACTACGCTGAGGGCTACTTCCAAACCATGAACAGGATATATGCTTTCTTCTACCCATGCAATTATTTCACGTGCACTTTGCCTTCCTTTGACCTTACTAGTAAGTTCTGCAGAAAGTATGTATTCCTCATTTTTTTCTCGATCATCTTCCACACTATACTTGAAATTAGGACTGCCTTTTGGAGGAAGCAACTCTTCTAGACCAGGGGCATTCTCAATGCTCTATATGAATAAATATAAATAATTAAATAAGTTAAAAGAAATAAAATCATGCCAAGCACAACTAACAGCACAAAATTTTCAACAATCACAGATGTTAGGAGTTTGTTCATAAACTATTTCCCAGGCCAACCCTTTTAGCATTTCTTTATTTAAATAAGAGAAATAAAGATAGACTCTAAAATTACTCTCAGGTTATAATCCCAATTGTTCATTGAACTTCGATTATAAGTACACATGGGGCCACAAATTGGTAAATGTTGAACCAGACCAAGGTCTGCTCTGTAGTTGCCTACAAAAGAACTCCCAGCCACAGCTCATGAATCTAATTTGAGCACAGTGCTCCTTGGCATGAGTTCAACACAGCAAGCTCCACATAGATTTAAAATACCCAGACTGAGATCCCAGCAATACAATGCTCAAGCATAAAGATCACAGACTGAATACAAAGTCTGAAACTATGTACAATTATATAGCCAGTTTAGCTTTAAAAAGAGGCATCCTGATCTTGTACACAGCAAAAATGAAGACTATCAATTTGCAGAGTTTTGGACAAAAGAATTATGTAAACCATTTCCTACCTAAATTTGAATAATGCTTTCAGAATAATGCTCTACTTTACACATTGGAACGTTCAATACAGACTCATTCACAATCGTTTTACAGCATCAGTTTTGGATAAATCTGTCTATAAATTTTCCCAGCTGTCTGATGATTACCTGCTTAACTTTGTCCCAATAAGATAGACGAACCTCCCTTTCCAACACCTCTTGAACAAACACACGTTGTGGAGCCCATTTGGGGAGTTCTAAGACATAAGCCCATTCTTCCCAAGGCCAGATAAATTGAAAATTTGATCTACCAAAAAAGAAGCCATCACAAAATGAACACATACCAACTAAAAGTTGCATTGGTAAGAACAACAAATAAGGAGCCTACCAATACTTCTTCTGATAGAAAAACAAAAATATCTATCTGATTCTACAAAGAGATAAACAACAGTGGAACAAGTATCCACAGGAACAATATCTAAGAAGGCAGGAATATCAAAAGTCACTACAACAGAGTGCCAACAATTCACAGGTAGATCTTATAGGTTCCTCACTTACAGATGGTGTGAAAACCACAGAATGAACCATGTCTGGCACTCCATTTCTATTTAAAAAGAACAAGTATATATCTGGTACTATAAAGAGATAAAACAACAGTGGAACAATTATCCACAGGAATAGTAATAACCCATCTATCTAAGAAGGCAGGAATATCAAAAGTCACTCAACAGAATGCCGATATTGCACAGGTAGATATTATACATTCCACACTTACAGGTGGTGTGAAAACCACAGAATGAACCGTGTCCGGCACTCCATATCTAAGTCAGCTATTTTGTCAAAAAGAGCACGGACTGCACCAGCAACAACTGCAGGGAAGGCACCGGGAAGAGCCTGTGCATTAAATCTCATTTCAGAAACTTTAATTAACTACCTCAGAAAAGTTGCTTTTCCAAAACAATTGGGAAAAGAATACAAAAAGACAAAATCATTTAGTCAATATTCCATATTACCTTACAGAGATCCATAATAATCAATGTGTAATATATTGGCTTGAATGGGGGTTGAGGTAGCAAAAGCAACTGCAAGAAAAATAATAAACCATAATTAGCCAGGATACCATGTTAGGCCTTCTACCTGCAGCAAGGTTCAAGTCCAGCTTTCCTCATAAGATTTAACTTTTTACTTTTTAACCTAAAATAAATTAGCATTTAAGAATCATCTTGCAGCAATCAAGTAAATCATACCTTTTGGTTCAGCAGCATCTCATTTTCATACTTAAAAAAGAATATCACAAATTTGAAATTTTGACATGTTTCCTATGTGCACCTAGTCTCAGATATCAAATAAAAAGCAATCATCTTTACATGTACTTTTCAGGATTCAGACAAGTGACAGTGAGGGATTGAAGACTGGGATTGAAGAGGGTAATCACTCTGCATTTCTCAGTGAGATTACAACAATATTCGCAAAGTGAAGAACTTATTAAACAGTTAAGAACAAGTTGAAATCAAAATTTTAGAACATATTTAAACCCTTAACCCCAAACTTGCAATAAAATAGATTTTCACTCTATTCACAAATAACAAAAAGTAAAGTTGAAGAATTTATCCAAAGGTTCTTCCTTGCCTGAGAGAAGATTGTCTCTGCCATAAGATACTCATATCGGAAGGGCACAGGCAAACTGACCATGAAAGAAGCACATTCCTTTCGACTAGCTTTGCATGAGTCAAGAAACAGAAAAATTAGGAACGCCCAAACAACCTCCAAAAACGATAATATGGATAGAAAATGAGTGAATCACTTAGATTTCTTTTTGCGAAGACTTCTGCCAGAAATAAGCAAAAGCTTAAAGCCAGGAATATAAAATCAAGCTAACCTCTACCAACACACACCCAAAACAGCACAAACCAGAAGCCAGCAGCATAAACCTTTAGCAGAAGATTTATGAAACAACACTTCACATTATTTATTTTTTAAGAAACTACAAAAAATTGCAATAATAAAAAAAGAAGATGCTTAATATTGAACGAGCAGCCAATGCTAATCACAAAACTTATGTGCTAAGTCATGATAAATGCAACAAAGTAGTTGAGATTGAACATAAGACATATATAATGAAAATTATTTTTGGTGTTGGGAAAGAAGACAGAAATCCTCTTCCAGAGAACATCCTGTCCATATACAATGATAGTATTGTGATTCAACAAAGCAAGGATGAGAAGTTTTTGTTAACATTAATCTCACTCATAATTAGAGTCCTATCTATCCAATCAATAAAAAAGAAGACGCCATAATCAAGACTTAAACAATAATTATCAAAGGCATAGACAAACCAGCCACTGAAGAACAATAGCACATCCAGCAAATACTCCTCCACGATAAAGTGATCAATAGGTTGCATATCCTGTCATCCAATAAAAATGGAAAAACAGAAAAAAAAATATTATATTTTCACCAATGGATAAATCATAATGAACATCAATATGTGGACATGTATTTAAAAAAACTTAAACAGTCTGAAACATGCTGAAATTGTATAAACTCAAAATCTAACTATCATAAAAGCATTATAAATTTGGACAGGATTAGCATGTATGCAATTCCTTGTGGTCCAATATCTAGGATTCATATCAGGCATATGGTATCCATCCCCCAAACCCTAGTGAAACAAGAGCCAATCATATGTCTCAAGTAAAACAGAAAAAAAAATCCTGCCTTAGATAGTACATAGCTTTTTTTATCTCTTTCCTAAAAAGAAAATCTAAATCCTATCACAAATATTATATTCAACTATATTATATTGCAGAGAAATAAGTGGCCACTAAATAAGCAAAATAGATCTGAAAAGCTGTGGATAACATGACTCATTCTGATCAACATAGCATATAAGGCTAGCATGCAAAAAGAGAAAATCATTCAGTTTCCTTTAAAAATGAAAAACTGGTGGGTGCTCCCGAGACAGAGCTTGGTACTAACTTATCAAATTAAACAAAAAATGTCTACTATCCCTACTCAAAGACCAGTATCACTCTTTCCAAAAAAATGCTTAAGTCAAAGAAGTCCGGTCCAATTAGACATATGTCCTAATTAAGGAACAAGAGGTGAAAAAGGAAAAGAGGCCAAAGAAAACTCCATTTTCAACCTAACGAAAATAACTGGAAGTCTACACATAACCCAGCCTGTGTTTTTTTATTTATCTATCTTTATAGATTAGGGTTGGATTCAAGCTTGAGCTTAGGCTCAAACTCCCCTCAAAGTTGTTCACGCTCAAGTTTGGCTACAGTACCAAGCCGAGCAAAAAACAACCAAAACAATATCATTTTGATATGTATTAATCAAAATAACATCAGTTTAGTCAATTCGAATCAAATATTTCTAAGCTCATGAGCTTGGCAAGCCGAACACCCCTTGAGCTCAAGCTCAATAATATTAAACTCTTAGGCTTAAGCTCAAGCCCACCTAAGCTGAGCTCATTTCAAGCTCTTTCAAGTCAAGCTTGAAAATCAATTCAAACAAGCTCAGTTCAAATCCAACTCCATTATAGATATAACAAATGGCAAATTTGGGATAAAGACTTGATAAAGTTTATATTTTCCTAATCCAAATGCCTAATACGTGGCACAAACAGCTAATGTTAATAAATTCAGTAACAAGGGTTTGCACAGCCATGAAGCACTTATATTGTAGACCTCAAGATTTATTACCACCAAAACAAAAAAACATAGATTAACATATTGAGACATTAAATATTTATTCTTATCAGGAAGAGATCTTTAATATTACTACCTCACTCTTACTTGTCGAAAATATATTAAGCCTTCGTAACCTTTGAGGATACTTCAACTCCGCTTCATGCTTTTGTTTACCATAACTTATCCCAGAAAAAGTTGAAGGCGGATTAGGTTGCTCAGGGCAGCTGATTGCCCCAAATTCATGAGACTTTCCAGAAACCAGCTGAGCTTCAAATGAAAGGTGAGGCCTTGGAACTAGCAAGCAAAAGCACAAAACACAAGATCATGAAGGGCAAAAAATAAAAGCTTTTAACAAAAGAGTTAACCATGAAACAAAATATGCATTAGTGTACAACCAGTTCAGTCAACCATATTGTGAATCAATAATGTTTAAAATCACTTTTCTGCATAACCCCAAGGGGTTGTGATAAATGGTAAAAGCTTTTACTTTAAGAGGTCAAGATCACAATAGCTAATCTTCACCTGGTAAAGGCTTCGGTCAAAGTGAAAGATCTCATCCAAAAGAAATCCCCTTGGGGCCACATACTTGAGGTATTGTAATCTAAAAGTTTCCTAGCTATCAAGGTTGTAGGATCTGTAAGTAGCCCTCATCTTCAGTGAACACTTACTTGAGATATAAGATTGGAAAGAATATATTAGTTGTCATAAAATCATTTTTTTCTTCTATTCTACATGTTTTAGTGATTAGAAAAACCTTTCATAGCTACTTTTGGGAATCATATACAGAAGTAAAATAGCATAAATCATATAATGAAGCTGCAAGTAACTTCAAGAATTTATAACGAAACTTCTTCAAAGTATTTTCAACAACAAACCAATGGTTTAATATTCATCCTCCATGGACCTACTACCACTATTAACTGAACTATCTCATTAATGCATGAATTGAAAAAGAAATATCTGAGCTAAAAGTAATATTACCACTATCAACTTTCCATCCATTGTTTGATAGAGTTTGAATCCGCTCCCACAAATCTTCCAAGAAATCCTGACAATAAATAATCAAAACACATTGATGAGGCAAAGGTACAACCCCGATGAATCAAAAACTAAAATTTTGCTGGGTAAAGTGTGTGTGGCCACAGCCTTATAGAAGAATATATAGTCAAACAATAATACTAGCATCTGAAGAAAGGATCATTGTTTTTTTCACAAATGTATCCTCCTAGGGTTGATGATGAAAAAACTCAGTTTTAGGAGTTTGGATGATAAATGCTTTGATATCTCACCCAACTCACGAGGTCAGAACCACATACTTGCAATGCTTAAGAGTAAAGAATTAACTCAAAATTATAATAGGACTGAAGATACAAAAGGACTTGAAGAAGGATATATAACTTCATTGTCATTCTGAAGAACTATGCTTAGAAATCTTCAGAGCCCAATTCTTAGAATCTGACAAAACATGAATCCTTATCACATATCTGTGGTACAATAAGAATTCTGTATTTCCTGTGCTATTACATGCAACTTTGCGGGGCATATACACTACACTGTAGCTCATTTAAAAGTGTACAATAGAAGCATAGGACACAAGTAGTTGATGTTTTAGTTATTTATATCACAAGCCATATAGTGTTATTTATAGTGGACCGAGAAAACATTTGATTTTCCTAGTTCAATTGGAAAAAAATAATGGTGTTAGTTACATGGACAAGAACGTACATACAACAAGAAAATACACATCGAACAATATTTCAAAATCTAGTGATTGATATCAAAATGCAATAATTTGTTCCCAAAAGGCAAATGTTATAGAGTATAACGTATAAACAACAATACCCAGAAGAATTATCAATGACACAGAAATCAAACCTTTTCAACAACAATGTTCCTATCCTCATCCTCCTCAAAGAAAGACAAACCAGTGTCCGCAGCATGCCGTCTAATGCTCAAATAAGCTTCTAAACCAGCCATGACCCTATCAATTTCTTCTGGAACTTGCTGAACATATATGTGTATTGTCAGCCGACAAACAAGATAAAATCATATGCATTTTGAGTGAGGACAATAAAACTCTGAAGCTGCTAAAGAAGTAAGCAAATAAACATGTAACGCATAGTCACAAGCAGCTACCACAAAAGCTGATAAATTATTAATGCTGCCAATTTTATAAAAATTAAAATCCAAAAAAGTTCAAAAAAAAGGGCAAGCATATTACCAACAATGTAATTACAACCTACAACCAAAGAATCAGATATGTTGCACCATATCCACTTCACTACATTCGATAGATTCTAGACAAATTAATGAAATCAAAACCCTAGGTTAAAGCTTAACAAATTATTTAAATTTCTGATCCAAATGTCAAACAAAAGTGAAAAAACAAAAAACACCAATAATAAGTTATAAGATCTTCCAAAACGTCCAGAGTAGCCTTGTTGACATAAATAAACAGCAAAATTTTTAAAAAAAATCCATTTTGTACAGAAAAACAAATAAAAGAAGAAATAACACCAGTAATAAGTATAAGATCCAAAGTAATAAGAAATCATGTGAGCTAACTTCAGCAAACTATCTACAAAGTACCAAAATATACATCACCTCAACGAGTTCTGCACCTCCCCAAGGTAGACAAGACAATATGCAAGTTACATAAAAATCAGCACATGCTTGCCATGAAGGATTTCCTTTCTCCTCATCTACTGTTGTTGCAGCTGATGATAATAATGTTTCAAAAACAACCACAAGAGAACCAGGTTGTAGAACTTTGCTACACATCTGAAGGACATATGTTAAAGAAAAAAATTAACAATTTTCTCACACTATTAGAAGTTTGAAAAATATTAAATAAATAAAAAAAATATTATAACCTTATTTCAAAAAAAAAAAAAAAAAAACCAATATCTAAGTCAATATCCTGAGAGAATAATGAATAACAGGAGGACTTGGCATCTACATCTGGGTGAATGATCCTCAAATTAATAAATATATAAGAACTCTGATCTATTGTATATATGATTAGTTGGTACATTTTTCTTTATTATTTAGCCCAACTGATATGAAGGTGCCTAGTAAAGCATCATACGCTTCATATGCATCATACCAAAAGCGTAAAGCATCATACGCTTCATATGCATCATACGCTTCATATGCAAGTATGCAAGCCCTCAACTTCACTCTTTCCACATACCAGATCTGTGAAAAGGTTTGAAAACATGCTCTACAAAATATTTATCATATCAAATGGCCCAATAAGTTAACACTATCCACCAAGAAACATGTTATATAGATGCATTACATGGTTACATGTGATTAATTTATAATTCTTCGAACATATTTTCCTACTAGGTCTTGGTGCAAACCATAATGGCTAAAGTGGCACAGATAAAGAAAAACACGCAGTTTATCTATCCCTCTCAGAATTTTGGTTCAAAATTAAAAATTAAAATTCAATGCAAACATGCCAGTCCTTTTCCACTTAACAAAACCTTTACAACAACACACATACCATAGCAGTTAGAAATCTTATCAAAATACGAATTCGATCACAGTCTCCAGAATCTAAGGCATCCTGTAAAATCCCCCACGCAGAGAGAGAGTCAGAACATTATACAAAAAAATATTACAAGCACAGTGAATTTATATCCCAACAAGTTCAAAATTATACCAACTAAACTCTTCATATTTCCAATATAGCCACAAAAGGAGCTGATTAAATAAACTCACAGTATCAATTCAGTGCTTAGGTTTGTTTTTTTTTTTTTTTTTTTACTCAGTATACCAGTTGATAAGAAGCTATAACATCTAATCAAGTATATCATTTACAAGGCACCAGCCTCAAAAATTGGTTTGCATATTAACACATCATTTCAAAATAGACGGTAGTAAACTTTGACCGGACCTTCTCACCTGAAAAGTATTATGAACATTCTCCACTAGTTTCTTAACGAAGTCCTCACTTTCCAAGTTCAACAAACCAACCTGACACAGAGAAATTAGAAAGAGGTTTATACAATTAAATAGGATATGCCAACTAAGCAGAAATTTTTTATCTGAATAACATACAATAAAAAAAAAAGGAAGCTAGTTTCAGATCCAACTTATAGAAGCCATCAACTATCAAAAAGCACAGTATTAAAATCCAAGCTGTCCTTTTACTGTACATCTAAGATAGAAAAGATGACTGATTAATGGAAGTTACATGATCAGATCCTTATTGGTTTGCTGTTAACAATAGAAAAGAGGAAGATCAAGTGAAATTAAAGGCCCATAGAAACACTGGAAACGGTAATCAACCAAGAGACAAGAAGTACTCTTGACAAACCAACTGTTTTTGATAAAGGAAAATGTGTACATCTTGCAAATTTAGGGTTATTTTCATCCTCAACTAAGAGACAAAGGAAAATCTGTGTATATCTCGCACACCTAGGGGTCATTACCATCATTAATCATGCGATACTAAGAGAAATTGTTTTACTCTGAGGTTCATGGTGCCCGGTGGTTGTTTTCTCTCTATATTAGAATTTGGCAAGCAAATTCAGTGACTGATAAAAAATATTTCAATCTGCATTATTCAGATTTCAAGTCCTTAAGAGGAAAACACACAACTTGATTCATAACCCCAAAATACAAATAACAAGATTTTGAAAGGGTCAGAGCAACATTAACTATTGACAAATCCCTAACTTTTAAAATTGTAAAATTGTAAAATATGATGTCATGTGTATCTCCCTCATACTTACACATGCTTATACTCTGCCAATTTAACGATATCCAAGAAAACATTTGTGCTAAATTCATAATAATTTGAACATGACATGAGTGAAAGCAAAAAAGAAAATCATCAAAGCATTAGAAACTAAAACAAAGAGACCAAATGAGGACATAAGAAGTAACCTACCAATGTCCCATATAAAGGAATTTTGTGAGGAATTTTTTGAGCACATTGTAGAAGGTACTGTCAAGAAGAATAAAGTAATAATGTCAGCATGTTTATGATAGTTAAACCATCTAACCATACAAAAAGAGACATTCAGCTAACAAATAATTACTCATTTTTATAAATACACAAAACTCTGGTAGAAACACAGGTACAGTAATACAAGTACAAGAGTTTCAAACATAAAAATTAATGACTATACACAGCTACAGACGCATGAGCCTAGAAAAGTGTGCAAGTCCAATGCTTACTAGCCACTATATACATGCACTAACAATTACATCAGCAAAACAAGAATAACCTTGATTTGCAAATGGATGTATCAAAATAGATTTATTAACACACAATTACAAATGAACAAACTTGAAATCCCAAACTTGATCATTACTCAACATAACCATTGGTTAGTTTTAAGTTATAAATATTGTCACCTACTTCCGTAAATACTGTAAAACATAGAGTAGTCAGCCAGACAAAATTGTTAATTACTCAAGCTTCTTTCAAGAACCTGAACTTTTTAGTTCTTCTGAGAAGTACTAACATAATATTAAGCACTTATTGCTCCTCTCTCTCTCTCTCTCTCTCTCTCTCAAATATAATAATAAGTTTGAGGGTTCAATTACACACATGCACAGAAAAGTACCATCACCATTTGTTATATTTAAAGCTTAATATTGGAAGCTAAGCTCTTCTGTTATAGGGAATATTAAACTTAAAACCTGTATTGTGTGAACCTCAAACTTGCAAATGGTTGCAAATGTGGTGTTTGAAATCAATGCCTACTGATGGGAGAACGACCTATCTTTTATCATCCAAATTGAAATCTTTTAAAATGAATTTTCTAGCCTTAAAGATTCTTTTGCCGATGCTGCGTATTTGCACTATAATCTCTAGCATATTCATCATAAACATTCCTACAACTATACATTTCCAATTATTCACCATTACAATTTTTTTTGATTTATGATCTCTTAAATTGCTTCCCACAAAAAAATCAAACAGAAAACTAAACCCTCCACAACAAAATTAAACATATAAAGTGTAAATAAGTCCAATTTTCAAAAATTCAAAAATTAAAACAATTAGTTTAAAGTTTGGAAAAAAAGAAACATAAGAAAAGAAAATTACGAGCAAAATATCGTTAGCTGAGTGCTCGAGCTCCCGCCGTAGTACGCCGAAGCATGTTTCCTGAAAATTCAGAATCGAAATACCCTTCATTACGTGCACTTCACTTGACAATGAAGAAAGCGAAAGGACACACAAAAATGAACAGAGAAAAAAAAAAACCTAGAGTGTCTGTTCGAGAAACTAATGAATAGAAAGTGACAGAGAGGAAAGAAAGAGAGAATGCCAGAGAAAGAATTGAACGAACAATGTGATCTTTGAATTCGCCGGAGGTGCCGTACTCCGGACACTTGTCACCGATTCGTAAGAGGAGACTCTTCCAGCTGCTCATTCTGCGTGTGTCTCTATCAATCTACCTCGTGAAGTTGGAGAACCGAGCGAAAAGGAAGCGGAGAGGAACTGAGCTTCTTCAGCCGAAAAGAAACGAGAAGAAATAAGTTACACAGAGTGCGCGAGAGAATGGGAGGGACTTGCAGGGGGTTAAGGATTCAACTTAGAACCCTAAAATGAAACGGGTCCGCCCCGGGGGCCTTTTTGTTACAATTTTTAAAGATAGCGTAAATGTATATTTTCAAACTTAATTCAAGCTTTAATTCTATCAAAATAACCCCTGTAAGCTGAACAGGGCATTTACTTTATTTTTTTTTTACTTAATTTAACTTAATTTAATAGAAAATAACTACATTACATATGCAATCTTCTTATATAAAATTTTTTTAAAAAAAAAATTAAAAGAGTTTAGAGTACTCCGCCAATCCTCCAGTGACAATGTTCGTAATATTCTTATTTTTAATGTTAAAATCTCTAATTTTACAAATTTATTTTATTTATATTTAAAATTAAATAAATATTACATCAAATCATTTTAATTTAAACATTTTAGTTAAAAAATAATTTGTTAATATCAAATTTATATTAAAATAAAAATATATATAGTTTTTAGATTAAATTAGCAAAATAATGGAATTTTTTTTTATAAATAGTAAACGGGTAAATAGGTAAACACAAATTAAGCTGCTTACGAGTAGAGTTCAATTTGAATCAAATATATTTAAATTTGTTTTTTAATTCGGTTTAAACAAGCCTAAAACAAATTAGTTAAATCCAAACCTGAAATCGAATTCGAATTATAGTTTTAAAAATTTATAAATATGAATTCAAACATAAACTATACGAACAAAATACGATCACAAACTCAAACTTAAATTAATAATTTTTAATTATTTTTATTAATTATACTTTTTAATATAATATAAATACGAACTATACTAATCGAATTCGAATACGCACATGCACAGAATGCAAACCTAACTCTAACCTGAACACGAATCCAAACTTTATTATAAAAACATTCGGTGAACACGAATCCCGAAAAAAATATATATGTGTTTAGATTTAATTCGATTTGAATTTAATCCTGTTTACGAGCACCATTCGTAAGAGGTTACTGTTTACTTGAAGTTTTGATTTTGAGCCTTTTATGGATCATGTTGGGGCCCTAATTGGGCTCATCCATAATGGGCTTATCATCTTCTCACAAAAAAGAGTTTTATGTTTGGGGGTTTTTATTATTGTACCTGCCATTCTGTTACAGAATGTACACGCTGAAGAGTGACGTAATAATTCATGTTTTAGTACAAAAACAAATGAATTAATAATAAATCCTTTTGTTTTCTGATTTAATAGTAAATTACTCTAATTAATCCTTGCCTTTTTGGTGCGTTAAATCAATAGTATTAAAAAAAAATAAAAATTACAAAAAATCAAAGAGAAAAGCTTTCAGAAGCCACTATCAGCTACCCCATTGTAAACATAAATAGCCTAATAATTAGTGACTATAAATAAATCTCTCATTTTAAAATTATACAAATTGTTAATACAATTTTTTGTACTAATTAGAAATAGGTAATTCAGATAAACTTTGATATGAACAAGTAGATCAGCTAAGTACTTTTGTATTTATTATATGAGAATTACTATGAATGTGAGTGAATTAGATACAAGAAAATTTTTAACATGGTTTAATCATGTTTACGATTCTATAATCATAGTTATGTTATTAACAATTTTGAGAAAGGGTTTTGACAAAGTGTGAATTTTGATTTTAAGAGAAATATTGTGGGAAAGAATTTGTTTTTAACAGGATCTTCAATAAGGTCATATATTATATATTTCTAGGCATATCTTTGTTTATTTTAAGATAACATCTATATAATAATCGTATTTTTTCCTCTGTGTAATCCTATATTGATAGAATGACAATGAAAAATTACAGTATTTTCAGTTACAATCCAAAATTAGTTTTAGATATGGTTATAATTTTGTTTTGATTTGATAAAAAATTATTCTCATGTTGACATGAGATAAGGATCAAATATGGACTAACAAGATGCTCCTTTTTTAGGCAAAAGATATTTCATTAACATGTTAAGTTGTTAATCACTATCAAGACCGGTTCAAAGTATAAATCACTAAAACCTACGTCTAGATTATTAAAAAAGAGGACAAAAATCCCAAAAAAAGGAGGCATCATATTGAATTTGTCTATATATCGATATATCATTAGAAGGTAACAAAAACTACTCTTGTCTATTATCATAAATATTTTCAAGTCTTTTCTAATCACTGTTTTTGTAGTTGATCATCTGAATATTATTCCATAAAAAGTTTTACCAGATACTTAATTAGGTATATACTTTCTCATTGTGATACACACGAGATATATATGAGATATCATGAATACTCATGTAAGTTTCTTACCCACTTTTCATATCCCATTTAAGAAGACAAAGACAGCCAGCAAATATTGCAATAAATCCAACCGCTCAAAGAAACCCATCTCCATTTTTTTTTTCCAGGAGATATAAATTTCAAGCTTGAAACTAGTGGTTGAGATATGTTTTTGGGTAGCTCTCAAGGTTTCAGTTTGTTCTGTTGATGTTGAATTTAATGTTTTGTCTACATGTTGAGGTTTTTCAGTGTCTAAAATTTGAGCAAGATGGGCATGTGATTTCACATGTAAATGGACCCAAATTGATTAAAAGTGCACATGGATGAGCTAAGAGTTCTCTCTCTTTGGGACCCTTTTGAGCAAACTCCCTAGTAGCAATTTGGAAATTTTGTCTATAAATACCACTTGATTTCTTCAAACTTTTCACACAACAGATTCTCACTCACACTTGCTCTCTTTGCATTCATTTTCTGTCTTCTCTACACAACAATGGCTAGACTTCTCAGCATTCTCTTACTTTCTGTGGCTTTCTTGCTTGTTTTGCTCGCTGAAAAGCAGGTGAGTTCTCATCATTCTGTATTCTAAACCAGTCACTTCCGATTATCAATGAGATAAGTAGTTTAAACTTGTAAAGAACAAAATATTGAACGGTGAGTTTCAAATATAAATACACAAGGAGGTCCTATTGCATATCATATTCTTGTGCACTACCATGTGCCTTTGTCGGGGCCTCAACATTTATTGTGTACTTTGTACTACTGAGAAGGATCGCACATGAAACTTTTAAATATATTTAAATCTTAAACATTGCGCTTTGAAAGTTAAAGATATAGTGTGTGTTTTTGTTTGTAATGCAGGGCGCTGTAGCAGGAGATACAACTTCTGGGCTGCCGGAGGCACAAGGCAACTATGGAACGGTAATTAATTAAGGGAATATGTCGTCTCCATTTCAAGTTGAAGCCATAATAAATTGCCAGACTTATTATTAGCTGTCTAACTGTAGTCTGGTCTGGTGTGTGTTTGTTTGTTGTACTGCAGTATGGGACTACACCAGGCAGCCTTCATCCTCAGGGTAAGTTCCAACTTTTTCATTGCCTTTTAAGGATATTTGCTTCTCAATTCTCAGATGCATGGATTTTACGTAAAACTTATGAAGTAGTGTGATAATATTGCTTTGGTCTGTGTGCAGAATGTGCGCCAAAATGCACATACAGATGCTCGGCGACATCGTACAAGAAACCATGCATGTTTTTCTGTCAAAAATGCTGCGCCAAGTGCCTATGTGTGCCCTCTGGCACCTATGGCAACAAGCAAACTTGCCCTTGCTACAATAATTGGAAGACCAAGAGAGGAGGCCCCAAATGCCCTTGAAATTAATTAATAATTGTTTTGGCATTTTGTTTTCTTACATGTGCTACGTTGTTGTTTAATGTGGTCCTATTATTTTCAATTATCCTGCAGCTCTTTGATGGATGGATGAGAAATGAGACTAGATATATACATCCAATATAAACATTTTAGTATTTTTAAGGGGCAAAGGTCATATCTCAATGAACCAGAGAGGCTGTAATTTAAAACTGAATTTAGTGCATCAATCAAACCCCATCGCATTGTAAGCAAACTCATCCGGGCTACACCCAAGCTCATCTATCTTCTTCCACACCACAAAAATTGGCCAAGGAAAACCCCATCTCTCAAACTTTCTTAAAAGCATCACAGAAGTATCCGTTTTGGCCGAACCCCATTCTCTATGGCTACTAATTTAGAGGCAACTCATTGCTTCATGTAAACTCTTAACCATATAATCCCACAGGTCAGAGAGAGAACAAACATAGAGTTGGGGGTTCATAGACTGAGTTGGAGAGATAAAAGAGCAAGCAAAAGTTTAAAGATTTGCAGCTTAGGATTTTAAATTTTTGGGATGAACAACAACATGGTGAACTCTATAGCCACGACCACTCATCATTTTCCTTCAAACACTACTGGTTATGAAGATGATGATCAAGCTATTGAGCCCTCTTCTTCGTTAGTTTCCTGCTAGATTTGTCTTGACTTCCTCTCTGATAGCCAGAGCACTTTTTATTTTTTTAAGTTTTTTTATACTTTTATACAAATTTTTGAGTTAAAAAATTACAGTAAAAAAAGTTTATCCTCCACTTTCAACATGTGCCTTTTAGTGGAACCACATACCACGAAGGAGTAGATGTTTCACCTGCTAGATTAGGTGTTCTGTCAAGATAGTTAATCCTAATTGTATGGACAATCATTTATCTCTCATAATGATATTTAAGTTTTGAAACGGGGTATTCATCCAAGTTGAATTTTTCTTAAACTCAATATAATTTTAAACCCAATCATCACATTAACTTAGCACATAACATTAAATGACCAAATGACTTTAAAGCATACTTGTAGGTATTTCCAGCAGACTGTGAAATTGTTGAGTATTAAATAAGTTCGGGAAAAAGATAAGAATTGATGGTGACAAAAGATGGCCAAGTGTGCGACAGGCTTGGTCAAGATCGGTGACATTGTATGGTCGGTGCTGTGCAAAACTTTGTGCATTAATTGATTGAGGTCTCCTAAATATCGAAATGCTTTCGAGTAGAGCTTGTCAGGGTGTTAGAATAAGGTCTTATGAACCTTAATATAACTTGTCGACTTGAGCAAATGGTTGACACAAAAATTACATGCAAAGCGCGCATGAGGGTTGCTGGAATGGGAAGCTCTGCCTAGCAGCATTGTTTATACGGGGAACAGTTGGCCATTTTGAATTGGCATACAAGGGAAGCTACTGGGAGTTTCAAATTCTCTTCAAAGCTGGAGCAGTTATGGATATTATTGCAATTTCAAATTCAAGTGCAATGCTCAGATTCAAATATTGTGACAATTGCCATCATAAACTCTTACTATAATATTTATCTTTTAAAATTTGAAAGTATAAATAATTATAATTCATAATTTTCATGACAAAAAATAAAATAAAATTTTATGGTCATACCCAGTTATTGTTATATTTGTTACACCAAATTTTATTTAAAACAATAAATTGCAAATTCTTGTTATAAATTAATGTGCTCCATTGTAATAATTATAATAGTTAGCTAATAAAAAATTCAAGAATCTGATAAAACACAATAATTCTGTGAAGCCACATGCGTACTGTACTGTCTTCCTATCTTCTTCTATACATATTTGAACAGCCAGAAACCAGCTAACTACATCAATTGATTTTACAACAGAAATATGGGGCCTAGGGTTTCTGTGAAGCGCCTTGCAGCATTGATATTTGTCGGATTATTAATCTCCGGTAGCAAAGTTTTGGCACAAGTGGGTACAGTATTCTGTCAAGCGAAGATGCTGATGGTTGGAATGGAGTGCGAGGATTATGTTGTAATGCCACAGCCGAATGTCTTGCCATCTCCGCAGTGTTGCATGGCGGTCAGGAAGGTCGGCGTTTCATGCTTGTGCAACTTTGTGATATACCCGGTTGAGATTAATCTGGTTCATGTTGCTCAGTATTGTGGCACTCAGTTTACGCCTGGAACAAGATGCGGAAGTAAGTAAATAAAACTTCCCTTCCCTTATTGTTCTTGCTGATTTGAATTCATTTTTGCAACCCTTAACTTGCAGTATAGAAAAATGGATTCTAAATGATAATTTTGTGATTCAACTGTGTTTGTTAGGTTACAAGATCCCACCGGCATGAAATCCGCGTTGTTGTGATCCGAATGTGGTAGGACAATAATTGCATTTTAGTTATGATCATTGAAATTGGAGGGAATGAGCCAAAAACAATAAGAAACAATTATTCAATGTCAGATAGATTATAGGAGTTATCACGGATTTAGTTCTTATTTTCTATCTGTTGCTTATAGAAGAAATTTTATCCTATTTGAGACATTTTTTAGGCTATGAGCCAAAGAAATACTTATCCACTGGTCATGTAACATCCATAGGTGCAGGATGAGGTTATATTTATTTTTTCAATGATCTATGAGTTATTTATGATATTGACAATTGTGAAAATAATTAAAATTTTGAAATTAAGAAGGTTGAATGATTGTGCATAAGGATGCACACCCATTTATGTGGTACTAGGTGGATGATACAAATAATGTATCACATCAAATAATTCAAATAGTATTAAGAGTGTATAGTTGTTCTAACGGCTATCTTATTTGAATTATATTTAATGAGGCACATCTCACACATTTTGGCCTTATCCATTCTCACGATAAATTTTTATATTTGAAAACAATTATATTTTTTAATGTTTTTGGTGATTCAGTGAAAAATTTTTGGTGAGAGAGAAAGTATTCGACAACAAAATCTACTACTTGGAAGAAAGGTAAATAGGAGTTTATTGATTTTATGTCTTTAATGAAATACTGTAAATTTTGGATTTTGGAAAATACATATGAGGAATTTTAAGGGTTAAAATGATTGGTATACCTTAGAATTTTAATAGCTTTTGATTGAGATGCATGTTAGAATAGGTATACATGGCCATGATGAATTGATTCATATGTTTAGATGGAATATCTATATCAAGTGGAATTAAGCATGCTATAGTATTGTGTTTTATTTAATTTTGATGTTTATTGTGTTTGGGAATGATAGATGTAGTTAGGAGTAGCAAAAATATATTTAGAATGACTTAAATTTGTAGTTAGAAACGCACACGAACAATTATTTTAAGGAAAAAATGATCATTCACTGATTAGTGTAAACATGCCTTATATGATGAACAATTGCACAAAGGACTTGTGCGATCACTTATGACATGTAAGATAGAATGTGATAAATGTTTGTGCAAAAGAGTGCACCATTGTTCACAATAGTTATAAGAAGAAGGTTCTTTTAAGGTTATCATAGAAGCGCTTCAACCGAATCTCACACCATGACATTTGTATAAGGGTCATCCAACAAAGATATCAACTTCTATATAAATAAAATTTTATCATTTTGATATGTATTTAAATAACTTTCATCTTATCCAAGATAACAAAGAAAAACCAATCGCGTTCTTACAATTTATGACTCGAGCCAAACATGTTAATTTTGAAGGTATCACGACAAACAAGATGAACAAGCATATATTCAAGTCACACATTAAAATAAATTTTAAACGTTCCAATCCTCATTTATGGCAACTTAAGGCATTCCAATTCATTGAATAGTTTCATACAAAACTAAGAAAATAAACAGAAGTCGAATATGGTGAAAAGCAAAAGACAACAAAGTCGAGAAAACAAGACAAATTTTTTGTCTTGCCTGTGCTGTGGCGTAGTGCTGTAGCACCCAACTTCTACCCAAGAAACTTTTTCATGGTGCTATAGCATCCAAAAGCCCATCGCAGCACCAGCCTCTTGAATTATATGATTCTCCCATGCATTTCTAAGGTTCTCAAACATGCATACTTCACTCTAAGCTTCTCTAATCAACTTGCAATTAATTCCTTAAATCCTTTAACATTATATGGGTGCAAATAACTCTCAATTCAAGGACCAATTCATCAAGATAAAGGTTAAACACAAACACCTTTCAATGCAAAAAGAGTAATGTGAAGACTAAGGAAGCGTGCATGTACATTGTTAATATTTTGTATCTGTTTTATTTTAATTTAGGTGTTTTTTTTATTTAGTTTCTTGATTATTTTGTCGTTTCATTGTAATTTATATTATAGTTTTAAGTTACCATAGTTTGTAGTCACCTATATAAAAGTATTTAAACACTTTTGTAAGAAGCTTTTGATGAAATGAAAATTTAGAAAGTCTTTTCTTTGGTTTCATGAAGTTTTGATGACTCATATGAATTTATATTTCATTTATTCGATATTTCTAGTAAGAGAAAATTGGTGCTAGAAGAATCTAGGTGGTGAAATTAGATTCAAGTGGGTAGAAAGAATCCTTTAAACTTATCCTTAATTTTCCTTTATCTTGATTTAACCTCAAGTTGATGAAATTATCCTTTATACTTGAGACTCATTTTCTTGCAATCTTTATCCAAATTTGAGCAAGGAAAATTTGGAAGTGGTTCTTGAGTCAAATTGGTGGAGAAATCCTTTAGACTTGATTCTTATATTTATTACAATTCTTATCCAAATAAGTTAAAGATTTATTTGAGTTGTGTTTTGAGTTTTAATACTTCTACTTTTCTTACTTGATTGTGTGTTGATTGATGTTGGATATATTAGAGCATTGATTGTGGTTTGATATGATCACGGAGATTAAATGTTGTGGACCATAAATTTAGTTGATTTTAGAGTGAATTCTTACATGAAAATGCATGATATTAGTAAATATTTTATGGCCAAAGTTTTTGGGTGAAAGTGTAAGTGATTGAACATCAAATTTGAGAGCTTACAACCCTCTCATTTTTTATCACATTTTAAGCGTAAATCCATCTATTTGAATTCAAAATCATGGGTTAATGCTCTAGACAAGAAAAGGATTTAAATGTACTTTTTCCTTTAAAATGTTTGTGTATAATTAAGTAACAAGAAAAGATAGGAGAGGTGAAAAGATAGTTAGAACACTAGAGATATTGCATATGGTTTTATCATTTTTACATTATACATGGATTATATAAAAACTCTAATGTCATATATGTTTCTGTTGAGAATCAAGTTGAAATATGTTAGATTAGGAAAGTTATTATTGTATAATTTTATTTTCTTTATTTTTTCATCCTATTGTACTATATATACATTGTATCATATTATTGATAATTAAGAAGAAATATTACATTTTTCACATGGTATCAGAGCCACCTTTGAAATCTGATCCTAGTTCCCAACAAGTTACAAACCCTAATCATTATTTTTCCGGCGGCGTGCACTGTTTCGGCGAAGTCAGAGTGCCTTTTTCCGGTTGTCAGAACGATCCTCTGACAACTCCGACCAACTCCTCTTGACGTTGCCGGCCAGATCGTCAAATCTCATCTGCCGCCAGATTCTCACGCGCCTCCACGCGCTGTTGCTCAATCAGATCTGTTTTCTCCGATCTGCTCTCTCCGGCGCACGTGAGCACTCACCGCCGGCTTCATTCCATTCAGACCAGGACGAAGGTGCCATTCTAAAGTTTCTTCGCTGTTCCGTCTCAGAAGGCGCCGATCTAACAACTTCTGGCTTCTTAAAGGTTCTCACCAGAGTTGGTATTGCTTTCTCCGGTCACTGTGCTCTTCCTGACTGCCTTCAACGGATCTCTAGGCTTTCTATAAGTGTTGTTTGATTATCTTTTCTCTGCCATTGTCTTTTGACTGGTTGTTGGTATTTATAATCAAACTAATCGTCAAGAATGACTGACAAAGGATCATTTAAATCAGCAATTAATCGTTCAGATATCTCAATAAACCAATCTGTGACTCTCATTGGGGCTGATTACGAAGAATATTTACAATATCAGGCAAGCAAGCAGTCATCTCAATCTACTGTTGCTTCAGTCACACAATCTGGTAATTCAACCGTTTGTCTGTCTCAATTCTCCAGTCTTGGGCCTTGGGTTCTTGATTCCGGTGCTTCTAATCATCTCTCTGGTAATTATAATTTATTGTCTAATTTTTCACATTTGAACACTCCACATTCGGTCACTTTAGTCAATGGTACAAAAGTCATGGCTAAAGCTGTAGGTAATGCTCATCCCCTCGATTCTTTACCTTTATGTCTTCTCAAGGCATTCTTCATCAATCTTCTTGTGCTTACACCCCACAACAAAATAGGGTTGCTGAGCGCAAAAATAGGCATCTTATTGAAACTGCTCGTACATTACTATTACACTATCATGCTCCATTTCATTTCTGGGCTGATGTAGTCCTTACTGCATGCTATCTAATTAATAGGATGCCCTCATCAGTGTTACAAAATGAGATTCCTCATTCCATTTTGTTCCCCACTCATCCTTTGTATTCCCTTCCTCTTCGTGTCTTTGGTTGCACCTGTTTTGTCCATAACATTTCTCCAGGTCATGACAAATTGTCTGCACGTTCTATCAAGTGTATTTTCCTTGGTTATTCTCGTCTCCAGAAGGGTTATAAGTGTTATTCTCCTATAACTCGTCAATGTTTTATTTCTGCTGATGTTACCTTTTTCGAGTCGTCCCCTTATTTTTCCTCTTCTAACTCTCAATCTCCTATCACTGATATACTTCCGTTGCCTACATACACTCCTCTTCTTGAACTACCTATTGAGTCGGGACCTCTCTCAGAGCCTTCACCAAATACTTCTGGACCTTTACAAATCTCTGATTCTTCACAATCTTCCTCTCCTGCAGGTACTAATATTACTCCTGATTTGCCGGATCCTTCTGACTCACCTCCTGCCATTGAATCTTCACCGGTCACGACCCTACCTCCTGCTGATCAGTTTCCCATTGCTATTCGCAAAGCTGTAAGGTTTTCTCGTAATCCTAATCTTATTTACAATTTTCTTAGTTATCATCGTTTGTCCTCACCATATTATGCATTTGTCTCTTCCTTATCCTCCATTTCAGTTCCTAAATCTGTCAGTGAGGCTCTCTCTAGTCCAGGTTGGCGACAGGCAATGTTAGATGAGATGACGGTCTTGCATAATAATGGTACTTGGGAGTTGGTTCAATTACCTCCGGGTCATTCCACTGTTGGCTGTCGGTGGGTTTATACAGTTAAGACTGGTCCTGATGGTAAAGTTGATCGTCTTAAGGCACGACTAGTTGCTAAAGGTTATACACAAGTTTATGGTTTGGACTATGGTGACACATTTTCTCCGGTGGCCAAAATGTCTTCCGTGCGGTTATTTTTATCTATGGCTGCTATACGACATTGGCCCCTGCTTCAATTGGATATTAAAAATGTCTTTCTTCATGGTGAACTTCACGAGGAGATCTATATGGAGCAACCTCCTGGTTTTGTTGCTCAGGGGGAGTCTGGTTTGGTTTGTAAACTCCGTCGTTCACTGTATGGTCTTAAGCAATCTCTGCGTGCCTGGTTTGGACGGTTGTAGCGACCCCCGCCCCAGTTACTGTGCGCTGCGGAAAATACTGTTCATATAATAATAAAATATACCTGAGACGGGGACCACTACAGAAAAGAAACTACGGCTGGATAAAATTTTTCTTTATAAAAGAAACTACTAATATAATTTACTGTAAAAGTAAATTAAATATAAGCATGGAAAATCCCAGGCTACTCATGTATGAAAATAAACTATCATACAGTGTATACTATAATGTAATACACACATATATACATGAGAAACTAAAGCATGCGAGCCAACATGCCAACTGCTGCTGCCGAGCCATATCCCCAAAATCTCGCAGCGGTCTCGCTCCAGCTCAGCCCTCGAACTACTGACCTGCAAAAGGAAACAGGGAAGGGAGTGAGTGACAAAGTCACTCAGCAAGTGTTTCCAAACTCAACACTCGCAGGTCCAAACAATCACTGGCTACGTGACTCGTCACGTAGGAGGTTCTGCTAGACAGTTTTCTTACTGATTTCTGTTATATTTCTGTTCTGTTACTGTTCTGTTTCTCATCTGTTTCTCATGAGATGCTGTACATGACAATGAAATGTATATGCTGATGTCATGTATGCTGAAAACTGTAAAAACTTGCCCTTAGGCTTGTTTTTCTGAAAAACTGTCTTTT